>CM037020.1:30553353-31153353 GCA_020875875.1 Dioscorea alata
TATATATATATATATATATATATTAGAAAGTCATATTGAGCCGCGAGGTATCCATGGTGGAGGCTTTTACATAGTGTTTGGATCTAAAAGTAGAAAGGAAAGTAAAGGAAGGGAAGGTGAGCGAAAGTAAGAGAAAGTAAAGGACAGTAACGGAAGGATTGAACCCTTATTTGGAGTCAAATTTTATAGAGGAAAATGAAAGAAGGGTTATTTGATTAACCTTGTTTAGTTAAGGAGACAAAAGGAAAGGAAAGAATATATAATAATATGATTTACCAATTATACCCTTATCATTAAATAAAAATATATAATTATTTCTATTTAAACACATGCATTATCAATATCTCAAACAAATTCACATTGTAAGTAGGTTTTTTATAAAATTTGAAATTATTACTTCATAATTAGGGGTATTGTAGATTCCTTTATGTATCAATTGTCATAATTAAGATTCATGAATAATTCAGATTAATATTTAGATATAAATCTTGCTTCTATTTTTACCTTCTCAAGAAAAAAAAAATTCATAATGATTGAACTTTTTCTTCTTACTTTGGCACAATTATTTGTAACTATATATTTACAATATAGATGCAGTGATCAGTTGGACGTATAATTGAGTAATATTTTTTTTATTGACCTGAAAAAATACAAACAAGCAAATAAATATATAAACAAACAAACAAAAAATAAATACGCAATAACGAAGATCCCCAATAGTTTTCACGTAAACTCATTAAATCTATGATTTTGTATATTTTTTGTAAGAAATTTTGCACATTGACAAGTAAAACAAAAATCCTAACATATGAGAATGACAGTATATTGACCATAAACAATAAAAAAACACATAAATATCAAAACAAATATAATAATGAAAGTCTAAAAAAGAGAAAACTAGTGATATAGCAATGTCCAAGGCAATATAGATGTGTGATTTACATCGATAATTAGAGAGAAAGATTAAAAGCACAAGATCAAATCGATACAAGATATGTGAAATTAACCACAATGATCGAATCAACTTAATAAATTGATATTATGTAATTAATTAAAAAATGAGGGTATTAAAGTCCTTTAAAAAATTATAAAATTTTTAGGATGTTCTTCCTCCACTGGCACCCTTGATTATGGGGCCAGAAAAAGTCAGGTTTTTAATGGTTTTGGAGGATCAAAGTTAACCATTCTTTCCTTTAACTAAATTAAAATAATATATCCAAACAAAGGAAGGGCTAACTTTGACTCTCTGTAACCCTCCCTTTCTTTTACTTTCCCTCCTCGATCCTCAATCCAAACATAGCATTAAGGGGTCGTTTGGTTCTCTGAATGGGAATAGAAAGGAGTGAGGGAGTAATGGAAATGAGGGGGAGTGAAGGAGGATTGAGAATGAAGGATATGTTTTGTTGGTAAAGTATAAGAGGGTAATTCATTGGGAATGGGGAAAGGAAAAGAAGAAAATATGGTAAAATGACCTTTGTAACCTTTATATGAATAAATAACATTATATATAACAAAACATACTAAAGTAGAATAATACCTATTTTTAAATAATAAAACATTTCAAATATTGTTTTACTTCCATTATCATAGTTAAATATTTGAATTAAATATTCCACTTTGCCAATTATTTATTATTAAAATTAATAATAAAATGTAGAAAATAGAATGTTAATACTGTGGACAATGTTCCTTAATTTCTAGTGTAATGCAAATTGTTTATTCTTTTCAATTCAGGATTCCATTACTTCATAATTATGTTTGCCAATATATATATATTTATTAATTATTAATAAGATAAGCATTGCAAGATACAGCCTCTGCACAAAGAAAAAATAAAAAATAAAAAAAACAATTTTCAGAAAAATTGGAATAGAAGCAAACACATCATCTACAAAACCAAGGGCAACAACATCTTAAATGATTTGCAGTACAATCACAAAGCAAACATAAATTTTAGCAAGGAATGAACACACAATTCATAAAAAATCATTCAAGGAGCACAAAATCACACCATAGAACATATAAAAAGAGCACCTTTTGGGTAGCAAAAAAGATTTGATAAAAAAATCCTTGTTTGGAGCCGAGATCGGAGCTGAGATTCGGAAATCCTTGTTTGGAGCAATGAGGAATGAGCAGCCGAGAAGGTTGAGCACGATGAAGACATCCCAATTGAAAAGATTTTATATGTAAGGGCATATTTGTAATTTCTGCATCCAAGATTAAGTAATCCGCCCAATTGTGTGATGATTAGAAAGCCTTCACATGGGTGAGTCTTACTCCCTCCTGATTACTCCCACTCCCATTGATGCATACTGAAACAAGGGTTTACACCCAATCATCCCTCATTCCCACTCCACTCTTAACAACCAAAAACACCCTAAAGAAGTCTATTGAAAGGATGATGATACTTGGAATGAGAAAGGGGACCAATCAGCTCACATATGTGTAAAATTAAATTTCATTCTTAATTACTTAATAATTTCATTGTCATAACATATAATTAATGATTAACTTTATATTTTTTAGGAGAAATTTCTCAAGGCTCACCAAGACATATTGGCTCGAGAAGGCCAAGGGGTACAAATTGATGATAATAAACTATGGCAGGACTTATTCGGGGTAGCAAAAATCAATGTTATGGCATGGGCAACCTCGTAAAGGAAATAACATCTTCTAAGTACTCTCATTCACAATCTCAATGGTCTACTTCTAGTACTAAGCAATCTGTTACTTCTATCCCTCCAGAGGTTATGAGTAAGCTGGAATTTTTAGAGAAAGCATATGAGGAACAGAAGTAGTGGAACTAGTACATTCTTTCTCTCTTAGAATCTCGAGGTATTCAGGTAAACCTTGAGATAACTCCTCGTACTTCACATGCTATTTCTAGGACTAGGCAGTCCATCTCCCATGTTTCTTACTCTTCAGAGGATGTTGAATAGCCTCAGCCTTCAACCCAACAGCAAGATAAGGGTGTCGATGAAATTATAACAAAATGAATGTGATGTTTTAGATTATTACATTAGATATTATCATATTAGATATTTACACTATTATATTTTGTATTGAATTGTCATATTAGATGTTTGTGTTAGTGTAAGCCCTAGCCCCAATACATTGTATGAACTCTTATTATTTGGATAATTATTATGAGCCACCATTTTATCTATTATTATTTTTGTGCATAGTTAATAAGATAAAACATCCTTGAATATTGGTTCTGCTCAAGTTATCAAATGCGTGATTTGGATAGTAAAACCTTGAAGCATAAAGTAGAACAATATTCTAAATGTCCTTAGTCGATTATTTTCATGGGAATGAAAATAAATTAAGACTAGTATATCTTTCGTGAGATGGCCTTGTTTTACAGGTCATAGGATATGGGATATCAATTAAAGGATATAGATACATGTTAGGGAATAGTGTAGCTAGAACGATTCGCTCTTGAGAACACTACATGGTTGTAAAGTCATATGTGTTTTTCTCAAGCAATTCTTGTACTCGAATCCTTCGACCTGAAATCACTATGGATCTTGGATAAATCCTTACATGCTTTAACTTAAGCCTAACATCATTTGTAACTAAGTGGCAATTACGAGTTTGTTTGGGCATGTCGCGGTTCATGCTGAGAGACATGAGTGAAGTAAAGGGATTGCCCTCTCTGTAGAGAGGGTGAATATCACCGGCTACTTGATTAGTGAGACTGAGTAGTGCGTGGCCACGCCCAAGGGAAATAATAAGAGTTATCATTTACTTGACCTAGTCAGTTCACTAAGAGATCAAGAAATTAATTACCATTAAAATAAGGGTGACTCACTCCATGCCTTATGCTAATTAAGATATTCAATGGCAAAGGATTGTATGAGGTTACGATAGGTTCCGTTAATTCTCGAAATTGACCTTCATTTAATATTGGGTAATCGTATTATCTTGCTAGAGAATAATTATGATTTATGAGCGTTAAAGTTGTTTAAGCTCATTGCCAATTTTAAATGGACCTACAGGATCATACACTAAGAATACTGGGATTAAGGTTCAGTATTTGTTACTTATTGGACCATCTGTTTAGGGTTTTGATGAAAAACCTAAATTAGGTGGAGTGAATAGCTTATTCGGATTGGGTCTTATTAAGTGTTGATCCAATCTAATCGATTTGGTTAATTAAAATGGTTTAATTAATCAAGGAAAGAAAAGATTGCTAATTTGATTAGGAGTGAAGCGTTTTATCATAAATTAGGGTTTGGGGGTTCCAATATAAATAGATGGTCTAACACTAATATGAGAGTAAGAGAGAAAAATAGATTGATTGAGAGATTGTCTCTTAAGAAACCCTAGCCGCCACCCACTCTTCTCCCTTGGCCTCCGCCGCCAGTACCCGCCGTTGGATCTCGCCGCCAGAACCCACTCCGCCGCACCTACAGCCCTTTTTTTTAAGTCTCGTTGATCGATCTTGGGTGCTTGCTATTCAAACAAAGAAACAAGTGTTGTTTCTCAATGTACTAGCATACCTGCTTGATTCCCAGAGGTTTTCATGTGTACGTGATTACAGAGGGGAGTCACGATTCGCAGTCCCTTTCGATTTCGGGGAAACAAGGGTACACTCAGAATCGTCATCAAAAGAAAGGTATAACTTTTAATTATCTATTTGTTTAGAATTTAATCCTAGTTCTGGCACGTTAGGGTTTTATTATGTTTACTTGCCGTTAAAAATTTTGTTATCTGCTGCGTATCGGCATGTATTTTTCGCATGATAATTTCCTTATTTGAGTGATCAGATCCCAATAGTGGTATCAGAGTTAGGTTTTGCATGCCTATATGATTAGATGTTAAATCTATTTATAATGTTATTTTAATTGACATTGTATACTAATAGAATAGGATGATAGATCTGTATTCTGTTAATTTTGTTAATCTGGTTAACCAGTTAATATTTCCTAATATATATATATGTGTGTGTGTGTGTGCCCTTATGGTATGATTGTTTTATTGTTTTTAGTATAATTGTTATGTCTTAAACATTAAAATTCTATGTAAGGAATTGATTAGTTTGATTGATAGAACAAATCAACTAACAGTGAGTTTTAGAGTTTTTAAGAACATTTCATTTGATTAAATAGATCAAAAGGTTTGATCGTTTGGGTTAACACCCAAGCCCGTCACTGGATTAGTTCTTAAAACCTAAACACACAATTCCTGTATGGCTTAAATTAAAAGTTAATTAAAATTCGGATTCCATGTCTTTCTTTCTTGGTTTATTTAATATGCGTGTGATGAAAGTTAGTTGGTGCATTCATGGGCCTTAGCTGTTTAAACGGCCTGCGTGTCGTTTTATTTGTATATAGCTTGCGAGTCGTTATATTTTCGTGTACGGCCTGCGTGTCGTCGTTAGTTTTGTTTTTTATTTTATATTGTATAAAATTGAAAACAATGCAACTTGATAAAGACGGAGCCCAAAAGGTTGGTGGGAGAGCTCGTCGTGGCACAACCAGAAGAGGAAGCTGCCAAAGATAGTCTCTAGGCTTAGGATTTTCTGGCCCATGAATGTCACATTTATTTTTTCTTTTTATTTATTCCTTACATATGTTTGGATGAATGGAATTCCGCTATTGTCATGTAAGCCATAATTAATCCCAACAATAGTAAGTCATGAAAATGCCTTCCTTTACTCGAAACTTGTCAAGGCATCGATCATCGAAACGTGGGTCATGCCAAAGCTGAGCTCATTAGATTATCTTTGTGAGGCAAAACTTGGGATAATGGCTATGTCCAACACTCTAGTAAAGGTTTGACTTAACATGGGTAACGGGACGGTCTGGCCCTAGGCATTGAAAAGATTGGGGTGTGCTTTAACACTAAATGTTAACCCCATTATATCCAAGAATCACAGGTGATGTGATTGGAAAGAGTTCCTACCTAAATAACCTAGTCTTGGGTGTACAAGCTCAGCTTGACCAAGACGAAGTGAAATATGGATCTTGGCCCTCAATAAATCACTAACAACAAATTATTTGCATTGGGATATTAATTCGTAATTGTGGAAAACTTTATAAGACCTCATAACTGAATCTCGCTTTTAATTCCGTGTAGATCATAATGACAACCAATAATGCAAATCCACAAAATTTTTTGTTATGATTTGTCCTTGAGAAGGACAATCTCAATGGAACCAATTTCCTTGATTGGTCTCGAAACCTAAGAATTGTTCTTAGGCAAGAACGGAAACTGGAATCCATTGAGAAACCGTTGCCTCAAGCACCGGCAAGGAATGCTATGGTTGCTGTTAAAGAGGCATTCGACAAGTCAAAGAATAACTCTAATGATGTTACCTGTCTCATGCTGGCCACCATGAGTCCAAAATTGCAAAAGCAGTTCGTGGATATGGAGACTTATGATATTATGGTGCATCTTAAAGAAATGTTCCAAGAATAAGCCATGCATGAAAGGTTTATGACCATAAAAGCGTTGACCTCCTGTAGGATGGCTCAGGGCACTTTGGAAAGTGCTTATGTACTCAAGATAAAGGGGTATATTGATAAGCTTGAGAAACTTGATGTGTCATTCCGAAAAGAACTTACGATGGACCTTATCTTAGGGTCCTTGCCAGATAGTTATGATCAGTTTATCATGAACTATAACATGCATGGTATGGATAAGACACTTACCGAGCTACATGGGATGCTTAAAAATGCTGAGCAGAGTATCAAGAAATCCATCCCCGTGCTTATGGTACGAAAGGCAAGGGAAAGGGAGGAAAAAGGAAGGGTAAAGCCAAGTCCAAGCCAAAGGAGAAGGTTGGACCTTATTCCAAATTCAAGGAGGATAAGAAACCCAAGCCTAAACCTCAGAAGGAGGGTATGTGTTTTAACTATAATGAAGCTGGTCATTGGAAGAGAAACTGTCCACTCTACTTGGAAGAGTTAAAGAAGGGAGGCAAGACCTCTACTCAGGTATCTATATAATAGAAGCCAATCTCTCTATTTCTATATCATGGGTATTGGATACCGGATGTGGTTCTCACATTTGTTCAAATGTGCAGGGACTTAGAAATAGGAGACATTTGACTAAAGACAAAGTTGACCTAAGAGTAGGGAACATAGCAATGGTTGCTGCCATAGAGATAGAAAACTGTCCATTAACTTTGTCTTCTAGACTTGTTTTGAATTTAATAAATTGTTATTATGTGCCTATTATGAGCAAAAGCATTATTTCAGTTTCTTGTTTGGATAATGATAGTTATAACTTCATTATTAAGAATAATGTTATTCCATTTTTTGTGAGGACATTCTGTATTGAAATGCTATACTTAGTAATGGGCTTTACGTTCTAGACTTTAAAAACCACAAGTCCATCTATAACATAGATACTAAAAGGGTTAAGTTGAACGAGTCGAACCCTTCATAATTCTGGCATTGTCGTTTGGGTCACATAAACGAGAAACGCATCTCAAGACTTCATAGGGATGGAGTTCTTGGCTCATTTGATTCTGAATCATTTGAGACATGCCAATCTTGTCTCCATGGCAAAATGACTAAAAGACCCTTTGACAAACAAGGTAAGAGGCTAGGTGATTTATTGGGACTAATACATTCTAATGTATGTGGACCATTGAGCACACATGCTAAAGGTGGTTTTGAGTACTTCGTTACTTTCACAGATGACTTCAGTAGATATGGCTACATCTATCTTATGAAGCACAAGTTCGAGGCTTTTGAAAGATTCAAGGAGTTTAAGAATGAAGTGCAAAACCAACTTGGCAAAAGTATTAAAGCCATTCGATTGGATCAAGATGGTGAATACTTAAGCCGAGAGTTTGATCATTATTTGAAAGAGTGTGGAATAGTTTCACAACTCACTCCTCCTTGAACACCTCAGTGGAATGGTGTGTCAGAAAGGAGGAATTGGACTTTATTGGATATGGTTCGATTAATGATGATTCAAGCTGGTCTTCCAATATCTTTTTGGGGATATGCCTTTTAGACTGCTGTATTCCTTCTAAATAGAACTCTAACTAAGGCAGTTGAAAATGCACCATATGAGATGTGGACTGGGCGAAAGCCTAATATGACTTTTTTATGGATTTGGAGTTGCGAGTCACATGTTAAAAGGTTAACATCGGACAAGCTCGAATCCAAGACAGATAAGTGCCTATTTGTTGGGTATCCCAAGGAAACTAAGGGATACTATTTCTATAACCCTAACAAGAACAAAGTATTTGTTGCTTGGAATGTTGTTTTCTTGGAGGAGTTTCTTCTCAAGAAAAACAGTGAGAGTGGATTACAACTTGAGGAGGTTCAAGTACCACAAATTCCTATAGAAGATAGTTTGGAAATGGAAACGGATTCACAAAGAGTTGTGGAACCCGAACCCATTACACAAGAACCAAGAAGGTCTGGTAGGATTCGTCACGAGCCTGAGAAATATGGTTTCCTCATTACTGATAATCAAAGCTTAGAGCTATTGGATCAAGATGATCCCACCACCTACCGAGAGGCAATTGAGAGTTAAAAATTTTGTTATATGCTACGTATCGGCATATATTTTTCGCATGATAATTCCCTTGTTTGAGTGATAAGATCTCAACAGTTTGGACTGTAACATTTTGTATTGGTTTGTTGTATTAGATGTTGAGACAGCTCCTTGTATTTCACATGCTACTTCCAAGACTAAGTATTTTGTCTCACATGTTCCTCGCTCTTCAAAGAGTGTTGAACAGCCTCAACCTTCAGCCCAATAGCATGATAAGGGTGTCCACGAAATTGCAACAAAATGAATGTGATGTTTTGAATTATTACATTAGATACTTTTACAATTTTCTATTATCATATTAGATGTTTACATTATTATATTTTGTATTGGATTGTCATATTAGATATTTGGACTATTACATTTCATATTGGTTTTCCATATTAGATGTTTAGACTATTATATTTTGCATTAGATTGTTATTTTGGATACTTATAGCTTGTAATGTTTATTTTGCAAAATATTATAAAAGTTGTTGGTGAGCATTGTAAATTAGGAATTAAAACAAGCTTGTAAATAATGTTTCAAAAATTGTTGCAAATGATCACAAACTGTGGCTTCTTATGAATAATCAATTTGCAACACAATTCGTGACAATTAAAATGTGTCATAAAATCTCCTATAAAGTTGCAACATAATTTGTGACACAATTTGCGACAATCAAAATGCGTCATAAGGAATGTTACAAAAGGTCTTGCATAGTTGTAACACAATTTGTGACACACAAAATGTATCGCAAAACAAATGTCACATATCGTTACAAATTTAAGTACAAATATTATCTCAAAAGTGTCGCAAAACTTTGTGGCATCTGAAACACGACAATTTTTTTGTGTCATAGATTATGTTGCAAATTGCATTCAATGACACATTTTGGAGTTTTTGCATCTCAAAAATGTGTCACAAATAGCATATTTTCTTGTAGTGAAAATATTTTACAAATGGTAATTGAAAAAAAAAAATCCTATTATGATGATGTATTGCTTATGTCCATTTATATTTGTTTTGTCTCCTAGTTTTAAACTATTTTATTTAGTAATTGATTATTATATGCTTTTTACTAAGGAATATAGTATGGTGGAGTTGTCTAGCCTTCTATGACTAGATCAAATTTAGAATTTCATTGATGCTAACATGGTAGGCAATCAAATCGCTTAAATGCATATAATTAATAAAAGATTTTGTGGCAAATCTTTAATTAAACAAAATGCATATTACTAAGCATTAATGCCATGGATTATTAGATTTATATATATAAGCATTATAAAATTTCTCCAATAAAACTCCAAGCAAAATTTTAGAATATAACCACATGGAGAAATCATGTACTACTTAACCAAAAAATTAGTTTGCAAAATTCAAATGAAGACCAAAACATAAGACATATGTTAAGGTAGAGGTAAATATGACTTTGGTACCAAATGTTAGAAATAGCAACTCAAATCTAACAAATATTAGAAAAACCAAATCTTAAATTTAACATTTATATGAATAAATATGTTCTATAAAAAACAGAAGCAAAAAAAGAAAATTGGCAAATATAAGTTTGGATGCTTCTAAACCCTTAGCAATAGGAATAGATGGTGTGTTCCTTGTTAATTGCTAGGTTTAGGGGATCCGAATACCATGCTTTATAGGCTCCAAATGTATTCTTCCATCAAGAATACATGTTTAAGATGGTAGTTACCAAGGAAGAGAGTAAATGAAATATTAAATGATATTATGGAAATTGTTACCTATATGTAACATGACTCAGAGTGTTAATGTCCAAACGGTCATCTTAATAGTCCAAAACCAAACCAAAGCCAAAGAGATTTTGTATTGAAACATTACAATATATAATGGCCATGAAACCAACATGAAATGGTAATCATTTTAGTAATTTTAACTCAAAATATTAACTTAATGTTCATTCAAAAGCTTAATGTAATTTTCAACAATTTAATATGCAAATTTAGATAATTGTTGAAGTACTACATGTATGCAACCTACTTGATAATGATGGTTGTGTTTAATGTTTTACAAAGTTTAGAATGTTAATTTCTTTTTGTTAGTACTTGAATGATATGTGCACTTTGATATTTTATTTTAATGTTTGATGAGATCCTATATATAGATTTATATTTGTATGAGTTGGTATAAGTAATCAAATCCATTTGGAAATATGAAAACATAAATCTATTCATAAAGGTATTCATATCCTTGGTAAATATGAAAACATAAATTTATTAGTATAGATCCACAACATAGATTGATGGAATCTTGCACAATTGGTATAGGTATATGGTCTACATCAATGGATGAGAAATTGTTGGTATACTCTTCCAACAACGATGTTTTAGGTAACGGATTGAAATTCCATTAACATAGAACCTGGGTATACATACCAACAATTTTTTGGGTACATACTAATAGTTTGCGAGTATTGATAAATGACAATTATTTTGTATCTATACCAACTAGTTTATGAGAGTCAATATAATTATAAACTAACTTCATTTATCAATTCTTGCATACTATTAGTATATACCCAAAATATTATTTGTATATTCCCCAAGTTCTATACCAACGAAATTTCAATCCCTTATCCTAAACCTCATAGATGGAAGAGTATATCAATAGTTTCACTACCATTGGTGTAGACCACGTACCCATACCAATGATTTAAGTATCCAATGGTATATGTTGGCAACAGTGACTGAACCAAGACTCACTTGGAGAGGAGAAGAAGGGCTGAAGGCAAAGCTTAAAAAAAATCATCCAATAAAATAATTATCTCAAATAGAAAATAATGTGATAATATATCCTAAATTTGAACACACATAAAATTAAATAAATAAATAAATAAAGCATTTTGAACTACCACAATTGTTGATGTTAGACGTGTGAAATATGCGACTAAAGGCCTTGGGAGGGGGTTTTTTTGAGGGTTTTGTAAGGTAAGTTATGGATGTTTGGATCTAAGGTTTTTAGGAGGGTATAGTATAAGGGGTTTAAATAGAGGGTTAAAAACCTCCAACTTACCCTAATTTTCAACCTACCAGTTGGTGGGTTGAGAAGGTTTTGTGTTTTTTTCTAAACTAAAATGGCCTCTCGTATTTTTCAATATTACCATCATATCCCATTATAATAAGACCAGTTATGAGAGAGCTATCATCTCTTTTCTCAGCTCTAGTTGCTCCCATCCCTTCTCATCCTAGATCCTTACCGGAGCTCTGCCGAAACCCTACTAGATCTGTGAACATAGGTCGTGGATATCACTTCTCTTGCCGGAACCCCACTCTATCTCCCTTATACTGCTGGTAATCCCTTTTTTTCTTGTTTGATTTCTATTTGGAGGAAAAAAACTTCCCCTCTCAATAAGACAAAATATCATACATTTTTTTGGCATTTCTATTGCTTTTCTCTAATCATTCTTGGGAGTTATTTCATTTAAGGAACATTGATTGTTTAATATGAAAATTTGGCATTTGTATGATTATATACAATGAGAAACCTGTTACTAAATCTGGTTCTTTTTTTTAATCTTTTCAAAATTGTAGTGGTTATTGGCTATTTCATTTTACATTAGCCTTAAATTTCTATGCATTATTGCAAAAGGTTTCTAACCTTTGGATAGAATAAAAAAAACTTATATTTTAAACTTATGGATGCATGGAAGGTGTTTTTTTGTAATATAAAAATATTGAGATTGTCATTAATCCAAGCTATCTAATAGAATCATGAAATTGATATTTAAACTCCAAGGCATTGCAAGATTAATTAATCAAACTTGTGCAGTAGTATAAGATTAAGTTTGAATTTGGTATTAAGGATCAATATAGTGTTGTGCTTCAACATGTCAATACTCATCATCAGAAAACATTCTTTAATCTTCTCTTTGTTAAGGCCCATGCTCAACATCATAAAGCATTCTACAATCTTCTCTTTGTTAACTTTTTTGTGCTTAAACAAGTCCTTCACTCCTTTTGTAATTCCATGAATTAGGTGAGTTACATAAAGAAATTAAGTTTTTTTTTTTTTTTTTTTTTTTTTTTTGATACTTAGTCCATTTTCCTACTTATTATCATTAAATTATGACAGTTGGGGAGTAAGTTCATCCATAACTATGAGAGAGTAAGTTAATCCGTTGGTACATTATAAACTTTCTATTACACAATTGGACAATGAATATTCATGATTCTATAGTAATGTCAATATGAATTATTGGAGTGTTGTTGCCATCATTTGGTTTTCCTTATGAGAAAGTAGCATGAAACTATCCCAATCCCACCATAAAATATCTACGAAAATACCAATGTAATGGTGCTGATAAAATTATGTGTACTCATTCATGCATAAATGGGCAGGTTGGGTGTGTGTGCTAATTACATAACTTTATGTGATATACATACTTTTCCTACAAAATACATATAAAAAATTAAAATACTATTTTACAAATAAAAATCCAAAAGCTATAGAAAAAATTAATGAAAAATATGCAACTCATATTTTTATTGATATTTAAAATAATGTTTGTTAGGTCTCTTATGTTTAATGTTATCTTTTTTCTTATATCTATATCTCATATTTTGATAATTAAACTTTTTATGTTTAGATAAACTGTTGGATAGTTCTTCATGAAATTGCAATGATTGCACCATTTAGCAACTGCTTAAGTTGGTATTATTATAATTAAATTGATTGTGAACTGTAATTATAAGAATAAACTATAACATACTATATGTCCAATTACCCTTGAAACATGACTTCGAGGAGGCCAAGCAAGAAATGAACTAATATCACATTTGCTTTCAAGTAATCTATACCATAACATAATAGGAATGAGTCCTAGAGCCTTCCTAGGATTGTGTGATATATTAGTTAGAGAATGAGATCTTAGACCAATTTTACAAGTACCTGTCAAGGAGTAATTGCAATGTTGTCAAACCCGGCCCGGGCATTGACAAGGCCAAGCCAAGGGGTCAAGGGTCAATGGGTTCGACCGAGTTAAACTAGGATTGAACCGGGGCCACTAATAAAATATTTTTAAAAGATATTATAATAATTAATAATTATAAAAAATATAATATAATCTCTATTTTTAATATTTAAAAAATGAAATTAATTAAATTTAATATTTAAAATTTTAATTTTATATAATTTTTTAATTTTTTTAAATATAAAATATTAAAAAGAAAGAAAATTAAAACAAAAAAATTAAAATTAAAATAAAAAATCATAATGGTCTCGGGACTCACACGTCTGTGAGTCCCGAGGCTCTTCTCTCTCTCTCTCTCTCTCTCTCTCTCTCTCTCTCTCTCTCTCTCTCTCTCTCTCTCTCCTTTAGTCCCTCATTTTCTCCCTCTCTTTCACTTTCATCCTTTTCCACCAGCTATATCTCTCTCCTCATTGTCTCTTTTCTTCTTCCTCCTACAAGCTTTCGATTGGCTCTCTCACACTTTCATCCTCCTCCAACAGATAGCTCTCCACCGCCATCTCTCTCTCTCTCTCTCTCTCTCTCTCTCTCTCGCCTACCCTCTTTTCATTTTTGAGTCATCCGGTCCTAGTTAAATAGGCTAGGTCTCTAGATTTTTAGCTAGGTCATCTAGTTCTTAGCTAGGTTATTAGGAGTCCTAGGCAAGGAGCATGACCGGATAGGCCTTATGGTCGGTTCCCAGTTTTTCTAGTCGAACCGGCCAGGCCAGTCCGAGTTTACTATCTTGAGCAATTACAAAAACACTTTATTTATGAGGTCATAATATCTCCCATAATGAACTATATTTTTTCTTTTATTAGCCCTCGCGAGACTATTTATCATCATTTTTATAATGTATTACAATCTATAATTAAGTTAGAATACAAATACCTAATACAACCAAATAACTCACAAATCCCTTTAGAAATATTCAGCAATGACAGATTCTATCCATATTTCAAGTTAATTAAATGTCTTGTGAATTATAACTTTACTTCCACTATGTGTGTCATGGTCAAGAATGAAGTATAGTATTTAATGGCAAGACTGTGTTGGTGCTATTAAGGAAACACATATTCGTGTAAAAGCTTCTAATGCAGAAGCCCCCAATTACTGTGGAAGAAAGGATTACCCAACACAAAATGTGTTAGCTACATGCCCATTTGATTTGAAATTCATGTATAAGTTACCTGGGTAGAAATAAATAACATCTGACTCGAGAATTATGAAAAATGAATTAACTAGAGCTTATCCTCTAAGAATTCCATAAAGTATTTATTGATACAATATAATATTGTTAAAAAATCCATAGACATAAATATATATACACACAACGTAAAAAAGTTCATGTTATATTTAGGAAAATATTATCTTATTGATGTTGGATTCATGTTGAGATGTGGATTTATTACACCATATAGGGAGGAGCAATATTACTTGAAGGAGTAGTCAAGGAATCCACCATGAAATGCATGTGAATTATTTAATCTTCGCCCTTCATCCCTACAAAATGCTATTAAACGAGCATTTGGTGTCCTTAAGAAGTGTTTCTCTTTATTCGAGAGCTTAATGGGACCACATTATGGTTTTGAAACACAAAAAGAAATCATTTTTGCATGTTGTATTTTGTATTATTATTAAATAGGCGTAGACCTTCATGATGCATTACTTGCTCAAGCTAATAGTGAATTTGGGGGTGAAGCAAAAGAAGAACATCAAGGGAGAATAATGAAGAAGCCATTCAAGAGAAGATTATTAGGGATATCATAGCAGCTAAAATGTGGATTAATTATATTGAGTGACTTGAGTTGTTAGAGTGTTTGGTTGTGTACTTTATTTCATTTTTTGTAATATGTATTGTCAAATGGATTTTCTCATTGGATAATTTTTTTCTTAATATATCTAATTTTTGTTTTGTTGTAATTTTCTTGTTCTTGAATCTTTATTTTTCCTTAATTAATATTTGAGTGTTGTTTTTTTTTTTCATCATTGTCATTGGTAATCTTGTTTTCTTATTGATGTAGTTCAAAATTTGCCATAGAGGAGAACAAATTCAAATACTCCTATTGGTAATGGCATGTGCTCATGGACTTTTAATATGAATAATGTTTTAATTGATGCATACTTACACCAACAAACAATAGGAAATAGAGTTGGGGGAATATTTACTATACATGTATTAAAAAGCATTGTCAATATGTTGAAGGTGAATTTCCAAATAAGCCAATAGATAAAGAAAAAACTCAAAACAACATGAAAAATATCTAGAAGACATTTATATAATGCTATGATGTTTTTAAGAATGGAATAAGTGGATTCACATGGACTCTCATTGCCTTTCTTCGGCAAATACAATAGATAAAATTGATTTATTGGTTTCTCAAAACATGGCAAACTTACAAAACTTGGTAGAGAATGAAAGTGTAGATGCATACAACAATGAGGAGAAAGTTAAAGCATCACCAATGGCTACAAATTAACAATCACAATCACAGTGATGAGGACATGGCTAAGAAAAGTATTAATACTATTCAATCTCCGATTGATCTGGTCGCTTGTTCGTGAACTAAAGAGTTTAAGGAGGCCTTGAATCGGTTGGTCAGAGAAATTTAGATCCGAGCTAATTTGTAGGGGCCTATTGAAGGTGATGAACGTGAATTACAAGGCACAAAATCTATTATTCAAATTCAAATTTTGTGATAGATAATTGGAGAAGGAAATCTTCAAGGATCAATATTGTTGGTACAAATTAAATTAAAGATTATTTACCAATTTTGGCATTGACAAAGAATCAACTTTAGCAAGACAATTTTTATTTTTGTTCCTTATTTGAGTTGAATTAATTCAGGGATTGCAAGGCTTGTATGGTGAATTAGCATTTTTCATATTTGTTTTGATTAATTTAGGAGAATAAAAGCTTGCATGCCTAATTAGTATTTTTCTTATCTAGTTTGGCATTAATTTACAAATTTTATTTTTGTATTTAAGAAGCCATTTTCAGCCGAAATAGGACAGACTACATTTTTCCAAAAAAAAAAATTGTGAGATTATTAAATTATATTTGGTTCTTTGAAAATTAATAGAGCTTATCGGAGTTTTCATAGCACTCAATCATTAACTTAACAAACACCCTTCTCCACCTTTTCCGTCTTCACATACTGAGGTTCGTGCTTTGACATAAGCAACGGGTCTAAGTTCCATCCCAAACTAGCCTTAGCAAATAATTCGAGCCTGTTGTGTTACGGGTTTCGTTACAAGTTGACAAGGTTCATATCACACAGACACAAATTCATTTAAGTCCAAGGAAAGTAAAGGATCTAACAACTATGATGACGCTAACAGTTGTCTACTACAATTAAGTCGGTAGCAAATGCTATCATTCAATCAACCAATGCAATGATTCAAACATCCAACGCTTATTCAACTAAAGATTACAATGTGTGGGGTATGTTTACCGAATTAGAAATCTCACAACCTTTTCTAAACAAAGCGAGAGGTTCCTTATTAAGGATTTCAAGATGTTAGAAGGTTTGATTAGATGTCCAAATGAACATCGTAAGTCTTTGTTATGGATCTTGGTGGAATATGATGATGAATGACACAATTAAAGTCAAACATTAGCATTCTCTTCCTAACCAACCTTAAACAATTCAAGGTATATTTATGCAACGTGTATGTATTAAAAGGTCATTTTTCATAGATAATTCAAGAGAAATTGAGGGGTGCATTTTCACTTAACATGGCTTCTTCTCCAATGCAATTTATTTTGCTATATTTTGGATTGTATTTTAGTTATAATGTATAGTTTAAGTAATTGATAACACCTTGAAAACTCAATTTAGGACACTATGAAACACCCTATGTGTGTATCTTTTCTAGTTTTGGAATGGCATGTGTATCCTCTAGATCTATTGCTAATTGTCATTTACTTAAAAACTTACTCTTTTTTATTTTATTTTTTTATTATTTTTAGAATCCCACTATCTTAATATTATAGTTTATTTCTCTTAATTATATAATGCATATATGTGGTAGATGGAACCAAGAGCAAGGTAAACCTCACAAATGTTTATCAATGTTTATAAGTAGGTAAAGATGAGACAAGAGAAAGCAGTAGTTATTGATTTGATGATGGAAGGTACTCTTTTACTCTATGGATTGATCATTTTGGTCTGGTTTCGATGATGTTCCATAGGTGATTTCATGGTACTAGTGTATAGCATGTTGATGTAATTGATGGTAATTTTTTTTGTTGATGTGCAACCTAATTAAAGCTTGTCTTTCATTTGATAGTGTATGAGGCTTTGGTTATCGCTTATGTAATGAAATGAAAGTGTAATCTCAGCTGCTTAACCCCTTGATTGGTTCAAAGGAGGAGGAGGAAGGAGGGGGAGTGAGGGGGAGTGAGGAGGGGAGGAGTATGGAGGGTTTGAGAAAATATTGTGTTTGGTTCATGGAGGAGTATGGAGGAGTGTGCAGGAGTAATTTATTATTATTTTTTATTGGTTGAAAAGAGGAGTAGGGAGGAGAGAGAAAGAGTGTAATGTGTATTTGACTATTTTACCCTTTACAATAATAAAAAATAATATGATATATAATATGTAATGTTTGCTGAGTGGGAGCCCATTGACCGGTTTGACCATGAATTGTTTTTGGTGAGTGAGCCCCACTTTGTCTCTTTGCCCGTGAAAACCGGATCTGGATGAGGCTTGGTGGGTTGTATTATTGGTGTTAGGTAGCTGAGCTTGGGGTTTTTAATCTCTGCAGACTGGTTTTGCTTAGTTTTTGGAGGTGTGTATGTGTGTGTGCTTATCTTGAGCTTGGGGAGAAGACTAGCTACGTCCCTCCTTCTCCTTTCCTTGGGTTTTCTGGTTCCGGCAGTAGCTTAGAAGGGTGGAATTTCTAGTGTTGGTTTTCTCTTCAGGATTTCAGGTTTTTAATTTGAGCTAATCTTTTAAAGCTTCAAGTCTAGTTTAGTGTGGTGTGTTCTGTTTAAGTTGCTGTATATGTGTATCTTAACTGCCTTGTGATCTTAATTCATTGGAGTTTTGCCTGCTGTGTATTTCTGTTAAATTGGTAAATTAGTGAGTTTTCAGCATGTTTGTATGTTGATTTTGGATTTTGGTGATGTTGGGAATTAATCTTGGATTAATTCCTAGTTCACTCTTTCATGCTTAATTAATGAGATTAGTTAAGTATGCTGAGGTTCTATGATTCTGTAATTCTTGCCTGGTCTTAATTCTCTCTAGTTAATGGTGTGCTTAAACCTGATGCTTGAGCATATTCTGTGGGTTTTAATTAGTTTGTTTTATTGTTTTATGTAAATCTGTTTTAAATTGAGTTTGTGATCCGTTTAGTGCTAATCATGCGATTGTCCTTCTGGTTACTTTTATTTATGTTATATGTATTACAAAGTATGTTTTCTTTGAAGTTGTGAATTTGGTTAAGGATCCTTCTTGCTGAGGATTTTAAAGAAAATTTTTATAATAATAATAATAATAGTAATTATTATTATTATTATTATTATTATTATTATTATTATTAGTAGTAGTAGTAGTAGTAGTAGTAGTAGTTATTTTGTTGTTTTAAAACCTTTGTTTTGAGTGTGATAATCTTGTGTATCTCTGGGAAAACCGTGCATTTTTATTTGCTTTTACTTTTTCTTTTTTTTTATTTTTGCTAAGTTAGTGATTGTTGGTTGTGTATTCTGAGTTTCATTTTTTTTAGCAAATGTTCAATTGCTTTGGTTCCTTTTGTTCAGTTAGTAATTAATTATTACATGTGTACATATGTATTATCTTTTTGGAAGCTAATTTTCATATATTCTGGTGAATTGTATTTATATAGATCTTTATATGCTCAAGTGTAAGTTTGTTATCTTGCCAAGCTTGTTGATTGGTGATTGATCCATGCTGAGTGAGTTAGGACTTTAATTGTAAGTCTAGATCCGGCCTAGAACTTGTAACTTAAGTTGGATTATTTTGTTGGGTAGATCCTGTAGCAAGCCCGAATTCGCGAGACTTGTCGAACCCAGCTTTGTAGCTTGTAACCAGGTAGGTTCTCGCACCTGTTTAATTTTGTTTTGCCATTATAAGGTAAACCAGTGGCAATTTTATTTCAGTTATTTAATTATTTATTTATTTACTTTATACATTTTTTATCTTGTATTATTCAGTATTTTCTGTATGTTCGTTGTATTCTCGCGGTTTTTAGTACGTCTCCATTTCTGGCAATCTGCCCAGTTAGGAGGTGTAGTCCTAGCCATGTGCACATGTTTTCTGTAGTAGCGCTACCCCCCGACTGCGGTCGATGATCCGGCTTCGACCGTCGATATTCTGTTCTGTTCTGTTCCGACTTCACAGTCGAAGATCCAGCCCAGTGCTGTTGATTTCTGTTATTAGTCAGGGAGATGTACCGTCTGTTTTCGCATTATTTTCTGACATTCTGGATTCTGTTATTTTCTGAGCATTTCTGCATTTTCTTTCTGGAATTTAGTTATTCTGTATTATTCTGTATTATTTGTATTATTTTTTTTAGCTGCGATCCTACTAGGCCTTTGTGTCTCATGCACTCTGTGGACTCTGTTTTTCACAGGAGAAGATCAGGCTTAGGAGCAGGGGTGGTATCTAGGAGTCACTTCTTTTCCTGCTTGTTGTAGTCAGTTTAGACTCTCCTGTGTGAGTGAGACTTATATTCTGTCTATATTTTATTTAGAACCTGTATGTGTGGCACTGTTGTTAGTAGGGCTGCTTAAGCCCATATCTGTATCAACTCTGTTTCTGTTGATTTATTTGTAGTTCTTGTTATTATTCATGTTCTACCTGTTAGGTTGACTCTGACAAGGTCAAATCTGAGGCCTTGCACCCAGTGGGGTTCGCCTAGTTGGATACGGCCGATCTGTCAGCGGGCCCGGCCGTGGGGCTGGGGCGTGACATAATATTACTCATATATAATATGAGTAATATATATATATATATATATATATATATATATATAATCAATTGTAGAATAATAATAATAATAATATATGATAAACATTATAAAATATATTTATACATAATACAATAATTAGGAAAAAAATATTTATTTGAAAAAAAAATTATGAGGAGTCATAATATAATACAAGAAAATGGAACTTTATAATAATAAAAAAAATAAAAATAGTTTTGTACATTTAAAAAATAAAAAAATATATAATACATGAAGATAGGGTTATAATAAGGAGGATATAGTGGTAATTAAGCAAATGTGTAAGGGGTATTATTGACATTTTGTACTATTTAAAAAAATAAAAATAAAAAAATACCCAACCTTCTCACCCCTCCTCACTCCTCCAATTTGGGGGAGTGGGTTATGAGGGGTGAGGAGGGGTGAGGCACCCTCCTCACCCCCTCTCACCCCCCTTCACGCCCCCAATTACCAAACACTCCCCACTCCCCCTCACCCCCTCTCACCCCTCCCCACTCCCCCAACCAAACAAGGGCTAAATGATGAATATATCACTGCAGCTTGTCTTTCATTTAATTTATGTATGTTTTGAAAAAGAGCAATGTCAAATATTTATTTTTTTGTTGTTTGTCATTGTCAAGTTATTTATCAATAATTATTTAATGATTTAAAATTAGATCTTTATAAATCAAGGAAGAGAATATGGGAAGGTTTTTATGCATAATGTGAACAAGGCTATATGTACACAAAATTATGTTTAAGACCATTTAAGGTTATTTTAGTATTTTTAGTATAAAACCTTACCTTGTGTTACCTTCAAACCAAACACTAGAAGGTTTAATAGCCTCCATTTATTAAACCCTTGCCCCAAATAGGTAATGGTTTAAAACCCTTTTTCCCTATACTTTACCTTCATTTACCTTCCTTTACGAACCCCTCCTTCGCCTCATCCAAGCAAGCCCTAAAAAGAGGTAGTTGCATCCGAGTTTGCCTTTTTTGAAAACTAGAATGTATACTATAACAACTAACGTGTATTTAACATGTTGCACCATCAACTTAAACTTTTTTTAATTACTAATTTTTTTAATAAATTCAATAATTCTTTTTTTAATTTTTATAAATTTGAATAAAATTTTTGAAAATTTCAGAAATTTTTTAAAGAATATAAAATCCATGCAAATGGCAAGATTCAGTCCTACGTCACATGACTTTCAGTTATCCTTGCAAACCACTAAAGCATGCCTACATTTATTATTCATAAGGCTCAAATAAAGTATTATCACATTAACTTAAATATAGACAACCCACTAATACAAAAATTATTATGGGCAGCCTCACTTGTGCCCCTTGGTTCCGCTCCTTGTTGTGGATCTATACAAACTAATTTACATTTTTGGATTTACCAATGGATTCGAATACCTATACTAATGGATTTATGTTTTTGGATTTACTAACGGATTCAAATATCTATATTAATGGATTTACCTTTCTGGATTTACCAACAGATTTGAATACCTATATCAATAAATTTACATTTTTTTGTTTGCCAACGTATTCAAATGTATGTATTAACGGATTTACATTTTATATTCACCAACGGATTCAATACCTATACCACAGATTTGAATATAAACTTGCATATAAAGTCTCAATTATTTTAATTTGATATTCTAATTCATGCAATAAATATAAAATTAATAACAAATTTAACATAGAACAATTCTATTAAATGTTAAAATAGAATATCAAAGTCTACATATTATTCAAGTTCCTATAACCAAAACAATCAACATTCAAATGTTTGGAAAGCATCTTCAAATACATCCATTATTCTCAAGTAGTTTACCTAGTATTTCTATCTCCTTTTCCGTCTCTTATTACTATAGATCCAATTTTACCTCTTACTATTTTACACTAGAATAACTACTACAAATAATTGCTATGGAGATTACTGTTGAGTGTTTAGAATAGCATTTAAGAGATTTCCCTTAAAGCCTCTATTCTCACCTCTTTTATTCACCCTCATCCAAGAGTACCCTAGGAAAGGCTTCATTCTTCTCCCCCTTCTACTTCTAAGCTTAGGTATGTTAATTTTCAATGATTTTCTTTGCTTTCAATTCCTAGGATTTTTTTTCAATCCTTGTATGGCTCCATTTTCCTTAAATATTGAGTTTTATAGATTTTTTGAATTCCTTGAATTGTATTTCCGAATTATATTCCAATTAGTGTTTGAATCTAATGATGTATAATAGGTTGATGTTTTGGATACTTGAGATGGTTGTTTGAAGCTTGGTGTGTGGGAGGTGAATTGGTTTTAATATAGTTGTTTGAAATACATTAGTGAGCTCATAGTACTTGGTGAATTGCACTTGGATATTACAAGTTTTGATGTGTATGTTTCTAATTTAGAAGTTTAGTATTACTCCTTGAAAGTTGTAAATTCTAGCTTGATTTTCATACCTTTCGTAGGCTAAATATTTAACCTTTAAATGTTGTTATCGTAGCATAGAATTTGATAGTGTGCTTTTGGACGTAGAGGTGATTTTCATTTTAGTATTGCTAGTAAATGTTACCTTCATTTGGTGTTGCATGAATTCTATGAGTTTCTAAAATTGATTTGTGCTTCTATGATCTTCATTGTTATGTATTTCTTAGTTCATTTGACTTGTTTGGAAGTGTGGATTGGAAAGGTAGAATTTGATGTATAATGTTGTTGTAGATTCTTTTGATGTTTAGAAGCTTGTGAGATGATTGAATTTTATATTATATATGTTTCATAAGTTAATAGTTGGTGAAAGAGCAATATGTTAATTTTGGTGTTTGTTTGATGCCCACAAGGTGTTTAGCATAATGCTGCTATAAGTAGTAGCCCAAAAAAAATTGTGTTTTTTTATACTTTTAAGATTATCTTTTTCTCTTGAAATTGACTCCTAAATAGAATAAAATAAGGATAAAAGTAATTAGGGCCAATTATCGAATATTAGGCTGCAATCACTTAATTTAACACTAATGTTCTATGAATCTACATCGCGTAAAGCGTACTCACACTCTAAGCTTAAACATCTTCTATTTTTTTGTATTAATAGATCTCCAAAAATCTGAAAAATTGTGATCTTCCTCTTTTTGTTTTGCTAAAACTCTATTTTTAAACTTACTTTGACTCAAATCTCCAATCTATCCTACAAAACACAAAATATAATTATAACTCATAACTACAAGTATCTTATAAATTAAGACATAGAGAATTGATATAAAATATTTGTGCATTTTGCATGTTGTTAGTTATCATGAAATTAAAGAGAAACACTTGAATAAGGAAATAGGTAATACGATGAACTTGCTTGAGAAACATAAGACCAAATTGGTAAAGATAGGTTATTCTGTTATGTTTGACAAGTGGACCGATAAGGAGAGGTGTTCTATTTGTAACATTTTGGTAAATAGTCCCAGGGAGGATGTCTTCTTAGCGTTTATTGATACATCTCACATTTCAAAAATAATTGAAAAAGTTTTTAAAATGTTAGATGAAGTGGTGGAGAAAATTGGAGAGTAAAATATTGTCTAAGTTATAGTTGATAATGCAACAAAATAAAAGGCCTCGATTAAATGTTAAACCTTTTGATGAAGAAAAGGAAAAGGTTATCTTAGACCTTTTGTGCAACTCATTGTATTGATTTAATGTTGGAAGAGTTAAGAAGAAATTAAATGTTCATAATGTCACAATTGCAAAAGCAAGAAGGATAGTACCATATATTTGTACAAGACCTCAATTAATTGCCACACTAAGGTATTTAGGCAACTATTACTTGATTTGCTACTGTTTATTTGACTTTGAGATGCCTTCATCATCATAGGGGAGCTTTGACAATGTTAACTTCTAAAATATGGAAAACTAGCAAGTTTGTTATTGAACAAGATGTGAAACAAGTGTAGCATTAATTTTAAATTCAAAGTTCTAGAAAAATGCTAGCAATTGCTGCAAGGCAATAATTTCCCTTATCACGATGCTTCAATTACTAGATTCTAAAGAGAAATTAGCAATAGATTTCATTTATGAAAAATGAGTAAGGCAAAGACAAGATGCAAGCAAATTTTAATTATGTCCAGAAGATGTAAAGTAACTAATTTAGTATTATCTTTTAAGTTTCTTTCATTATTTTTCAAATTGAAATGAAAGTTTACCAAATTAATTTATTATTATTTTAATTTCAATTATGAATCTATATGAAAAATTATTAATGAAAGATAAGAATTTTAACTACATAGACAATTACATGCTACAACAAACTATCTGAACTCCCACAATATAGTCCTAATTTTAAAAGTGATGCTAATATTGAAATAGGACTATATAATTACATAGAGAGAATAGTGTTAGATCCATTAGAATGATGCAAGACAAATTTGCAACTTGAATCCTTTAAGGATGAAAAATATTTATATGTTATTAATGCCACCAAGATAGCAAAATAAGAAACCTCCAAGTAAGTGGTGGTATTCCTATAGTGATGAATGTCTAGATATGTAAAAGTTTGTCATTCGCATATTGAGTTTGACATGCATTTCTTCATGGTATGGGCATAATTGGATTGTTTTTGAAATGTTAAAAAATTTATTTTTGCTAATAATTGACTTATATACCGTCATGCTATAATATTTAAACAATATTTTGTTCACATTAACTATAATATTGTTTTATTTATAATTTATGTGAATGGTTGTTTTATAAAATTAGGTTGACTTTATCTTGCTACCTTTTTAATTAGGCTCATACAAAGCTAAGAAATCGTTTGCACTAAAAGAAGATTAACAACTTGGTTTTTATTAATTATAATTTCAATTTAAAAGATAAGGTAGCAAAAAGAGATAATGAGCACGGTCTAGCCATTTTGAACAACTAGACTTATAAATGAGGGGATTATGAAAGAAAGTGATCATCATGTTTCAATCAAGTCAAAATTGCATAAATGCGCATGATGGTGGAAATAAAAAAAAAATGAGGATAACGAAGAATATGGAAGTAATGGAAATAGAGTAGCATATGATGATGTTTACAACCATGAGATAGAAGATAACTTTCAAATTCATTACTTTGAGCTAGCTAATGCCCAACAAAATAACATCTATAGTTTAAATTGATTGAATTAATTATGGTAAATTTTGAATCTGCAATTTTTATTGTTAAGAAAGTTTATTATCACTTATTATTTTGTTCATGGTAGCAATAGTTTTATACAACCTAAATGACTTCTCTCCCTTTGAGAGGTAATTATTGAAAGAAAGATCTAACTATATATAGTGTCCTTTTGATGCTTGTTATTCATATTATGGATGCTTTAGGAAACTTTAGTATGGTCATTCGACAAAACAATAAAACTATGGGTACACTTCAAGCGTTTACAACCATGATTTCTGTTCTAAAAAGTTGTTTGTCATGTTTCTCCTTTTCCTTACTTTCTCTATTGATCAAGAAACTTAGAGTATTAAGAATGGTCAAATCACACTCAAGCATGGAAGCTGAAATCTGTTGTATATATATTAGCAATATATATACAATATGTGCTATTACATTACTATCTACAAATATGCATGCATGTGTGTATATATATATACTAATTGTTTTAGTTGTTAGTAAAATTACAATTTTACAATTCGATCTGATGATATGATTTTATAGATTCTTCATCAATTCTAGTTATAAAAATAATTTTTAAAATATTGATTTTGAATTATTTGGGAGATGATTGTTTTCCCCATTTGATTGTTAAGTCTCTTAATGTTTCTCACAAGAAATAAATGGTTCTTGTCCAATGTTATGTCGATAGAAAAAGGAATGTAATCGAGAGTTATTTAGTAGTTGTTAATATTAGTGATACTTGATGAAAAATTTTGTGTTTGCTTTCAACTTACACTTGATGAAAAATGTACTAAGTATCACCAATGAACTATCACAACTAACATAGAAAAGATCAATATATTACGAATGCTATGGCCTTAATTAAAGTGTCTGCAAGTTGAAAGAGAAGAAAGATGGGATCTTATATATTAGTTTATGATGCTCACTAATTTTGTGCCAAAAACTAATTATGTTTGTTTTCTAATAAAATTGGATAAATAACTTTAGGAGCTCAACATTTGTTCCATTGACGTTAGTATAGAATTACTAACAAATTGGCTTTGATATATCCCATTTTCTATCCCTGTCCAGAGAATATTTTCATGGATGAAGATTGTGGACAGTCAATTGTGTAATCTAGTGAGAGATGATGATTTATATGATTGTTTTTCATATGTATTAGAACGGGGAAGCATTTAGTAGAATTGACAATGAAAAGTTATCCAACTCTTTCAAAATATAAAGTGACATACATTGAGAACAAATGTGAACTATTAGATTTTTTTTCTTTTTTAATTGTTGGCTTCTTCCAATATAATTTTGTCATTATAAACAACTAATTTTTAATTTTTTATCTACACTAGAATAAATTTCTGGATCTACTCTTGAGACAAAATGCAAATAAAAAGAATTCAACAAAATTCAATGAAAAGACAACTTTAATTTGATGCAATAATTGAAAAAAAAAATAAAAACTCAAAATAGTAAAAAAAATCAGTAGGGCAAATAAATACTCTACTCTGTTTTATTTTAATAAATAAATGGCAAACAGATTCACATGAAAGAATAAAATTGAAATTGAAATGAAACTTTCAATGATTAGAAGGGTACTTTCATGATTTCCTCCATTGATATTATCTTTTAATTATAAAATAAAATAAAATAAAAAACACTTTTTACAAACTAAAAAGAAAGTCTAAAATATACTTGATTCTTCTTTAAAAACTTTCACTCTTTTGTACCAATATTATTAGTGTGCATTGATTATGATTTAGCTATTATAACAAAAAAAAAAAAATTATTTTACCATGCACCTTAGCCTTTGCCTGGATCAATCTATTAAAATTAAACTCTTTGATTGCAAAGATAAATTTTATTAATTTCACATTTAAAAAAATAAAAACTAAAACAGAACTTTTAAACTAAACTCTCAACTAGATTTTACATTTTTTCATAAAAAAAAAAATAAGTTATCACTTAACAAGAGTTTTCTCATACTCCAAAGAAGACGTCCATTAGAGAATTTTTTTTTTCTCTCTCTGTTTATGTATTTATTTATATAGCATCCGGGTTATTTATTTATTATCATTTAAACTTTTTATTTTTATTTTCTAATAAAAATACCTCATACTAAAATATTCTTACTTTTTTGTGATAATATATTTATAATGTATTCTAAACATCCAAATTACTTTATAGTATATGAGAAAGGTATGAATACATTAAATTTTGTTTATTTAATGTCCTATAACCCATCAATATTTAAAACTTGAGAAATAAGAAATTTTCTATGTACCTTAGAAATAAGATTACCGTTTTAAAGTCAATACGTATAAGGTGAAAAAGAAAAGAAAATTTGAATTGAGAATTAGGCATTTAATTAAAGATAAGATATCTATAAATGTCCTAAAAATGGGAGGCACAAGGGACAAAATACCAATTTGTTTATATTAAAGAAATGAAAATTTATGTACATAAGAAACTCTGACCATTGACCTTTAATTAAAATTTAAAAAAATAAATAAATAAAACATATATATCTATATATGAAAGTACATGTGATACATAATGGTTGACTTTGACTCCATAAGAAGCACGTAGGCCATGCGCATGCATGACGTTTATAACAAACAAATAAAAATATTTAATTATTTATTTATTTTAAGGAACTAAAGTTGGAGATTCTTTCTTTTTCTTTTTATTTTGTTTGAGAGTAGTGTCAAGCATAGACATGTGAGAAAGAAAGAAAAGGTAAGTTTTGGGTTCATTCTAACGCTTCATTCAAACTCAACTCTCTTTGTTTGCCTTCCCCCACACATGATGATATATTTCTTATGTATTGCTAACCTCATTAATACTTAAAGGCTTTGCTTTTCATATATATATATATATATATATAGACACACACACACTAAATCATATTCAAATAAATTATATGCTATTTGAACTCATACTAAACATTGTATATACTTTTAAATGTCAACTTTAATACCTAATTTTTTTTTTTTAGATAGCATTACCTTGTGATTTATTTTTCCAAGCAATAATTTTTGACCAAACGTGCTTGGCTCATTTAGTGTGCATAATATTCATAATATATTTTTTTATTTTGTTTTTCACTTTCAGCATAATTTGATATTTTAAAGTCATTATTTTTCTTGCTAAAAATAATATATTTTTAATTTTTTATTAATATTTTTTTTACCTGATTTATATTAGAAGACATTTATTTTCTTTCCGTAAAGATTTTCATTTTTTTTTTTTTTACTCCCTGCTTTCAATTTTTTTTATATTGAAAATAATCATTTATTCGATTGAAAGAATATCAACTCTATTTTAATTTCAATATTACAAAGAACTTGTTAACAAAGTTTTTTTTCTTTGATTACAATCATTACAACAACCATGTAAACAAGTTTTTAGGGGAAGGATGAAATAATTTTATCAATAAGTGTCTCATTTTTCGTATCTTCTCTATTAATTTTAATTTGATTTATTAATTTTTCTTCCAAAATATTCTCTAATTGAATGTTTACTAATCCTATACAAACTTTTAAGTTCAACTCTTAAAATTTGTAGATGTATCAATAAATTTTTTGCTACTTTTGTAGATTTTTTTTATATATATTTCCTATGATTATTTTCATTTCGTTGCAAAATAAAAAAACTTTGAAATATTAATTTCGTTGCTTAATTCATGGGAGATGAATAATAACTACCATGCATATTTTTTTTTTTTTTTTTGTTACTAATAAGCGACAAGTGCCCCTCCATTTAAAAGATTGTCAAAAGGACAGACAAGTACGGAAGCGCATCAGCTATGGTGGCTTAAAAATCTTTTAGGAAAATCCATCTATCCTACAACTCTAGAGGGATGAAATCACTATTTCATCCATAGGGGACTCACACCAAAATTTGTGAATAGTACTAATGAACAAAATTGAATCTGAGTGTACAGTGCATATACAATACAGGAACAGTACTGCAGGGGGAAGGATTCAAACCCTTACTCTCCCCCTCATCACTCTTGTGTCATACCACTGAATTATCCAATGGTTGACACTACCATGCAATCTTTCTTCTTAGGGGGTGTTTGGTTCACGGTAATGTGAAAACATTACCGGGAATCTGGTGGTAATGGGTTCAGATTACCATGTTTGGTTACTGTAGCAGTGATAATGCTGATGGTAATGTGAGATTATCAATAGTGAAATATTACCAAATAAGGTGGTAATCACATTACCACCAAAATAGGTGTCCATCAAGATTACCAGGTTGGTGGTAATGTGTAATATTTGTTTTTTCCAATTATGCCCTCACTCATTTAATCTAATTTCATATTACGCTCATTATCAAAACCCTAGTTTTTATTTTCCCTTTATTATTTTTTATATTATAATTTAATTATTTATTTATCTAAATATTTTAAATTAAGTTTTTCAAATTTTTATAAGTAGGGGTATTTTACTCAATACAAAGGTATTTTAAAAATTATGAAAAAATAATTTTTGATATTATAATTTAATTATTTATTTATCTATATACTTTAAATTAAGTTTTTCAAATTTTTATACGTAGGAGTATTTTACTAAATACAAAGGTATTTTAAAATTTATGAAAAAAAATAATTTTTGATATTATAATTTAATTATTTATTTATCTATATACTTTAAATTAAAATTTTCAAAATTTATATATAGGGGTATTTCGGTAAATACAAAGGTATTTTAAAAAATTGTGAAAAAAATAATTTTTGATATTATAATTTAATTATTTATTTATCTAAATACTTTAAATTATATTTTTCAAAATTTTATACATAGGGGTATTTTGGTAAATACAAAGGTATTTTAAACATTTGTGAAAAAAAATATTTTTTGATATTATAATTTAATTATTTAATTATTTAAATAATTTAAATTATATTTTTCAAAATTTTATATGTAGGGGTACTTTGGTAAATTTGACATATTACTGAGGTGATTAACATGACTAACCAAACATGGTAATAAAAGATTACCAGTAATGTAAATTCTCAACCAAACATGGTAATCTCACATTACCACAACATTCCCGGGCATACAACATTCTTGATCTTATTACCACGGTAATCTCATTACCGTGGTAATATATCATTACTGCGAACCAAACGGCCCCTTAATGTTATACATAATTTTTTTTGTTTTTAACAATGACTCAAACTCAAAAACAAGTGCACCTAATATAGTTTTCTTAAACTATATTTCATAAATATCTAACTCCATGTGAATTCTTTCTTAAATTTGTAATTGAAAAACACAATTTGAAGCTTTATTATGAATTTGTTATTATGCTTTATTTTTTAGTATTACTATTGACCCACAAAATGAGATGAGATACTAGAATTAATTACTATAAAAGAGTGGATCTCTCCTAACAAACGGTTTTTACATACATAAAAAATTGAATAAAAATCATTTAATTAAACAACCGAAGGCTCCATCACTCGAAGCAATCTCATTACTTTAATTGCACTCGTACCAATCTCATTACTTTAATTGCTTATCTTTATTAATTAGTATTCAAGCTCCTTCTTGAGCCTAGATATGAGGGGCCTTCTGAGCTTGCCGTCACCATGTTTGATGATTGGTTGCTCATGGTCAAAGATCTATAGTTTCTCTTCATTCTCTCTCAAAGACAATCATGGGCAAAAAAAAATCATGAGAAATTCTCAAATTTTATTATTTTTAAAAATCAATAATGAGTTTTTCCAAATGGGGTATTTTAAAAATTAGTTTTAATTAAAATAAATATTTTAATTTTAAGTTATCAGAAGCTATTTATTTAATTTATAAACAAATTTGGTGAATTGAGTTGTGTACTCAAAGACAATCTGACGTGAATTTTATTATCTGTCTTTTCTTTAATAGATGTGATTTATTCAATTTTTTTTTAAAATATTGAGTTATGTACTTGATGAAAACTTTTAGTAACGAAACTCCTATTATATAGTTAGCTTTCAATTTTTTTCCCCTAATTTAAAAGTTAAGGATTCTATTTTGTGTTTGTCCACATTTATTTAAAAAATAATAATAATTTATACATATACATAAGCATATATAAGACACTAGTTTTTGTGAGATTTTTTTTAATTTAATCATTATTTAAAATTCTTTGTTTTGTTTTTAAGATTCCAACTTGCAACTTGTCTTCTTGATTGCTCGGACAATAGCTACACAAGCATAACATCATTATAATGTCATTGTTAAACTAAATAAATGAGTTGAATAAGAACATTATCACATGGAATCAGCAGGCATTTATGAATTATTTAGGTATTATTTAACTTCATAAAGTTATTGTTTCAACAAAGTGACAGTTTCTTTGATTTATTTATTAATTTCCTATTAAAAAAAAAAGGCTCCCTTCATGTTCATTTAGGTATTATCTAACTTTATAAAGTTATTATTTCAAGAAAGTGACAGTTTGTCTGATTTATTTATTAATTTCTTATAAAAAAAACACTCCATTCATGTTCATATCAAACTTTTTATACAATAATTTTTAAAATACAAGATTTTATTATTTAGGTTGACTACAAGACCATTTTACTATTTTCATTGTGATATGTTGTATTTGTTTTTTTTCACAAATTTTAATAAAAAATAAGCAATATATTTTCATTTCTAATAGTAATAGAGAATTTTTCATGAAAATTAGGAAATTTTTCTTTTGGAAAACATGATGCTTTTGTTGATAATTCAAATGCACACATTAATGTTTATTGTAGCATGTGGTGCTCCAAATGGAGGCATACAAGCAATCCACTAAATAATCCACAATGTAAATGCTCCATTAGTTACACTGTTTGAAATATCTTTCACAAGATAAGTAATATTATAAATTTTAAAATACAAAAATGACATTAATAAGATTTTAAGTTTGATTATATATTTTTTTAAAGGTTTTGAAGCATCAATTTTCTTATAGCTATACAGTTAAAATGAGCGCACAAGTAAAGTACTGAAAGTCCTATCGAGAGAAAACTTCTCTCAACAAGTACTTTTTATATACATAAAAATTTGAATAATTAAAACCACCTACTTAAACAACTTGAGTTTCTGCTTGTTAGACAATTTTTTTAGTAGTTTGATAATAATCTAGTTGTTAAGTTTAAACTTTAGTTTTTTTTTGTAATAATTAAAATGTCCAAAACAACCTTTGCTTCTATGAAATGGTCATGAAAAATTAGGAAGCAACCAGTAAAGAAATATACATGCACAAATTCTTTATTTTACTCTATGGACAAGATATTTTATATTATTTTATTATTATCATTATTTTTAAGTTTAACAATGATAAGATTCAACTAAACCAAATAAATGTATTTAAATGAAAGTTGAAGATTGAAAAAATATTTGAGTGAAGAAATAGAAATGGCATATGATAAAATGGCCTCCACAATAGACTTGATGGAATGAGCAAGAGATAGGCATTGAATTTTTAATGGTTGTTGAACCAAATCATCTTGAAAAGATTGATCCACTCTTACAAAAGGAGAAGAGGGTCCCTCTCCTCCTATGTTTTCTTCCAAAAAATACAATGGGCAATCCAATCTCACCATTAACCTAATATGATGGTTTAGCAAACTTTATATCCAATGTAGATGACTTGTTTTTTATATTGTTCATCCTCTCTATACTTTTGACTTTTTCTTAATCACAAGTGTGGTTTAGGAAATTTGTTTTTATTTTAAATTTTAGATTAAATTTTATTGATTTGAATGTGTTTATAAAAAATAAGTGTTTAACTTATGTTTATTCAAAAATATTTTTATCAAATTTTCTTTGGACTCCGAGTTCGGTTTTTAGAGGAAAAATAGATGAATGTCGGCATGTGAAACGCTCCAAAACTTCTTATTTCACAAAATGAATATTTAAAAAAAATAGTTTTGTTTGAGTTTTTTGTTTTTGCAAAATTAGTTGGTATATACATATATAAACTCCTCAATAGTTTATTTTTATTTTAAAATATTTGTTAAAATTATTCTTTTAAATGCTAAAGGTTTTTTAAGTCTCAATAACTAAGCAGCATCTAAAAATTTGTATCCATCTTCCATGATATTGAGATTTCAAGTAACTGCTTATAAAATCTTATTTCTTTTGTCCAAAGAAATAACTCATGAAAATAACGAATCATCCGTTTTATTAACATGGACATATCTAAGATCATTGAATGCTTGAAAGTTCTCCTATTTAATCCTTTTTCTTCAATAAGTTTTTTCCATTAAAACTTTATATGAAACGACTAAATTAACATTAGAAAATTTACAATGAGAAATTAATTCTTTTTTAAGGAAAATATTTCTCTATTAAAAAATTATTTAGCATCATAAAAAAATTATAAAAAAGACGTATACATGTTTGTACATGAAGAAAAATAAATTTTATAAACTATATATTTATTTTAAAAATATTAATATTGTTGTGAAGAAGATTATTTTTTTAATATTTTAACATTGCCTAGTTTTGACAAAGGAGGGATCTAAGATAATCATAAAAAATAGAGAGTGGAGAAATATTCCCCCATAAATTTCAAATAATATTTTCAATTATAGGCGGCCAAAAGAAAAAAGAAACAATTGAAGGGGAAAACAAGAGTAAATCAAGGAACATAAATTCTAATTTTAATTTGTGTTATTGGCATGTATATCTAATCCAGAATTTTATTTTATTTTTGTGTTTTAAAAATAATTTTTGAGGGTTTAATATTTTGAGGGATTTTGAAGAAACTCAAAGATTTTGATTTATTTTCTTAAGAAAATTGGTAAGGTACAGTCACTCACAAGTGATAGGTCAAGAATTGAAGACGTATTATTATATAAAAAAAAAATAACAATGAAAATAAAAACCTTCTTCTTCATAATATTTTAAAAAATAAAATAAAAAATTAATGCCGACGCAAATCACCATAAAATGAATGCATATAAAATCCAAAGAGAGGAGGTATGCTTCATGCAGATCTCATCCGTTAATTTATTCAACTTTAAATTTAATACAAAATTAATATCATAATCAATTTGCTTAAAGGGCACATCATCACACCCATCATCAACCCTTAAAATTTAGAATTTTTTTGTTACTTTCCACTCCTTGCTTGGAAATAAGTGATTGTTAGTCAATAATTATCATAATTAGATTACTTCATTATTTGAGAGTATTTTTCTATTACCTTGATTGTAGGAGAGTTTATGGATGGTTGTTTCTATCTCTTCGTTCTCGTTATCTATTTATTAGATTGTAGAAGATATATTTAATATATAAGAGAATAAACAAAATTCTCCCTTTTCTTTAGTCTTCATCTTAATCGTGCTTTGATTTCACTCTTTGTTTATTTTGTAACAGATACATATTATTTTTTTATCGAATAGATTTTCCGAATAGGTTTCCAAATGACGTGATATCAAGTCATTCTTTTTTTTATTTTTATTTTTAAATTAATTTTTCTTTATTATTTAAATCTTAAATTTAAACATTTAACCATGAAAATATAAACCCATAAATGAAAAACCGGAAACCCTCTCCCTAAACTAGAAATCATAAACCCCCATATTTGTGATTTCGAGTTTATGGCATGCTTGGGAGGAGGTTTTTAAGGGTTTTGGGGTAGGGTTTTGGATCAACCCATGTTTGGATCCAGGGTAAAATGAAGGGTAGGATATCTAGAGGTAAAATGGAGGGTTGAAAAACCTCAATTTAACCCCGTTTTCAACCCTCCAAATCGGGGGTTTTTGAGAGTTGAATATTTTTCAAAATAAAAATACCCTTACTTAATTTAGATAATTACATACATGTCTTTTACAAAAATTTAGGTTTTTGTTGTTCCAGGCATTGGAATAAAATAGTAAAATATTATAAATTATCAAATAAGAACATTTAATTTACAAAAATAATATTATATATATAATTAGCATAAAATATAATTTATAGCTTCAAGGGCATTTTAGTAATATTAATATAAAATCTTACCTTCTATTATCTTCAATCCAAACACTAGAATGTTTGATAACCTCCATTTACCTTACCTTCAATTCAAACAAGATATAACTTAAAACTTTCTTTTACCTTACTTTACCCTACTTTACCCTACTTTACAAAACTCTCCTTACCTTCTATTGCCTTCAATCCAAACACTAGAATGTTTGACAACCTCCATTTACCTTACCTTCAATTCAAACAAGATTAACTTAAAACTTTTTTTTACCTTACTTTACCCTACTCTACCCTACTTTACAAAACTCTCCCTCACCTCATTCAAGCAAAGCCGGACATAGGATTTAGGATTTAGGATTTAGGGTTTAAGTTTTTAGATTTTTAGGGCATAGATTTTGTAATATTTGGGTTTAAGATTTTAGATATAGTTTAATAATTTTTTTTTAAATTTTAAGAATTTAAGGATTTTTAAGGTTTAAATTTAAAGTTTAAATAAAAAAATAATGACGTGGATGACAAATTGGACATCCACGTCATTCGCAAAGAATTTGTCATCCACGTCATTCGCAAATCTATTCGGTATATGCCACTACAATTTTTATATAAATAAAGATAAAAAAAATAATATTTGAACCTAACTAGACATAAAAATTCTCTCAATGGTGATAGATGGCACAAAGTAATTAAAGGATTAAAGCTAAATTTTAAAATAAAGCCTTTAATTTATTTATATAAAATCTAAATTTTATTTATTTTTATAACAAACAAAGTAGTATAAAGCGAATGGTATGAATTAAAAAAAAAAAAGCTAAGGAAAGAGATAAAACTGATTAAATATTAAATTAAAAATCAAAATCTTATTATTTCTAATTTTAAAAAGTTATTTAAGAAATATATAGAATTGATTTAGTATGAAATTAAAAAAAATAAAATTTTAAATCATTATAATCAATAACAATTATAATTATGATTACCAGTTTTAAAATATCTAAAAAATACATTAAAATTAGAAAACAATCTTTGAAACCCTTTGAAAATAATCTTTAGAAAAACACTAGAATTAAAAATAAAAAAATCTAAAAGAAAAAACTTTCAGGGGTCCAATAAAATGAGTACAATTGGTTGCACATTTTGCAAAATGAAAAAAAAAAAAAAATATATATATATATATATATATATATATATATATATATACATTAAAGAAGTGCCCACATCATGATGACACAAGGATGACATCACCATTCTTGGTTTCAATCCAAACTATGTTTCTCTCTCTTACTTTCACAAGTCTCATTCTTTACCAAGTTTGCAAATGCAATCTTCTTGCCTTCCAGAATATCAAAGAAAAGGTTGTTACTATATTGGTTTTTTTAAAATTAATTCCCCAACCAAATAATAATATTAATAATGAATGCCCCCAAACCTTGAGATATGAAATAAAATAAAAAATAAAGGTACATGAGACATGACCCTCCTCTATAAATTCTCCCTCTCCCTGTTTAGATTTCCACCAATCAAAAACATAAAAACTTCTTGTTGTGCTGTTGCAAAGAGAGCAAATTTCTCAACAATCATGTCTTGTGGGGGAAATCAAAATCAACAACAAGGGTTTGAGATGCCAAGGTATGTTGTCAAGAAGGTTCTTGCCAAACCTCAACAAGAAGGTGTTGGTGCCATTGTTAGAAGAAGCATTGGCAGGTATTTTGTTTTTCTGTTTTTTCCTTTTTGATTAATTTTATGGATGTTTTTTTATTGTCTTTGATTTGATTTGGGATTGGGTTTTGTTTAGGAGTGAATTGAGAAGTTTGGATCCTTTTCTTATGTTGGATGAGTTTTCAGGTTTGTTCTTGATCTTGTCTTGCTCTGCATTCAGATTAATCATCTCATTTTTTCTTATGAATCTTTTGTTTTATTGTTTTTAGTTTCTCCTCCTGCTGGATTTCCTGATCATCCACACAGAGGTTTGTTGCTTTAATCTTTTATATATATTAATATCAATTTTCTTGTTCATCTTCAATGATTTGATTTTGATTTTGATTTTTTTTTTCTTTTTCTGTAGGATTTGAAACTGTCACATATATGCTTCAGGTAAAAAGAAAAGAATGATAGATTTGATTTTGTATTGCAAGAACATTAACATGAACACTTTCAATGAATTATTACCATTGTTATAATTCTTCAGGGAGCTTTCACTCACCAAGATTTTTCCGGCCATAAAGGAACAATTAACGCCGGGGATTTACAGGTACATATTTCCCTTGAATAAAACCAATGCAATGTTCTATTTTTTTCGTATTCATGTTCATTTTGTTATATATTTGTGTTCCTTATGTTTGTGTTTCATATTCAGTGGATGACGGCAGGCCGTGGTATCATTCACTCTGAAATGCCGGCCGGGGAAGGTGTGCACAAAGGCTTGCAACTCTGGATCAATCTATCTTCCAAAGACAAAATGTAATTCAATTCTAAACTCAAAATCAGCTCAAATTCAATTCATTCATTTACTCATTGTAATATGTATTTACTTACTAAAGGATTGAACCTCGATACCAAGAACTTCAAAGCAAGGACATAAGCAGAGTAGAAAAGGATGGAGTTGAAGTACGAATCATCGCCGGAGAATCATTTGGAGTCCGGTCACCGGTATACACAAGAACACCAACAATGTATTTAGACTTCACAATGAAACCAGGATCACAACTTCAACAACAAATCCCTGAAACATGGAATGCATTTGTGTATGTGATTGAAGGAGAAGGTGTGTTTGGTGTGCCAAATTCATCGGCACCGTCTTCAATTGCAACAAGCCATTATGTTCTTGTGCTTAGCCATGGAGATGGTCTTAGTGTTTACAATAAGGGAACAAAGGCATTGAGGTTTGTCTTAATTGGAGGGCAACCATTGAATGAGCCAGTGGTTCAGTATGGACCTTTTGTGATGAATACACAGGATGAGATTGAACAAACCATTGAGGACTATCACTTGTGTAGGAATGGGTTTGAGAAGGCAATGCAGTGGAAGTCTCAATGAAATGTGGGCTTAGATTTCTTTGATTTGAAGGGAATTTTTAGTATTACTTTTTATATTGTTTAAAGTTGTTTAAGTGTTTATGGTTTTGAGATTAATGTTATTTTTTTCTTTAGTTTATTTTTTTGGATTTTTTTTGTTTTGTTGTTGTTGATGATGATGTATGTTGTTGTTGTGGGGTGGTGTTGATGGTAGTGGTGGGTCTTTTGTTGAATCATTTGTGCACACGAAAAAGAGAGGGTGAAATGGAAGCACTTGTAAGCAATGTGGTGGGCCATTTGATATTTTGGATATTATTATTACATGTTGTTTTTATTTGTTAATTCATAGTCAAAGAACATCAAAAGTTTTTTTTTTTTTTAATTTTTAAGGGAAGTTTATTGCCATAACATATAATAAAGCTTTTTCCCCTTCCTATGGTACTACTATAATTAGGGGTACGCTAGATGCTAGATGGTTGGTTAAGTAACCAAACTATAATCAAAGGTTACATAAAAGATAAGGCTATTATAACAGTTATTTTAGGCCTTCATAATTATAAATTTTAAAATATTAATTTTAAAAAAATTAAAGTTTTACAATTTTGGCAGATTTCCAATAATTATTTATTATGATAAATTGAGATCATATAATTTTAAGTAACTTTTTAAATTTTAGAATAATAAATTAAAGTATTAAATATTCTAATTTCTTTATCTATTATATATCTTTTTTTACCAACTTTTTAAAATTTCTATTTTTATCTTCTTATCCTTTTTTTGGCTTATTTCAAAAGGTGCATTTTTTCCATGACTAATTTAACATTTATTTTTAATTATAAATAAAGAGTTTTAAAACTTTTTATTATTTATCGTTTTTTATTTTATTCTCTAGGTTTTGCTTGTAAATTTAAATATATTCATTTATTAAAAATGATGATGAGTTCTAAGAGCAAGTAAAAGAATTAACAAACATTTTATATAGCCATTAATTAAAAAAATAAAATAAAATTTATTTTTTAATTAAATAAATTAGATGCCAAATTTTTAAAGTTAGTTTTAGACCTTCAATTGCTTTTAACTGTTCTTGACTATAATTTTGTCCATCCCAAAATAAGCATATAACTTTTGTTTTCACATGTTATTATTAGTCACATAAATTGAAAGTTATTATTTTATTTTTTTAGATAAACTTATTGCCATGAGATAAAATAAAATTTCTTGCCTTTTCCTCTCACTATGATGTACTCTATAAATTTTTTCCCCTTATAATTAATATAACTTTTATAATGTCTAGTGCATTTGCATAACGAATGTGTCAATATAAGCATAATGTTTGAGATAGGGCTGGCCTAAAAAAATAAAGAAATATGATTATGAGCAAAAATAAATTGATTATTCAATAAAATTTCAAACATTTGATTTTGATTAATTCACCATTGTAAATATGTAAAGAATATGTTTATTTATTCAACTACGTGGGCTTTGGGGATTTTCTCCAACAGTCCATTAAAATTCAAGTTCATGTTCATAGAAAGCCTAATTGATGCTAGCTTTGATTGTAATTCACTTTTATTTTGGTAGACCAGATATTGTGAGCACACAATGATTGATAGAGAGGCTTGAAAATTAATTAATTAAAATAATTTAAAGCGAATTATTCATATATATATATACTATTTGCCATTAGAATGGGTTTTGCTATGAGGTATATACAGATGCCCTTTTAAAATAAGTATTTAATTTTTATTTTCTAGAAGCATTTGTAGCGAATTATTATATATTTTTTTCGCTGAAAAAAAAGCATGCACATAAGGAATTTCATACACCTTCATTTGTTGTAAATATATTACTTTTCAATATTAAGAATAACCTCAAAAAGGCTTTGTTAAAAATTTTGCGAGAAACCACTGATAATTGAATGGTAACTCATCACAAAGTGAGTAAAGGTGAAGGTATTAAATTTTACTTTTGCTTATTAATACTGTTCACACAATGTACATTAGATATAGTACTGTTCATAAGTATGGCTTGATGGTTCTTGTGTGGGTTTTTTGTAGAAGAAATAGTGTTTTTCCCCTCCATAATTACATGATAGGGGAAATTTATCCTTAATCATTAAATCACCGTAACTGGTGCATTTCTGTACTTATTTATCTTTTTTATAATGTTTGTCACCTTTGTCAAAAAAAAAAAAAAAAAAAAAAAAATATATATATATATATATATATATATAGCACTACAATTTCAAGTATAAACTAGATTGAAAGTAAGTCGAGAAAAAAACAATTAAAGCGAAAACCAACCATCAGGGGCAGAGCTAGGAATTATTTTTAAGGGAGCCAAATGAAAAAAAATATGAGGGGTCAAATAATAATTTTTATAAATATTTTTTTAAAATATAATTTTTATATTACATATATTTAAATTAGTAAAAAAATCAGGATAAAAAAAATATATTTATAAATATGTTTTTAAAACATATTTTTTTAATTATATATATAAATTTATAAAGAATAAGGTGACAAAATAAAATATTTTTTTTAAATATATTTTAAAAATATAATTTTTTAAAACTACATGTAGTAATTTGTAGAAAATCATAATTATGACTTCTCTTTCAAACTTCTTAAGCTATATTAAATAATTTTTTTTATATAATGAATATTTTTTTAACAATATGATATAGTTGAATGTAATATATATGTCGTTATGGGGCCATATTTGTTATCTCTTTTATTTTATGTGTATATGTATATATATTATATTAATATATGTGCAAAACAATGGAGCCAAAGGGGGCATGGTCTCCCGCGCCCACCCTGACTCTGTCTTTGCCAACCATGTGAAAAACTGAGTTTTTATATTGCTTAGATAGCAATAAAATTTAAAAAAAAAAACACTACGGAAATATAAATTTAAAAGAAAACTAAACCAATGAATTTATAAAAAAACTAAGTGACGATATATATATATATTTTAAATCTAGCCATTATAACTTCTAGAAAAACTTGGAGATAAATTAGATTTCAAGAAACTTGAGGGAAAAAATAAAATAAATTCACAAGAAAACAAAGAAGTGCCATAACTTTTTTGTTGTGATACTTGTTTGGTGATAGCAATGTTCATTATACAAGGTCAAATGATCTGTGTGATTAAAAATGACATTTATTAGCATATAGTAGCATATATTAGAATTATGTTAATATATAAGGATATATTAGCATTGCTATATTAGTATATATGGATATATTAGCATATATTAGTATTATGTTAATATATAAGGATATATTAGCATAAAAAACCTCTTATATGTATTCTCTTTTTTGTAGCAATGCGAATATGAAATCCCTAGCCTTTATTTCTCTATTTTTATACCTTCGTCTCTCTATGTCTTTATGGTATCAGAGCGAGGTTAATGGATTATTCTCTTTGTTTGATTGAAAAAATTTTCCCTCTAATTTGTCTTTGCTAATGTTGGTTTGACTAGATCCTGTCGATTCGGGGTTTTTTTTTTCCGATTTCTGTTGATTTGGAAATTTCGTATGACTCAATCTATGACTCCATCTGTCTTTGTTGCCTCACAACAATCTCCACCTAGCAACCAAAAGAGATCAGCTACTAAAGTCTCTCAGGATGAATGTACTTTCTACAAGCAGAAGGGTCATTGGAAGGCTCAGTGTCCAAAACTGCTGAGTAAAGGCAAACTTCAACAACAACAACGCCCACTGCAGACTGCTCCATGGATGCATCGTCCACCTATGTCCAACAATGCACTTGCTACCCCTCATTTGGATCCCTATATGTTTGAGCAGTTTCAGCAATTCCTTGCTTCTCAGCCTCATGCCATGTCGGCCTCCTCTCAAAAAGGTTTGTCTTTATGTGGCACCTCAGGTACATCCTCTTCCTCATGGATATTGGATTCAGGAGCTTCTCATCATATGTCTCCTGATATTGATTCCTTTGTGTCTGTTAATTCTGCCCCATCTTTGTCTGTCATGACTGCCGATGGTACCTCAATGCCATTGGCAGGAATTGGTTCTGTTCGCACATCCCGTTTATCTCTCTCAGATGTGTACCATATTCCTAGTCTAACTTTAAATCTTGCATCTGTTACCCAATTATGTGATTCTGGTCTCTCAGTTCTTTTTACTTCTACCAATTGTTATGTTCAGGACCCGCGCTCTCAGAAGGTGATTAGGACAGGCCGTAGGGAAGAGGGACTCTACGTATTGGATGAGCTCAAATTATCAGATGTTGCTGCCTCTAGTGTGGATTTGTCGTCTTTTCGTTTGAGACATTCGTCCTCTGATTTTTATCTTTGGCATTCTCGTTTGGGTCATGTTTCTGCGTCTCGTTTAAAGTTTTTGGCTTCTACAGGAGCTTTAGGTCATTTGGACAGTTATGATATTTCTGATTGTAGTGGTTGTAAACTGGCTAAATTTTTAGCCTTGCCTTTTTATCAAAGTATTTCTCTTTCCTTTGCACCGTTTGATCTTGTGCATTCTGATGTATGGGGACCCTCTCCGATACTCACCAAAGGGGGTTTTAGATATTATGTTTCGTTTATTGATGATTTTATTAGTTATACTTGGGTTTATCTTATGAAACATAGGTCTGATTTTCTTACCATATTCAGTAACTTTCGAGCCCTTGTGAAGACCCAACACTCATCTGTCATTAAATGCTTTAGATGTGATTTGGGGGGTGAATACACTTCTAATGAATTTTCTCAGTTACTTGCTTCTGATGGGACTATCCACCAAACCTCGTGTACAGACACTCCTCAACAAAATGGTGTTGCTGAAAGGAAACATCGTCATCTGGTTAAAACAGCCTGTTCATTCTTGTTGTCAGCCGAGGTTCCTAGTGTGTTTTGGGGAGAAGCAGTCCTTACTGCTGCTCATGTGATCAATAGAATTCCAATCTCTCATAATTCAGGTTTGTCTCCCTTTGAGAAGTTGTATGGTCATTCACCTGATTATTCCTCGTTGCGCGTATTTGGTTGTACTTGTTTTGTTCTACGACCTCATGTTGAGCGTAGTAAATTGTCTTCTTGGTCTGCTTTGTGTGTCTTTTTGGGTTATGGTGTTGGTAAAAAAGGATATCGTTGTTTTGATCCAGTTAGTCAAAAATTGTATGTTTTGCGTCATGTTGTGTTTTTAGAGCATATACCCTTCTTTTTTGTTCCTGCTAGTTCCCATCATATGACACAATCAGATCTTGTTCGTATTGATCCATTCGATCCCGACCCCACTGAAGCTCTATCTGATACTTTGGTTCATGAAACATCCACCTCTGATGTCTCTGCTCCGACAACCACCTAGTTGTCGGATGAGAATGTGGATAATCCTCCTCTACGTCAATCCACTCGTATCCGTAAGTCCACTAAACTACCTGACTTTGAGTATTCATCCTATTCTACCTCCTTTGCTTCTTTTGTTGCATCTGTTCATCGTCTTTCTGAGTCTTCATCCTACAGAGAGGCAGTTCGTGATCCTCTTTGGCAGACTGCTATGGCTGAGGAACTTACTGCTCTACACCAAACTCGTACATGGGATTTGGTTCCGCTACCGCCCGGAAAACATGCCATTGGTTCTCGTTGGGTGTACAAGATTAAAACCAAATCCGACGGATCCATTGAACGATACAAGGCCCGACTTGTTGCTAAAGGCTACTCCCAAGAGTACGGTATGGACTATGAAGAAACTTTTGCTCCTGTTGCCAAAATGACAACTGTTCGTACTCTGATTGCCATTGCTTCCATTTGTCAATGGAGAATATCTCAAATGGATGTCAAGAATGCTTTCTTGAATGGCGATCTTCATGAAGAAGTTTATATGACACCTCCTCCTGGTGTTGCTCATCAATCAGGTGAAGTTTGCAAGCTTCGTAAAGCTCTTTACGGTCTTAAACAAGCACCACGTGCCTGGTTTGAGAAGTTTTCCATTGTGATCACTTAGCTTGGCTTTGTTCCTAGTCACCATGATTCGGCGTTATTTGTCAAGCGAACAATGGCAGGTCGTATTCTATTATCCTTGTATGTTGATGACATGATTATTACTGGTGATGATTGTGATGGAATTAACTTTTTGAAGTCTGAATTGGCACGTTGCTTTGCTATGAAAGACCTGGGTATGTTACGTTATTTTTTGGGAATTGAGGTTGCCTATTCCTCGAAAGGCTATCTTTTATCTCAATCAAAGTATATAGCTGATCTATTTGAGCGTGCTCGACTCACTGATAGTCGGACCGTTGATACTCCCCTTGAGACTAATGCTAGATACTCTCCGTCGGATGGTACTCCTTTGGCAGTTTCCAGTCTTTATCGTACTGTAGTTGGCAGCTTGGTTTATCTTATTGTGACTCGCCCTGACATTACCCATGCTGTTCAAGTGGTTAGTCAGTTTGTCACTGCTCCTACTACAGTTCATTGGGCTGCTGTGCTTCGTATTCTCAGGTACCTTCGGGGCACTCAGTTTCAGAGCCTCTTGTTTCCTTCTACGTCATCGTTAGAGCTGCGTGCTTACTCTGATGCGGATTGGGCTGGTAATCCTACGGATCGCAAGTCGACTACTGGATTTTGTATTTTTCTCGGTGACTCACTTATTTCATGGAAGAGTAAGAAACAAGATGTCATCTCTCGATCTTCTACAGAAGCTGAGTATCGTGCCATGGCCTCGACTACCTGTGAAATTGTTTGGCTACGTTGGTTGCTTGATGATATGGGTATCTCTCTTTCTCACCCTACTCCGCTACATTGTGATAATCAGAGTGCTATTCAGATTGCACGTAATTCAGTTTTTCATGAGCGCACCAAGCATATAGAGATTGATTGTCATATTACTCGCCATCACCTGCAGATTGGCACCATCACATTGCCGTTTATTTCTTCTTCTCTCCAGATTGCTGATATTTTTACAAAAGCACACTCGGCTTCGCGCTTCCATTTCTTATCTGACAAACTCTCGATGCTTATCGCTGTCGCATCGTGAGTTTGAGGAGGGATATTAGCATATAGTAGCATATATTAGAATTATGTTAGTATATAAGGATATATTAGCATTGCTATATTAGTATATATGGATATATTAGCATATATTAGTATTATGTTAATATATAAGGATATATTAGCATAAAAAACCTCTTATATGTATTCTCTTTTTTGTAGCAATGCGAATATGAAATCCCTAGCCTCTATTTCTCTATTTTTATACCTTTGTCTCTCTATGTCTTCAACATTTAGAGAATAAAGTGAATATAGAGAAAAAAGAGGTTGGTGTTTGTTAGAGAATAATAACTATGCTATCAAGACTAAACACATAATTAAAATAAACCAAAAAAATAATAATTAAAATGAAGAATTGTCATGCCTAGCCTCCACATTTAGCATGTCATAACGAAGAGTAAATTAATTAATCTCCGGAGGTGTCAACAAGAAAGTAGAGAAGATTGGACAATGCAAAAAAAAACCATTGCTACTTACTGACACAATATGGCACAAAAAATTTAAAAACAATTTTAGTTAGGTGGGTTTAGGCTTTGTAGATCTATAACTATTAAACTATATAAGCTAGTGTTTTAGCTTATATATGTGTATTGAGGGTCCAAAAGAGAAAGGAAGATAGAGAAGCAAACCAGTTGCTAAGAAAGAATTTTGAGTATTAAAATGTAAAAGAGAAAGGTAGACCTTCTAGAAGAGAAGGAAGAAAAGTAAATAAGTCACTACTGTCGTAAAAAAAACTAGTGATAATATTATCAACTCACATAGAGGAGATCAATTTTTTTATTTTTTATTTTTAAATATGGTTAAGAATTTAGAATGTATATGTAGGAGTGGTTTGTCCATAATAATAATAATAATAATAATAATAATAATAATAATAATAATAATAATAATAATAATAATAATAATAATGATGATGATGATGAAAGGCATATATAGTTGTCTCTTTCAACAAGAGCGTGATTAGTATAACTTGTTTAAACAAATACTCCTGGAAGGGTATGTATCCAGAACAAATAGAAGATTATAGGGTTAACACATAACTTAATTTTTTAAAAGGTATAACTATAATTTCAGGTTATCCATAAGTAGGGGTGTAATCGATCGAGTTCGAGCCGAGCAGTAAGCTACTCGAGCTCGAGCTCGGTTGAAAACTCGGTGCTCGATACTCGGCTCGAACTCGATCGAGCTTTATTTATGTAGCTCGAGCTCGACTCGATATATAATTCGAGCTACTCGAGCTCGCTCGATTAAGCTCGATTAAGCTCGATAAAAGCTAATAAACTTGATTTGATCATAAATAATTTTATACTCGAACTCGAATTCGGGCTCGAGCTCGAGCTCGAACTCAATTATATATATAAAACAAACTAACATATAATATATATACATATAAATACAACTACTCGATTAAGCTCGCGAGCACTCGAGTCAAGTATTAAGATGCTCGAACTCGGCTCGATCGACTACTCGAGCTACTCGAACTCGAGCTCGACTCGACCCTAAGCGAGTCGAGTTCGAGCTTTCCCCGAATCGAACTCGAGTAGCTTGCGAGTAGTAGTGTATCATTTACACCCCTATCCATAAGTACCATAAGTATACATATACTCGAAATATACAAAGTGAGTATTAGATTTTGAAAGACATGCAACTTTTATACATTCAGAAGTTAAGATCTCACTCCACCACCTATTAAATATTTGTAGAAACTAATAATTAAGAAGTAACCATTAGAGTGTCAAACAACAACACAATTCAAATCTACATCATTCAATCTACAAAACTGGAGATAAGATTCTACACATCACAATCTTTGAAGTATTCAAACTCTTCAATCATTTACAGATCTCATGTAACAATATGATCAAATTGTTAATGTTGTTATGATATGTATCTGATGTGCCTTGTGCTTATAAAAGGCCATGATCTGTATGATTCTATTTTTCATTCATGGTGAAACACACATTGAGCATATAGATCTGATCTTAATTTTCTACATATCATCTCTGGTTTTCTATATGGTATTAGAGATACACAAGGGCACGAATACCTTTCCCTAGTTTTTCTTTTGTTTCTTTCAATCTCTTCTTATGTATCAAATAGCAGAAGGAACACCAACATTGCAAGTTGTTACAACTATCTCAAAATATCACTTTCCTTTCAATATCAATGTATAGCCAACTTTGTGACAATCAAATTGAATGATAACAACTATTTGTTGTGGGAGACACAAGTAACATCTTTAATTGAAAGTCAGGATTTGCTTGGCTTCCTCACTGGAGAAGAAGCTGTTCCACCTCAACACAAGGACGGACGAAACAACTTACAAATCATGATCCTAATTACATTGCTTGGGTTAGAACAGATTGTCTCGTGAAGTCTTGGATCATTAGCACCCTCTCTGAAGACGTCCTTGGATATGCAGTTGGCTTGAAGACTATTGCTGAAGTTGTTGGTGTCAGATTGAAGAGAAGAAGTGAACAGGTAAAGCTGAGAAGAAAGCTGAATGTGTTCTGTGTTTTTGAAGTGAAGTTATGTTCTGCAGTTATGTTCAAGTTTTAGAGTTATAAATATAGTGCAAGGGTAGGATTATCTTTTGACTTGGTTTGAAAGGTTGTTAATCTCATGTGTTTAAGGAGGGAGAAAATGAATGGTGAAGATTAAAGTATCTGAGAAACCGAGTAAGTTCGAGGCAAGGTTAATGTTAAGCGGTCTAGTGCACCAAATGCTGCCACGTTTGGGTGTGACTCATCAGATATGGTTAACTGGTTTATTAGATGGTTCTTTGTAATAATGTTTTTTTTCTTTAGAGTATGGATGGTGTTTTTTTTTCTCCCACTCTTATGTGAATTTTCCTGTCAGATTAAAGAGGTTTGAGTCTTTGATTTCTCTTGCGAAGTTGTTGTCTATATAATCAGGATTCCAACAGTGGTATCAGAGCTATGGTTCGTGTGGAGAGATGGTGATTTGAAGTTTTTGAAGCTTTGTAGTTGTGCAATGTTGTGAAGTGCAGCAAGTTTGGGGAGAAGTTGAGGAAGTTGTTGTTGGTTTGTTCTTGTGAAGGTATGAGGTTGTAACTTATTGAAAATTATAGGTGTTGTGTTGATGTTTGAAGGTCTTTGTGTTATTGTGTTAGTAGAGTTTAATTGAGTGGAGGTACTTTGGTAGAATGTAAATTTTGTTAAGAAGGAAAGATGGCCTCAAGTTCTTCATCTGCACCTACACTAGACATTTCACACTCTTTACTACCAATGTTCAAAGGAGAGGGGTATGAGCACCGGAATTACAAAATGAAAACATTTTTCAGATCTCAAGTGTTGTGGAAAATTGTTGAAGAGGGTATTAGTAAAGAAAAGCCAATAGAGAAGGAGGTAGAAGATGATGCAAAAGCCTTGTTCTTGTTGCAGCAATCTATGGATGAAACAATTCTTCATAGGTTTGTGAGGTTTGGATCAACAAAGGAAGCTTAGGATCACTTAAAGAATGAAAATCAAGGTACATCTAGAAAGGTTTCAATGAGGCAGCAAACATTGAGACAAAAAATTGAATTACTTCAGATGAAGGAAGAAGAAACAGTACAACAATACATCATAAGGGTGTTGCCTATTGTAAATCAAATTAAAGGTATGGGAAATGAATTAAAAGATGTAGATGTGGTGTTGAAGGTTATGAGAAGCTTGTCATCAAGGTTTGTACATGCTGTTACATCAATAGAAGAAGCTAGAGATATGTCTAAAGTATCTCTAGATGAGTTCAGTGGATCTTTACAAGCACATGAAGCTAGATTTAATCAATTTTCTGAGAAGCATGAAGATAAAGTTTTTGTGATGGGAGGTAATACAAGTGGTGGCAGAAATTTTATGAGAGGAAGAGGAAGGAATGATAGAGGTAGAGGAAGAGAAAGTGAAAGCCCAAGAGGTGTTGGTTATGGCAGTCAGATATCAGGTGGTGATTATAGACAATTTAATTAAGACAACAGTTTAGGGAGAATTCATGGTAGCAAGGAAGAGGAAATCAAAGACCCTTTGGTAGGGTTAGTAGAGGACAAAGGCAATTTGATGGGCAGAGAGTTGGTATAAGCAATTTTTAGAATATGCAATATTTCAAATGTAAAAAATCAGGGCACTTGCAGTCACATTGCTTGTCTCAGGATAGGAGATTTGATAATGGGGCAAGTTCTTCAAGTAATTAGAATTCTTAGAATTCTAGTAATCAAAGTTCAGGTAGTTATATTACTTTGTTTATAGTTTAGAATGGGAGTGAAATTGGTAGTTCTTTTGTTTGGATTTTAGACAGTGGAACCTCAAGTCATATGACAAAATTTACTTGAGACTATCTTTCTGTAACGCCGGTAGTAAGGAGTGTGAAATGTCTAGTGTAGGTGCAGATGAAGAACTTGAAGCCATCTTTCCTTCTTCTTAACAAAATTTACTTTATACCATAGCATCTCCACTCAATTCAACTCTACCAAAAGAACAACACAAAGACCTTCAAACAACAACAAAACACCTGCAATTTTCAATAAGTTACAGCCTCATACCTTTACAAGAACGAACCAACAGCAACTTCCTCGACTTATCCCCAAACTTGCTGCACTTCACAACACTGCGCAACTACAAAGCTTCAAAAACTTCAAATCACCATCTCTCCACAGAACCATAGCTCTGATACCATTGTTGGAATCCTGATTATATAGACAATAGCTTCATAAGAGAAATCAAAGACTAAAATCTCTTTAAACTAGCAGGAAAATTCACATAAGAGTGGGAGGAAAAAAAAAACACCATTCATATTATAAAGAAAAACAAAAACATTAATACAAATAACCATCTAATAAACCAGTTAACCATATCTGATGAGTAACACCCAAACGTGGCAACATCTGGTGCATTAGACTGCTTACCATTAACCTTGCGTCAAACTTACTCTGTTCCTCAGATGCTTTAATCTCGGTCATTCATTTTCTCTTCTTTAGCTAATACCCCACTTCTGATCTAACTTTGCCTTGAACTAAAGCCAAATCTTCAGATGCTCTTTATTTCCACTATTCATTTTCTCCCTCCTTGAACACAATGAGATTAACAACCTTTCAAATCAAGTTAAAAGACAATCCTACCCTTGCACTATATTTATACCTTTGAAACCTGAACATAACTTCACTTCAAAAACACAGAACACACTCAGCCTTTTTCTCAGCTTTACCTGTTCACTTCTTCTCTTCAATCAGACATCAACAATCTCCCCCTTGATTGAAGAGCACAAACTCCTAATTGAGTTCTGAATTTCACAAGCTGTTGCACATTTAAGCACTTGGTCATCACATCTACTATTTGATCAATTGATGCACAATACTGTAAAGTCACCACATTTTTGCTACCAAATCTCTAATAAAATGAAACTTAATATCTATGTGCTTGGTTCTTCCATGTAATACTAGATTTCTGGCCATTGCAATACAGGATTTATAGTCACAATTGATTGTAAGTGGTTTTTCAACCTTCACACCACAATCTTCAAGAATTCTCTTCAACCAAATCCCTTGGCAACAAGCAGCACTTAAAGCTATATACTCAGCTTCAGCTGAAGAGTGTGCTACTATATCTTGTTTTTTTTATAACCAAGTCACAACACTTGAACCTATATTAAACACAACACCTGTTGTGTTTTTTCTATCCATAGGATTAGACCCCCAATCACTATCTAAAAATCCTTGTACATCATAAGCATCAACTCTTTAATACAAAATCCCAAACTTAATTGTACCTGCCAAGTACCTTAAGACAGAAGTTTGGAAGGCACTTACAGACCATTTTACCCAAAATTTAGTAGTGTGTGAATTTGATTTACTCACTTAACTACAAACCATTGGAAAGAAAAGTAGTCTGCTTACCACTTATCTACGAGATTTTAAATCCATTTGTGACAAACTCAATGCAATTGGTAAGCTCGTCACAAACATAATTAAAGTGCTTAGACTTCTTTAAGGTCTTGATGACACATATGAACCATTCAAAATGACAATGCTTCTTCCACATTTTCCATCTTATGTTGAGATAGTTCCTTAATTGCAAAGCTATGAACTGCGCACCAAGCATTCATCTTCTAATACCATTACTACTACCACTGCATTTGTTGCCCAAAAATCCTCTTTTAGGGCACAAAATTAGCTCGTAGATGTGTAGGTCAATCTAATTTTTCTTCTCGTGGTCATGGATTCACACAGGCAACACAGTGCAGACAACAACCCAAGGAAATTTCAAGATTGCAATCCTTCTCACATATTGATCAATCACAACATCTCTCAGATTCACAAAACCATGTCTCGATTTGTCAAATCTGTAAGAAGAGAGGCCACGACATGTTGTGGTGCTGGAGCCGATTTGATAATAGTTACTAGCCTGACAATTCACCATAAGGTCTTGCAGCAATGCAACTATCTGAATCCCATGATCATGATTAGCATCTAGATACTGGTGCAAACAATCATATTGCCACGAATACAAGTAATCTCACTACTATTTTTCCATATATTGGTCACACAAAAGTGATGGTTGGGAATTGCAAACTTCTAACAATTACCCATGTTGGTACAACAAATCTTGGGACTATTGCTCATCCTATACCACTACAGGATGTGTTAGTTGTTCCTGAAATGAAGAAAAATCTTTTATCTGTGTCTAAACTCATTTGTGAGTTTACTTGTTATTTTGAGTTTAACAAACACGGCTGCTTGGTAAAGGACTTGAAGACCAACCAAGTGCTTCTTTAGGGAAGAAGTGATGCAGGACTTTACAATCTATCTCCTACCATGTCTACAACATTCTTTTCAATTTGACATAAGGGCGACGATGTTGATTCCTGGCATAATCGTCCTTCCCATTCAAATAATTGAGTGGTTCAATTCCTTTAAAAAGAAATCTTATTTCAGTTACTCATTCCTCTTCCAATAATCTATGTACTTCTTGTGAAATAAGCAAATGTTCAAAACTTCCTTTTCATTAATGTTGTTGAATGAGCAAAGCATCCTTTCTCCAAAATATATTGTGATCTTTGGGGTCCTACTCCTGTTTCTTCTATTCAAGGTTTTCGCTACTTTGTCATATTTGTGGATAACTTCTCACATTTTTGTTGGCTTTACCTACTGAAATGAAAATCAGATTTTTTGCTCAACTTTTATTATTTCTCAGCAAATGGTGATTACTCAGTTCAATGTAGGAATTAAATATTTCCAATCAGATGAAGGCGGTGAATTTTCATATGGTCATTTTTAGAAATATTTACAAGATCATGGAATTCTTCATTTATCTACTTGTGTTGGCATACCTGAACATAATGGCGTTGCATAGCGTAAACACTGTCATGTTGTTGAACTTGGGCTGGCTTCTATGTTTGCTGTATCGGTTCCTCTCTCCAATTGGGTTAATGCGTTCACTATGGTAACCTATGTGATCAATCGTCTTCCTTCAGGGCTTCATTCCATGGTCAGTCCATATGTTCTACTTTATCAAAAGAACCCAGATTATTCAATTAGTCGAGTATCTGGTTCTTTATGCTTTCCTTACTTGCGGCACTACATGCACAGTAAATTTGACACTAGGTCTCTTCCTTGTGTGTTTTTAGGCTATAGCACCAAACACAAGGGTTATTGATGTCTGCACATTTGAACTGGCCGGGTTTATATATCTTGCCATGTTATCTTTGATGAGAAGGTCTTTCCTTTTACATCTACCAAATCTGGTGTTGACATTTCTTCATTATTGGGCTTGCATGTTTTCTGATCTTAAATTACCTACTGATCACATATGGGTCACTGCTCCTTGTAAACCTTCTAACAATGCTCCTCATACACTTACTGCTTCTTTGGAGTCATTATCATTTGATTCAGAATCTACACAACACCCAACTCTATCATAGATGCCTCCTATAGATACTCTAATGGATGTGCCAACCTCTCAACCATGTTCTTCTACATGTTCGGAGCTTGATGGTGTGCCTCCACCTCACATTGCAAGCCAAGTCTTAGATGATGGTTGTGCCTCACATTCCTCTACTGATCATTCCTATATCTCTATCTAATGCTATTGAGAGGTTGCCACATCCATTAGAGGATCTATAGGAGGCATGTGAGGCACAACCATGTTCTTCTACATGTTCGGAGCTTGATGATGTGCCTCCACCTCACATTGCAAGCCAAGTCTTAGATGATGGTTGTGCCTCACATTCCTCTACTGATCATTCCTATATCTCTATCTAATGCTATTGCACCACCAGTAGGTCATCATATGCTTACATGGTTAATGGTTGGTCTTCATAAGACAAACCCAAAGTATGCAGCCCTCACTATATCTTTGGTGCCTTTTGAACCTAAAACAATTTCATCGGGCATGAAACATAAAAGGCTGGCATGTTGCAATGTTAGAAGAGCTTCATGGTTTGGTTATTAATAACACATGGGAACTTGTTCCTAGAGAACCTCATCTAAATGTCAATGGATGTAAATGGGTTTATCGAACCAAATTTAAGGCTGATTGTAGTATTGAACACTTGAAGGCTCGTCTTGTCGCCAAGGGGTTTCATCATGAAGAAGGCAAGGAATATGTTGAGACTTTTATTCTAGTTCTTAAACCTGGAAGCTTGCGTACTGTTTTAGCTATAGCGACAGTTCGGAATTGGCCGATAAGCCAACTAGATGTGAAAAACACATTTTTTGCATGGAGACTTGGAAGTTCCAGTTTATATGGAGCAACCTCAGGGTTTTCATAGCTCCTAGTATGTTGATCATATATGTTTACTTCGTTGGTCACTTTATGGACTCAAACAGGCTCCTCAGGCATGGTTTAATAAGTTTAGTATATTTCTACTTGGGTATGGTTTCATGTCTAGTGCTGCAGATTCCTCTTTGTTCACTTATCGTGTTAAGGATCACACAATTCTTCTTTTACTTTACGCTGACGATATTATTCTCATATGTGATAGTGATGTACTGCTGCATCATTTTATTAAATCTCTTGGTGTCTAGTTTGCCATGAAAGATTTGGGACCACTATACTACTTCTTGGGAGTTGAGGTTTGACGCACTTTTAAGGACTTGTTTCTTTATCAGCAAAAATATGCTATGGATCTCTTAACTAAAGCTCAAATGCAGAATTGCAAGCCATTCAACACCCCTTTGGCACAAAAAGAGTCTTATAGATACAATGCTTTACCTTTTCTTGATCCTACTTTCTTTGGTCAAATAGTTGGTGGCTTGCAATATCTTACACTCACACGTCTCGATCTATCATTGGCAATCACCTATGACTGTCAATGTATGGCTAATCCAAATCTTGGTGACTTTGCAAAGCTCAAACGAATTCTTTGTTATTTGCATGGTTCTATGTAATTTGGTTTGCATTTTCTTGCAACAAGATCTTTAAATCTTTATGCTTTTTTTGATTATTTATTTATAAATATTATTTTTTCTCATATTATGTGAGTGTTTTTTTATGGAATCTTTTTGGGACTCTTGCATAACAATTTTTTTTTCTTGGATGCATGATGATTCGCATCAATAGAATTCAAATTCATTGAGATTGAGATGAAGTCAAAAGTATACTCCCTCTCTTAATATTTATCTGCCACAAATCCATGTTATTTTTTTTGCCATTTTCTAATATTACTAAACTATTTTCTGACTTTACATCCAATTCTCTTGTTGAGATTATAAGAAAATTAAATACGATATTTGTAGCTATAAATGAGAAAAAAGAGAAAGAGAGAAAGAATTAAATAGACAATTAAATTTGAGTAAAAGATCTGTAGAGAGAAAAATTAGGGATAATTTCTAGTTGATTAAAATATGGGAAAATTACTGTTTACCTATCAGAAATTTTTAATCTTCCTAAACAACCCCTACAAGTTTCGAATACCCCGAACAACCTTTCTGTTATTGTTTCACTTGTTTTTTGGCCCCTGCAGGACACCCGAGCATTGCCCATGTTCTGAATTTCCTTCTATGCCCTTAAAATTGGTAGGAAAAAATCACCCAATTATATCATGTCAAACCTTTTCGAATACCTTTTTGCATTATTTTTGCATTTGTTTTCTCAAACATAGTTTGGAATACTCATCACCTTGGATTGTTGGAGTTTTCAATTCCTCACCATTTTGTATGTTCAATTCGAGTTCTGTCGGTTGCCAAATAAGGTGAAAATTTCTTCCTTTAACTCACATTGATCATCCTACAAGAGAGAGTAACAATTTATAAAAATGCACGTTTATTATTGAGAGTTTTTGTGTTATTGCTAGATACAACAGGGAAAGACGAGTGCTAGTATTCACGGCGCTGACTCCTTGGGAATCAATATTAGTGGAGATATGTGACCAATGACGTCTGGATGTTTCCCATGTCAGGGTGAAGTTTGTCACACTCGATGGACATAAAACGGTTTGTTCGATAGAAAACGAGATTGACTTCCAACGCATGTGTCACGTGTACTCCCTCTTCAAATGCGCTTTAGTCGATCTAGTGACTGAGACAGATGATGTGTCATTATCGCATCCTATTGAAAATGATTTCTTCTCATTTTAAAGTTCTTCTCCTTTATGTTTTATGTTTACATAGTCGTAGAAGTTAATTATTGCTTAATTATCCTAGTTTCTGCTTAAAATCATATGTTTTCCCTTAATAATCCAATTTCGGCTTAAACCATATATTTCCGCATAAAACAAAGTAAAACCATAAGCTTTGCTTTGTTATCCATTTCCCATCCCAGTTTCCGTTTAAAGTTATCCAGTTTCCCTTTAAAAATATTCTTTTCTGTTTAAGATTTTTTGTTTCCTTTTAAAATATTATTTTCCCATTTAAGTTGTCTAGTTTACGTTTAAACTTTTGTGTTTCCACTTAATAAGAATATAATAAGAATACTTTCAAAATCAAGACACTACACCCGACACACACTTACGGTGGTAAAATTGGATCGGTGTCACATCTGAAAGAGTCCAAAAAATTAAGCGCACGAGTCATTCAGAAGCTCAAGGAGAAGCCCTTGTACAAGGCCATCGACATTCAGAAAGACATGTTATGAGAAAATGGTATCCACATTCCATGCAAGAAAGCTTGGTTGGGTAAAGAGTATGCCGGGGTGATTCTCGACAGCAGCGACATCTCCAGCTACAATTTGTTGCTTTGGTACATGGATAAGGTGGTTGAGACAAACCCCAACAGCATTGCAATTGTGGAAAAAGACGATGAGCATTTTAAACGTGCATTCTTTTATTTCTATGCGTGTATTATTGGATTCAAGAGGGCTTGTAGGCTGATGTTGTTTCTCGATGGTACCCACCTCCTTGGAAAGTATTGGGGTGCTCTATTGGGTGCCACAGGCAAAGATTGAAACAATGGTTTTTTCCACGTCGTCTTCAGCATTGTAGACAATGAGACCGATGCCAATTGTATGTGGTTCATTTCGAAGTTAGGTGATGCTTTACACGATGAAGGAGATTATGAAGAGATAATTACGTTTTTGTCGGGTAAGTCTAAGGGCCTTATGAACGCCATTGCAAAGGTCTTCCCTTCTTCCCCACATGCATACTGTCTCCGACAGTTGGAGGCCAATTTTATGAAAGCCAATGTTAGACTTGGAAAGGCATTGAAGAAGGAGTGCTTGTCCATATACTTTCGTATTGCAATGGCATCTACGGCTAAAGAATTCGATGATACCATGAATGAACTGCAGGCCACATCACCCGAAGCCTATCATTGGTTGATTCATAAATCAGATATGTCACATTGGTTGAATTGTCTATTCAGAGGTGAGAGTTGGGGAGAGATGTATTCAAATGTCGCAGAGTTGTTCAATGCGTGGATCAAAGAAGCTCGGCATTTACCGGTGACAAAAATGGTCCACTCCATACGATATTTGAATGTTGATTTTATTTAACGCTTATAAATGGTTCTTATCCTTTAAACTTGCTTGTTTCTAATTAAATAATGTCATTTATGTTTAACTATAAAGGTAATCACTTAATGTAGTTTGTTATCATTTAAAAATGTTTGTTTCCCTTTAAATTCAGTGGCTTAGCTTAATAGTATTTAAGTATACATGTTCTACGTCATACAGGTTCAAGCTGATGCGCATGTTATGCACTCGCCTTGAACAAGCGAACAAATGGGAGACCTACTTATGCCCCAACATACATTCGAAGGTAGAGCTACTTGTTGAACAAGCCGAAATCTTCGTGTTCGTCATTGTGTCGATGATCGTTATGAAGTGATTGACTAGTGCAACAACTCCGTAGATCTAGCGTGTAAAATTTGCTCGTGTCGCAGATGGCAAGTTTATGGTATCCCGTGCAAACACGCTTGCTCTACCATACTACAGACAGACACCAACGTTCATCGATTTATTAGCAGCTACTTCACCGTCGATAATTACAAATTGGCGTATAAAGAAGCTATGTTTCCCATACCGGACCATGACAAGCCTACGGATGACAATCGAGAATTGCGCTTGCGTCCGCTTGTCACGAGAAGGCAACATGGGCGTCCTAGACAGAAGAGGATCGAGTTGTAACCGTCTGAGGTCCGCGAGTTATGTTACAGCCACTACCATGCGTCCAGTCACAATCGTCGATCTTGCAATGAAATTATCGCCGACTAGGCATTGTAAATAAAACAAATTTAAACAGAAACAATCTTATTTACGTGTTTTTCCTTGATCTTTAGCCAGTGACTTTGATATTTAAACATAGACACTAAAAGTTAAACAGAAACGCTTACTCTTAAATATTAACATAGAAAGTTAAACAGAGATATTGGTAGTTAAACAGAAAAACTAAAAGTTAAAAAGAAACACTAATATTTAAATAGTAAAATTGAGAGTTAAACAAAGAAAGGCAAGTATACAGACATTAAACGAACACAAGTAAATTTACATGAGAAACCTTGCCATGTCAGTGGAAAACAATGAATAGAATTTAAATTATAAGGACAAAACTGATTACATTTGAAAACAATATTAAGTCAACTATGTTTTCCCCCAAGTCAAAGAATCGCCTTTCTCAGTGATGCTGGTTGCGCTCCCTTCCATAACTATAGGGGCAATATACTTTAATCTTAAATAAGGAACATCCGTTTGCAGTAGCTGTAACTTTTCATCGTCAAGTATCTGTTCGAGACTTCCTCTTTTCTGTCATCGGGTTTCACTGTCGTGAACTAGCAGGTACTTTAGAGTCACCGTCTCGCCGAACTGCATATTAACACAGTAGTCGAATAGTCTCCGCTGTCAAGATATACAATTTGAAGTTAGAATCTCGATTAATAAAGTACTATTTATGAAACTCTATTTCTCAAAGAACTTACCATTTCAAACGCGTCTCTGTGGTACTCCTCACTTTGGCATGAAGAATAATGCATGTATTCTTGTTTGTCATTATCAAGAACCACCACATGGAAGTGGCCATTCATGATTATTGGGAGGATGATTATGTCAACATCATGCAGGTTACGGGCGACATCTCCGATCATAGCGTGAATCGTATCACACACGTCCTCCTGTTTGGGCATAAACAATGCCAGTGGTCGTGTGATGGAGGCGCGCTTCTTATACGGATATGGTACTCTCTTCAGAGACTTTTGAATTATGCATATGAATGCGTCCATCACATTGTCTATCACCATTTCCTTCCCGTCCAGCAACGTGAATAGTCTGGCTCGTGTAGTGCTTATAGAGTCATTCTTCCAGATGACAGTCCTATGGTTAAACAGTAACAAATATAGTTAAACAAAAACACAAATAGTTAAATGGAAATTATATAATTTTAAATGATAACTTAAATATTTAAATGGAAACAACCAAAGTTAAGCGGTAAATAATAATTTTAAATGATAACACTAATATTTAAACGGAGACCACATAACTTAAATGGTAACATAAATATTTAAACTATAACATAAAAACGTCATATATACAAGTCCATACAGCAGTTGAGGAAGATCCTTATTAACTCCTGCTCGAATTTGTCGAGGCGCGCGTGTCCGGGGTATCTTTTTTTTCTTCGGAATAAAGTCCTTCCACACTTCTTCGTATTGTTGACTGACAAGGACCATACTGTCAACGTTAACAACAATCGTTATTTTTTCATTGATGTTTCCTTGTCCCTTGTCAACAGTAACATTTTCCTTCGATGCGGGCACATCCTTTGCTGCTTCTTGTTGTTGAGGGATTGTGTCTACCTTCGATGCGGCACTGTCGTCCGGTGGTTCCACTGAGACGGGGACTTCGTTGATAATAGAGTCAACGATCTTGTCAAGCGCAGTCACAACAATAGCATTAATCCGAGACACATCCTTTGTTGCTTCTTGTTGTTGAGGGATTATGTCTACCTTCGATGCAACACTGTCGTCAGCCAGTTTGACCGAGACAGGGATTTCATCAACGGCAATAGACTTAGTGATCTTGTCAACCGCCGATGGTGCTGCTATTATTTCATTGTCAACCGGTGGAGAGAGAGGTATTATTGTTTTTCTTCTTTTCGTAAGCCTCTTCAAATGTGGCCCTCTTAGAATAGCCTTCCCAATGACGTCTTCTTCGTCAAAATCTGAGATCATCCCACTAACATTGTTGGCAATCGCAGGGACTACCTTGGCTGCATCCGGGCTATTCCTAGTAGCGTCCGTACCGGGCCCTTCATTTGTTTGTAGAAACAGTGCATTCGATTGTAATCGTCCTTCCAATGCCTCAACCCGAGCAAGAAGCCAAGGTAACTCGGTCATCAATATCTGGCACGCCTGCAGTAGACGTACAGTGACATCGTCGCCTATTGCAATCAAGAGGGCTGCCGCAGTTGGGGGGGGGGGGGGGGGCTATGGCGATCGGGGAGACTATCGTGGTCGGGGGTTGTTGCTGTCAGGGGGCTGTTGGAGTCAGGCGTGGTAAGGGGCTTCTCCGGCGCTGAGGAATGCATGCACGCGTTGGGCTGGATGTAGGGAATGACGTCGAGTGCGCATGGAAGAGGTTGGCCTCTCATCTTGCCTTCGAGCAAGTGGTTCCGGAGTAATAACATCCCCTTGGCGGATGCCCCGAACAAATATATTTTCATCTCCATTCACTGTGACCAGCTCAGGAAACTAACATATGTAAATAACACAATCTTAGCAAAATCATTCAATTTAAACAATAAAAAATGTTTTTAAACAAACGGTATCGCATATATTTAAACATAAAACCAAAACTTTAAACACTAAAGAATCTTTTTAAATAGAGACTACTATTGTTAAATGCTAACTATTATAATTAAAATGTAACTATTATTATTAAACACAACATCCTTGAGGTCTTCCCAAAATGTACTTTCTTTCCGGTGTCAGTTAGCTCATAAAACCAAATCCTCAGTGCGATCGAGCAACCCTTAATGTACCCCATGTTGGTCTTCTTCCCAGTGTATCTTGCTTGCACTTGTGCGACAGCTTGTGGAACGTCCTCCATAAGCGACTTGTGCGTTGCCTACGCCCATGCGTATAGGCCCATGCAAAGTAGATCATCGACATAATCAATGATCTAATTTGGAATCGAGCATGAGGTATTTGTATAGAGGATTGTACCCATGAGGTACACTATTAGGAGTTTGACAAAATTTTCTTTTTCTCCCCTCTGCCGAACAAGTTGCTCAAGAGTTCTCTTAATGGAGTCTCTGTGTCTCTCGTAGATTTTTGATAAATACCTCTCTTCGAAAGATAAGTGTGTTTTCTTCTTCTAAAATACGACTGCGTCTCCATCGAAAAGCAGACTAAGAATGAGAGTCACATCTTCAGGCTTGAAACTCAACAGGCTTGCCCGATTTTGAATTTATTGGTGCGGTCATCGTACCTTTGCAATAGAGAATTAAGAAGGGCCCTCTCCTGGAATACAACTTCCAGCTCAGTGAATGCTGCAAACGGTGTCCTTCGAATAAGCTCCCAGTGTCGTCCACTCATGTGAACTTTCAATTCAGTCATGGCCCTATCGGTGTCAAGTAGCATCACCTATTAATTAGGTTTACTGCCATAATCACAAGCCTGCGACAATAACATTACATTAAGCAGTATTAAGAACATCTTAAGTGAACAAGTTAACTTTTTAAATGGAGACCTGAATTCTTAAAGGGAGACATCACTTCTTAAACAGATAACTCATTTCTTAAACAAAAACCACAATATTTAAACGGAGACATAATCTTTTAAACTAAATCTCATTTCTTAAACGGAAATCTCATTTCTAAAACTGCAACAATATCAAATTAAAAGGGAAACATACTTTATAAACATTACACAGCATAATAATCGAAAAATCTCTTTTGATCCTGTACATAGACGAAAAGGTAAAACGAAACAAAACCATGGCTAAGAAATCTCCCTGCACACTTCAATATCATCCAACAAAAACATAACCACAAAATAAAACCGAAAAATCTCTCTTTATAACAAAATAGTTTAAAAAAAAACCATAATCACAACTTCTTCAACGGCGTCCACCTCAGCTCAATACCTTAGACTGCAAACTGATGAAATGCTGAATACTTGAGCGGGAATTCTCCTTCGAGACACTAGTGGAAAGGGAAATTCCGGTTCTACAGATGTGAAGATAGAAAATCTGGAGAGGCAAAGAGAGAAAAAAACATAAACGACGCTAGAAATGGTTGTCTCTTGGGATTACCCTGAGATAAACCCCCACTTCCTCTCAAACCGGAGAAATGATTGCAGTGGGCGTTATGGTCAAACCACGTCGCACTCCCACGACTTCTCATGCAAGGGGCAATTTCATCCAGAAAATTCAAAAATAACTCTGTTAACCACCGTTACATGCTTTGGGGGTTTGAAAAACATTGTGTTTAAAAAGAAGGGGTTTTTAAGGATACACAAATTTAGGGGTTGTGTTTGTGTATATTGCAAACTTAGAAGGTGTTTTTGGTAATTTTCAGTTAAAATATTCATAAAATTTTGGTAATTAACTAATTTTATTAATATGTGAGATATTCAAAGTGTTTTTCAATGCATATTCACGATGAAATATTGTTTGTATCTACATGTTGGAGGATTTATTTGGAAAGTAATAAGCCGCTTTGCATAAGTTATTCAAGACAAATAAATATGAATAGAGGAAGTAAATCGATAAAAATTTAATAAATATTTAACCAAAAAATATTAAAAATAATGAAATCATTCCAAATTTTAAAATAGAGCTTCTAATTTATTCAAAATAAACTAAGGCTTATTTTCATTTATTATAAAAAATGTCTATATGAGATATTTGTTAATCTTTTTGTCAGTTAATAAAAATCGTCATCATGATGAATGAATACATTTTAAATTTACAAACAAAGACTAAGAAATAAAGACAAAAAGAATAACGATATAAATAATTTTAAAAATACTTATTTATAAGTGAAAAATTGAATGTGAGTAATGCATTATTTTTGAAGTAGATCATTAAAGGGGATAGAAAATTAAAAATTTTAAATTATTAATTATTAAAATATATGAAATTAATTAAGCATTAAATTATTAACAAGTGTTGTTCATGTGGCAGACAACCACTGAGAGAGACTGCTCCTTTCAAAGGTTCTCAAGATCCTCACACAGGACCAGGTTGGAATGAGGGAGGAGTATGGAGGGGTTGAGAAAATATTGTGTTTGGTTCATAGAGGAGTGTGGAGGAGTGTGGAGGAGTAATTTATTTATTTTTTATTTGGTTGAAAAGTGGAGTGGGGAGGAGAGAGAAAGAGTGTAATATGTATTTGATTATTTTGCCCTTTACAATATATAAGTAATATTATATATATATACAATCAATTGTAGAATAATAATAATAATAATAATAATAATAATAATAATAATAATATATGATAAACATTATAAAATATATTTATACATAATACAATAATTAGGGAAAAAATATTTATTTGAAAAAAATTATGAGGAGTCATAATATAATACAAGAAAATGGAACTTTACAATAATAAAAAAATAAAAATAGTTTTATACATTTAAAAAATAAAAAATATAATATAAGAAGATAGGGTTATAATAAGGGGGATATAGTGGTAATTAAGCAAATGTGTAAGGGGTATTATTGACATTTTGTACTATTTAAAAAAATAAAAAACAAAAATTCAAAAATACCCAACCTTCTCACCCCTCCTCACTCGCCCAATTTGGGGGAGTGGATTATGAGGGGTGAGGAGGGGTGCCTAGGAGGGGTGAGGCACCCCTCCTCACCCCCCTTCGCTCCCCCAACCAAACACTCCCCACCCCCCTCACCCCCTCTCACCCCTCCCCACTCCCCCAACCAAACAAGGGGTTAAAGACCAAAAATAAATTAAGCATTACATTAAATATTTTAATTTATTATTTTAAATTTTAAAATATTAGTTTAAAATTTTTATTAAAATTTTTTAATTTTTAATTAATAATAAAAAATAAAAAAAACTTGTGATTTCACATATTTGGGAGGTAAAAAACAAGTTTTTTTTTTCGTTTCCAAGATATATGATTTTTAAATTAAAAAAAAACTATTAATGGTGTTAACTCTTTTTTATTTCGTATAGTCAATTCATTTAAAAATCGGTTCATATAGGATAAATTTTTTTTTTCTAAAATTTCACTACAAAAATCCTAAAATCCTAAAAACCGAGACAAAATCATGTTTTAAAATTTTTTTTTATATCACGGGGTAAATTTTTAAATGAATTGATAATTTTGTCATTATAAAATAAAAAAATATTAACATTGCTAATGGTTTTTTTTTTTTTTTTGGCCATATACCCTGCAAATGAAAAATGAAACAAACTCGATTTTTTTTGGAAGATATGTGAAACCACAATTTTTTCTTTTTTTAATTTTCCCATCCTCAAAATTACGGCATCTAAAGTGACAGGTTTTTAGATCCCTTATCCTTGAGAGGCCACTTCAGCCATATGAAACATGTTGAAGCAAGATGTTCCATTTCAAATAGACTTCCTTGGAAGAGCTCCCAACTTATTCTCTCAATCATCAATCCATGTAGCTTCCTTCACATACAAGCAAAATGAAGAATGATTATCTTGATGTAGCCACTCATAATTCTTTATTGATTATTCATAACCAATTTCTACTACTTTATAAATTTTATTTTGAAAAATTATAGTTTTCATTTGTGATGTATATATATATGTAGAAACAAAAAGAAGGTCAAAGTTCAAAATTCCCATTTAATTTATTAAGGCTTCATGTGAACATTTATGAACTAAAAAGTAAGATCATTGCATGGCTGACAGTGACTTCGTCCTCAAATGTTCCCCTGAACCACTGAACAAAAGTACCTAAGAAATGAAGTCACTCTGTGCAATTTTATGTACACATAGTTGTTTCTTTTTTTAAGAAAAAAGCTTTAAAAAAACTTATGGGTTCACATATTTAGGAAACGAGCACAAGATTATTTTTGGTTTAAAAATACAAAAAAAATTTAATTAAAAAAATTAAAAACAATATTAACTCTTCTTTATTTGGTAAAAGTAAAATCATTAATTCATTTAAAAATTCACTCATAGAGCATAAAAAAATGTGAGGGATTTTGGGATTTTAAAGTTTTTTGTTTAAAAGAATTTCAAGAGAAATTAATAATTTTGTTATATTATATGCAATGTTAAAACTAGAAACAAAACGAAGGGATGCTAATTTCAAATTAAAAAAAATATATAAATATTTTAAAAAATTTATACTACATGTCATTCATCCTAAATGATTTCAAAAAATTCTATTCAAATGGGTTGAACATATTCGACCTAAAAATAGAAATTTTCTCAAAACCAAGATTTTTTTAATTTTAAAAATATATTTTATGAATTATCTCTGGCTTTAATAATTTAAAATATAAATTAAAAGAAACATCAAAGAAATTACAAAATAGATTAAATTAAAAAAATTGGTGGAATAAAGCCTAACTTGAATTTTCTTTTTCCTTTTAAAAAAAACCTAAATATTAATAGATAAAGTAAAAAAAATTATTTTATTTTCAATTCTCTTTGTTAATTATAAACGAGCCTAGCAGAACATTCATTGACAAATCGATTACTGCGTTGAAATTCTATTCACAATCCAATAAATAAATAAATCAATAAATTAATTAATTTGGGTTCTTCAACTCTTAATTCTTTTCATCCTCTATCACTATAGTTAATAGTTCAATTGATCTTAAAGCTTGATAGTCATAAGAGGCTTAAATAAAAATAAACGAGCACAACCAGAAAATATTTTGGAGAACCCAAATAAAAATCAAAGTTGATAAACAATAGATTTTAACAAATATTTTCATAACAATATAGTTTTTAATATTTTATATACCAATTTATAAAAAATGTCATATTTTTACAAATATTTTTTTCCAAAAATAATTATTTTATACTACATAAATAAATTTAAAAAAAAATAAAAAAATGAAAGAGTAGATTTTTGAAAATATTTTCTTAAAAATATAAAATTTTAAAATTATATGCATTAATTCATAAAAAAAATCATTCCGTCAATCATTGGATAGCCCAATGGTACGATACCAAAATATAAAAAGGAGAGGTCATAGGTTCAAATCTTCCCCGGCAGTACTGTTTATATACTTTTCATATACTATTTATATACTGTTTACCTGGGCTCATGTATTGTTTATATACTATTTATATAATGTATATTGGGGTCCAATACTATTTTTAAATCCTTTAAGTGGAGGGCGCTTGTCACCTATTAATAAAAAAAAAAATCATTCCATATTTTTTAAAAAAAATATATAAAAATGTGTTTCTTCACCAAAAGAAACACTTCTAGCGCCAAAGAAGTGGTTGAGTACCCTCTTAACCTCCCTTCCTTCATCCTACACTATGTGGGCAAATTTTTAAGTGAATTGATAATTTTACTCCTATCAAATAAATAAGAGTTAACATTGTTAACAATTTTTTTTTTAACTAAAAAAGTATCAATAGATCGGTGATTTAGACTACAAACCAATGCCAGAAGTTAAAAGCCGTGACAGTGCATGGTGTATGAACAAGCTATGTGCTAGTAGTGGTAGTGTTAAGCATTACGTGGATAAACATGTGGATATGCTTGAAACCATATATAGATGAGGCCAAAAATGTGGGAGAAGCCCTCAAGGCATCTTGGGTTTTGGCATTGCCATGTACATAGATAACACATATTACTCAAGTATTATGGTGGTGTGGAAAAATAAGTGAACAATGGCCCCAACCTCAACGTTGGAGTACTTACTTTCTCTTGTGAGAGTATGAAAGGTGTCTAAATGTTGAAAAATACTTGGACAGTGGGGATGACTTTGTATGGGTTAGTTGTTTCATGCGCATAGTGGTGCGTACATGAATGTTCTAGATGAAATGGTTGAGATAGGCATATGCTGTGGAAGTATTTGGTCGAGCATTAAAGGTGGACTATTGTGCGCCATGCATAATCTCCACGTAAAGATGCCATCAAGAAGGTTGGCATGAGGATAAGCTCATGACAAATATTCTCTCCCTTTTTTTTATTATTTTTTTATTTTAATTTGTTGTTGATCCACTGACTAGTGAGAGCTCTAAAAAAACTTGCATGATAAAAACTTAGTGATTAAAGCACTTAACTCCCCTGAGAAATTAAGAATTCAACTCTGTTTCAATACATAATTGAGATATAATAATAAAAAATATGTATATTTGGAATGATTTGTTCATTTGCCAAAACAAAAGTTTTATAAGAGGATCCACGCTTCTAGTGGGATTTTTTTCTTTTTACATACAAAAATTTAAAATTAAAAGTAGTTGTTTAAATGATCCAAGTATATACCATTTTGACTAATTTCTGATAGTAATGTGATGTAAATTCACACATTAATTTATGTGTGTTTTTTAAATATTATTATATGAAACCTTTTTTTTTGGTGGGGATAAGGGTGTGAGATTAATGGATTTTTTTTTATAAATTAATTATTGCGTATAATAATAATAATAATAATAATAATAAAATTAAAAAATGCCAAGTTATTTAGTTGGAAAATAATACTCATTCCGTTCCTTTTTACTTGCTCCTTTTAGAGGCTTTTTTTTTTTTTGTGTCTTTATCACTTGTTCATTTAGAAAAATTATTAAGTATTATTGTTTTTTCTAAATTTACCCTTTCTATTTAATATACTTCCACAACTTTCAATAAGTTATATTTAACTACACATTTTATTAAATTATATTTTAAATAAGGGTAATAGTGGAAAGTAAATGTAATTTTTTTTATAAGTTTTAAATTACCAATTAACTTTAATTGACTTTCTTAATCCATATAAATTAGTTAAAATGAACAAATAAAAATAATCACAAATAATTGAATGACTAACGTGTATCCTATTCTCTCTCTCCTAATCAGCCATCTTAAAAAAAAAAAAAAAAAATCACTCATTCCTCTCTTGTTTGAAAGTTGGCCCTAATTCCTCTTTCTTTCTTCATTTTCGACGAACCCCATCGTCGACGCCGACGCTGACGCTCTTAGTCGTCTCCTAACTTCTCTTTTCCGGCGCCATCCAAGTCCTGTCAACACCGACGACGACGCCCTTTGTCATCTCTGAATCTCTCCTCTCCGGTGCCATCCAAGTCCATCACTAACGTGCCACTAAGCTCGTCATTGCTGCCACCGATGCTGACAAACCCATCACTCGTTGCTTTTCATCTTCGAGCCTCTCATCTCCGATGCCATCCAAATTGATGAGTGTATAATGTTCATGTATTTCATACCAATTTGTATACTCAATTGGCATGTATTAGAATCATATTGCAGAATTCGATGCTAAATATAGTGTGTTGTGCATTAATAGGCTTAGGGCAGCGCTTAAAGACACAAGAGAGAGAGAGAGAGAGAGAGACAAAAGAAGCATTTCAGACCTTAAACGATGAAGTTGGAGCTCTCTCGGCATCATTAGAATAAGGGCAAGGTAAACTGGGTGGCTTACGGGCAGCTTACGATCGTCCTTACGGCCGTAAGTCAATTCCAGAAGACCTTACGAGCATGCTTATGCCTTAAGGGGATTCAGAGTCAATTCATAGGACTTACGGGCAAGGCTTACACCTATAAGGATGCCTGTAAGGATCATCCAGAGGAGCTTATGATCATAGCATATGCTAATAAAGGCAGTCGTAAGGAGCAGAACAGTGAAACTCACGGTCCAGCTCTTACAACCATAAAATAGACTGTAATAGAAACAGAAGACCTTACGGACAAGGCTTACGGCAGTAAGTGTTCCAGTAAGGCTCGCGACCATATTCTCTAGGTCCCTTACGGTCTAGCCCTTACGCCCGTAAGTAGCCCGTAAGCAGTCGGGTATAAAAGCACTTATGAGGAGTTTTGGGGCATTCTCTTTTCTATCTTTCTATTCTTTGGGGGCAATTCTTCTAAGCGAGGTTAAGGAAGAAAAAAGACGAATCTCTAGCACCTAAGGAGCAATTTGGAGAGGATTCAGATCTACATTCAAGGAGATTAAAGATCGTAGCCGTTAAGCTCATCTTGGCGGCGTGCATGAAGACTTCTCCAATGATTCTTCATCCCAGGGATTGAAAATGGAGTTTTCATGGCTTTCATGTTTTTCTTCATTATTTGTATCTTAAATGCTTGCCCTCCATTAATGAAGGGTTAATTTGTAGATGTTTGAGCATAGTTGAACTCTAGGGTTTATTTCTTGACTTTGGTTATTGGATCTTTAATGCTTAATTAATTTTTTATTTGTAATCATATATATTTGAGTCTAATTGTGCGATTGAATGCTTGATTTCTAATGAAGTGAAAGCCCTAGTAATCATACTTGGTATTGCTACTTGATAAGAAGAAATCCCCACCTAGCATAGACTTACTGTAATTCAAGAGGATAATAGATACACCTCTGGTTAGGGTATCCATGAGACTTTGTCTCCAACAATTCTTCCGAGTGGATTAATGATAATTTTCGTGCTCTTAGCAATCATGTGGAGCTAATTTTTAAGAGAAATTGCATTTCTGCTCTATATTCGGATTAGGGATAATCTCTCTCTTTGGGGAGAGATTATTTACTTAAGAGATCATCAGTAGTCCACAATAAGGTTTCATAGAGTGTTAATGCGATTATGTGGATATCTGTATCAGCTCTACACCTATTCAGTTACACTTCGCTTGAGAAATTAGGGTTTTGTATATTTCTGGAAACCTTTTGCTTCAAATATGATTGCATGTTTATACAACCTTTGTCCTGTACCTCATAACCCTAGAGGGATGTTATGCCCGAACATCGCTTTCTTCCTTGATTTCTCTCCTATTACATCTTGTATTTTCTTGTGTTCATTTATTTTTATTCACACACACATCACTCGATCATTTAGGCTATTTTCGGGTCTAGAGTCATTACTAGTATTCACCTCATTCCCTGTGGACCGACACTTTGCATTTACGCACACTTTATTATGCAATCGGCACATACACTTGCGTCCCTATAATAAATCCATCACCAGCGAGCCACCAAAGTCATCGCTCAATGCTTGCAGTCACTGCCACCACCGACGCCGACGAACCTCTCCATACATATTATCACTCTTCCATCATCTCGTATAGCTGATTCTCGCCATGTTGTAGCCGTCCCTTTTGGCTGAACCTCGCCACACCATTTGGTAACATTCACTCTCTTTGTCTTTCTTTCACTCACTCACACACACACTCTCTCTCTAATATACTCACTCCCTCTATCTCTTTTACTAACAAAGTTGCTATCCTAGGCCAACTTGTGCCAACCGCTTACAACTAAACCTTACTGCATTGTACTCATTGCCTACGGCTAAACCTCACCATTTGGTTACATACTCTCTCTCTCTCTCTTGTGTGTGTGTGTGTGTGTATGATGATATTTTAGTTAAAGATGATATTTTAATTAATTTTTTACTAATCAACAAGCTATCAATTATTGGTAATTGATTATTATTATTATTAGCACAATAGTAATAATGGAAATTAATACCATATTAATTAGCTAGAATCAATGTTTTCTACATAAGCTTGCAATATCTGCCATTAAATATATATTATTATTATTATTATTAGGTCCAATATCTGCCATTAAATATATATATTTTCTAACAGCCTAAAATACAATAATAATTCAATTTTTACTAATAGTTATGCATACCATTAAAAATCAACATCTAATTGTAATATTCATAACAACTAAAAATTTTTAAATAAAATCAATATTAAAGTTAATAATATTATATCTACAAAGTATACAAACTCATAACTTGTATTTAAGAATACATATTTAGTCAGGCTCCGACACTATGCCATAGACAACAGAATGACGATGATTCGGCGATCTTTACTTCGGCGTTGCCGTGCAAGGCGTAGCGGATTAAATAGATCTCCAATAACTTCCTTTTGTTGCATGAGCTCTATAAGTGCTACTCTATGGCCCCCAACAAATCCAACCATCTCTTTCTTAAGAAAAATTTCCTTGGTTGAGAACCAGGAACTGATTCCTGAAGGGATGACATACAAGTTGACTTTCAGCATAAAAGACATCAAAATTAAAAATTAAAAAAAAATAAAAGATAAAAGACATGCATTTAATAGGAATTCTGAGCACAGGCAAATTCTGTGATAGTGGAAGCTCTTACAAGATATCATCAACTCAACTCAAGCACAATCTATGGATAGAAAGACACGAACTTCACAAAAATCCCTACATGAACCTAAATGAACTGCAGAATACCTGGAATGCATTTCATGTATCTGTAACCAATCTTCGTCACCGTCTCCCTCTAAATTAGCTGATAAAACTTCATGCTTGCCAGATTCTTTTCTACTGTCATCTGAGGGGCTCAAGAAAATACCAGAAAAATCCATAACCCCCTTATATTGTTAAAACATCAATTTATAGATTAACAATGATACCTTGAGTGATGGATGGATTATTCTCAAGCAAAGCCTGAAAAGGTAAACAAAAACAGAATGTCTAAACATGAGACTGAGGGACAAGGGAGAATCACATATTTCATCAAATTGAATAGACAGCTGAAAATAATGCTAATGATCATGTAGACCACCCATACCTCCTGCAGCTCTAGCATACAATTTAGTGTCTGCTTAGATGATGATATCAAGTCTGAATATACTTGATCAACCTCTGTGCCTGGAATGCAAAATGAGGACCTAACAAATTCCTGAAATAATCATCACACCATGTCAAAGGCTGAAAACATCCCGAAACAAGCCACTGAGAAACATCAAGCAAGCTCTCTACTGTGTAACAGCGTGATATATGCTTCAAGACAACAGCAGACCTGCGGTAATTTATTTGAACTTGAAAATACTTTCTGGAGCAAAAATTTAAATTCCAATGTCTTGTCCCACAATGCCTTCATAGAAAAGATAAATTGAAAATAATTACCGGTTTGAGAAAAGGTTGATTTCAGCAACCTAAAAAGCAGATATGTAAAGCATGCCCAACAGATAACAGGGGAAATAAGGATTTCATATGTGCGACGATTATAAGAAGATTAGACCCAAAAAAAAAAGAAATAAAAGTCTCCGCCAGGATGGCACAAGCATATAAATTTAGCTAGTTGTTTCTATTATTTGTTTCTAAGCAATTTATGATATATAAGAAAGATCAATTGATATGGACACTTGATAGCATAAAAGAAAAGGAACATTACCTTCTAATTTTTTATTGCTTGGCCTTTCAAAGCATCTTCGTCTTTATGGTGCTTCAAATTCTTCAAATGATCTCTATATAAAAAGAGAAACCATTTCAAGAATGAACATTTCCACTAGATTATGAAAATTAATGAGAGCCTCATAAAAAAAAAAGTTAGCAAGGATGATTCGTTGAAGAAAATGATAATTACCATCACATTATAATGAATCAGAGTATAAGCCATGTCATAACTAATGGCACTGATTGACCGGAGATTTAAAGTCCGACTAAAAAATATACCACGTGGAGAATGCCTTGTTGTAAAAGGGTCCTGCATAGTCATTTAGTTTAAGGTGAAGCAAATTAGAGAACATTGATATTTTGCTACTATGAACAAAAAATTTTTTTTACTTCACCAATTCTGCATTTTACAATAAAGGCCAAAACGTAAACACTGACTAAGAAGTACCATATGAGAATATAAAGAAAAATAAGCAAATGAATAAGTCAAAATATAAAATTTCAATAACAGAACAATTACCTCAGCAATAGGCAATGAAGCATACCTTAACAGACAACAATGCTCTTTGCTGACTGTGAGTTCTGTATATGTATTCAATGTATAGCATCAAAAACTATTAGCAAAAAGACAACAAGGATTAACAGACATATACATATATTTATATACACATGAAGGTACATACCTTGGGAGTTTGCTGAAATCTCATTGACCATGAAGGGAAGATTTCAAGAGTGGGAGGTCTGGTAGTGAGAAACACTGCAATGAAGAAGAGATCATGAAGCTAAAAGCATAATGATAAAGTTGTCTAAGAATCAGGAAGAAAAAGGAAGGTCTGTTGTCAGTGATTGAAAAGCAAGTTATTCCTTCCTATTATGCCACTGCAATAGCACTTAAAACCTGCAGGGAAAGAGTTCAGAGACAATCTGGCCTTACGATTTGATGCATATCAGATGGGAAGACAGTGACAATCAAATAAGTGGGAAGACAACATAAGAATAGAGTTTTTGTTAGAAATAAACCAAAGACAGCATAATGCACTTCTATGTAGTCCAGATTACACAAATCTACTGAAATTTTTCACCAATGAAAACATCTCATTTAAAAAAAAAAAGGCATGTCAAGCTTCATTGCAAACCTGAAAATTAAAAGAAAAAAAATTAGCAGAGTATAAAACAAACTTTTCTTTCATCAAAACAGGAAAATATTAATAGAAATCTCACCAACAAAATAGAAATACTAATGTTACGAAGATGAAACCATGATCTTAATTTTTAGAAAATACATCTGCAAAATAAAAATGAATAAATTAGTTTATGTCTAATAGAATAAATAAAAACTCTTCTCCATGCAAAATTGATTACCAGTAAAAGCTATATGATCTTGATCTCCATCTTCATTGGGATGAGAAGATCCGACGTCATTATTTTGTGAGTGAGATGTCCCCAGACCCTGTGGGATATACTTGTAGTTATCTAGACATGAAACATCCTCATATAATTTAACATTTTATATTAAAAAGATATACCTTTTTAGATATTGCAGATAATATATCAGCAACACCACCTTCCACACCACTTTGGCGACCAGCAGCTTGAATCAATATATCTACTTTGTTCTTCAGATCAGTAATATCATTTTCCATCAAGCTATTTTGACTTTCCAAGCATCTATTTTGACTTTCCAAGCGTCTATTTTGACTTTCTAGGCGTTCACACCTTTCCATTAGTTCACGGCGAGTGGGATGAGGTCCATGAAGGTCTTTAAGTGAAACTCCTAGACTATACATTTTGCAGCGTCCATGGTTATCTTCTCCCATGACCTGGGAGAATATTTTATCCCTTACTGTACTAGAACTTTGAGAATCCTCTGGTAGTTGGGATGACAAAGTATTCATTTGAGCCTGTAACAAAATTGTATACTTCATAAAATAGGTAGAACATAATAAATTTAATGGATATAATATATGGAATAGGGAAAAAAATTGAAGTATGTACAACTCTTTCTTCTGTAACAGCATCAACAAATGTCCCATCTCTTCTTTGATGTAACTTGTAAAACATGTCAAGTCGTGATGGTTCTACCCCATCATTATTGATAGTCTAGTACAACAAAAAGTTAATATCATATTAATCCTAATATTTTCAATGGTTGTAAAATTAAAATTGGGTAAGCTTTTGTGATAAATTTTACCTCTTCATAAAATCTTCTTGCAAAACCTTTTGTACCAGATGTGTGAGGCATGCTCTGTTTCCCTCGATTTATTTTGCCTTTATCCTAGCGCATCTAAAATAGAAATTAATTAATTATGAAAATATAGATAAAATTTCTTGTCTAAAAATATAATTAAATATGTTATGAAAATACCTTTCCAGCATCACTTTCCCAAAAATCTACCAACCAATTCCATTCTACTTGTTCTAGCTCCAAAGGACGATTTCTTTTTGCACCTACTTGGTCGCCCTTGAAAGGATTATAATTGGCCTTTTTAAGTTGGCATTTAAAATCCTTCCATTTTTTATTAAATGACTGAAGCACCCATTCTTTGAGATTGATGTCAATAACAAAAACATCCTACAACATAATTAAATTTAAAATATCATCAATTTGATTTGGTAAACACAAAATTTTTTTTTAGAACCATAAGAATATAAAAAATACCTGCACTCTTTGCCAAACTTTCTCCTTATCTTCTTGTGGCACATGCCTCCAATCTGTGTATCGGAAAGAAAAAAATCTAGGTCTACGTACCATAGTACCTAGAAATTGGCCCAACTCTCGAGCACCATCACCAACTGGTTGTCCTCTACTATTAGCAAGGACCACTTTTTTTTTTGAATTCCCATCATTGTTCCATAATCCCTCAAGCCTTGTACGACCTCTAACATTCTTTTGAATTCCTAAAAATTATTAAAAAGATATCTCAAATACTGAATTTATGAGTGAATAATATAAATTTACAAAATATTCTAACCAGAATCAGAAGTAGACCCATCATGTGCACGATCTGAAGTAGGCCCTGTGCTTATAGAGTGGCTTGAGCTTGGATTAGATAGAGTTGGACCTTCTACTCTACCACGAGGCCTACCACGTCTTGTAAGAGGCCACATTTAGCTATCATACAAAAGTTATAGTGTTATTCAAAACTTAATAAAAATTAAAATTGACAAATAAAAAAAATTAATTTAGTTTCAACACATAAATACAAATTGTGAAATAGCAACAAACCTTTATAAGTTAAATTTCTTAATCAGTATCTTCATCATATTCATTAATTGAATCCTTCATTAAAGTGTCAATGTCAACAGAGTTGATAGCTTCATCAACCACTACTCCCTCCATATCTGTACGTTCCCAATTTATGTTATTATCACCACTGAAAATGTCATCCACTAAATTCAATTCATTGCATGGTATGCTTTGCACATAGTCTTCATTTGAGGGATCATTTTGCATGTCATAGAAATCTCTAGGTTTTGTTTGAATAGCCACATGCCAATTTGGTTCTGAAGGATCTTCAACATAAAATTCTTGTAGTGCTTGAGATGCCAAAATGAAAGGCTCATCATATTCATTTGCTCCTGTATTAGATAATTGGTTTAAGTTCACAAGAGTAAACCCTAAATCATCCTTCTTTGTTCCTTTTGTAACATCAATCCACTCACATTTGAACAATACAATCCGTTTCCATCCATGATAGTTGAGTTCAATAATATTATTTAAGACTCCAAAATATGTTATATCACTCTCAATTGGGTTTTTATCACTTGTACTTGCAAAACTCGTAGTTGAAGCAACAACAACTACTCCATTATTCTGTGTTTTCCTTTTGCGCTCCCGAGCCTTAACATGGAATCTGAATCCATTGATAGTGAAAGCATTGTAACTCCTGGCTACTATGTCTGGACCTTTAGCTAAATGTATAACTTCAACAGGTAAGGAAGAATTTTGCGCATTCTGAACTTTGTGGAATATCCACTCATCAAATTTTTGGTGATGCATCTTATCAAGCTCATAAGTGCCAATCCGTCAGTTTTTCCTTTTGAGTTCTGCTTTATGTTCACTAAGAAAATAAACAATTTGTTTGTTATATTTTTTTATTAAAAAACTTGGTACATGTATAAATTGACAAGCGAAATTCTAATTCTTACCTGATATAATAATCAAGGGATTCATAATTAAATAACATGTAACGATGTGCTTGTTTCCACTCAATAGGATTAAACGTAAATGTTGTTGATTTTCCTATACCATGACCATTAAATGGGTCCCCAAAATCATCATTGCGTTGTGGTTTAGAAAATCTTGTATCAACCCCTTCAAAATATCTTGAACAAAAGGTAATGCATTCCTCCACAATATAGCCTTCAGCAATTGAACCTTCTGGTCTACTCCGATTACGAACATATGATTTTAATGTAAGAAGATACCTGAAACCAATATCAATGGGATATAAATAAAAAAAAAACTAGCTAACAACACATAATATAACCACAAACTAACCTTTCAATAGGATACATCCAACGGTACTGTACTGGTCCAACAAGTTTTGCCTCAGTAGCTAAGTGGACAACAAGGTGAATCATCACATCAAAGAATGTTGGTGGAAAAATCCTCTCTAAATTGCAAAGAGTCTGTACAACTGATAACTGTAATCTATCAAGATCCCTCATATATCCTTTCTTCGAACATAACTCTCTAAAGAATGAACATAATTCAACAAGAGTTTCTACAACTGGCTTTGATAATGTCCCACGTATTGCTATGGGTAGTAATTGTTGCATCATCACATGACAATCATGACTTTTGAGACCAACAACCTTGAGATCTTTCAAATTTATACAATGTGAAATATTTGAAGAATATCCATCTGGAACTTTCACATTTTTCAACAAAGTACAAAATTTCTCTTTCTCTTGTATGTTCATTGTAAAACATGCAGGAGGCATATAAGTTTTATTTCCAACCCCAACTGGATGAAGCTTTGTTCTTATTTTCATTTCACACAAGTCTAAGCGAGCCTTCAGTGTATCTTTACTTTTTCCCGTTATATTAAGTAATGTCCCAAGCAAACTGTCACATATGTTTTTCTCAATATGAATCACATCCAAATTATGTCGTACCAAATTATGCTCCCAATAAGGTAGTTCAAAGAATATGCTTTTCTTCTTCCAGTTGTAGTAATATTGGAATCTTGTAGTGCTTGCCTCCTCCTTTTTGATGCCACATTAGAGTGTCTCTTCCCAAATTCATTTTGAAACCCCTCTAATTGCTCTAAAATTTGTGTAGCAGATAGTGGATTTGACATAATCTTGAACTCCTCTGTTACATCAAAAGACTTTTTGTCTAATCGAAACTCATGATTAGAATCAAGAAATTGACGATGCCCCATGTAACAAAATTTTCGACTATATTTCAAATACCGTGAACATGTGTTCTTATTACAATAAGGACAAGCAAGACAACCTTTAGTGCTCCATCCTGATAACATAGCATAACCTGGGAAATCACTGATGGTCCACAACAATGCAGCTTTCATCTGAAAGATTTGATTTGTGTGTGCATCCCAAGTACTGATACCAAATTCCCACAAATTCTTCAACTCATCTATCAAAGGTTGCAAGTACACATCAATGTCATTTCCTGGTCCACGTGGACCAGGAATCAATAATGATAATATAAGATTTGGCTGATTCATGCACATCCATGGAGGCAAATTGTATATAGTTAATATAATCTGCCAAGTACTATAGGAAACACTCATAGTCCCAAACGGATTAAAGCCATCTGTTGCTAAACCAAGCCTTACATTTCGACGATCTGAAGAAAATAGCATGTGCTTAGCATCAAAATCCTTCCATGTTGCTGAATCTGTAGGATGTCTTATAAATCCATCTTTCACCCGATCTTGATCATGCCATATCATTAGTGGGGCTGATTTTGATGACATGAACAATCTTTGTAATCTTGGGACTAAAGGAAAATGTCGTAATACTTTCATAGGAATTTTTTTCCCCTTTATATGATTTATTACTCCATCCTGATAAGCTCTTTATATGATAAAGTCGGACAATAAATGTGAGTTTTGTGAATCTAGCACATCCTGGATACAACTCTTTGTTTGCATCTTCAAGAAATTTAAAAAATTGACCAGCTTCATTATTCAAACCTCCCGTTGATGGAGCAGGTGATGTTGTCTCATCTCTCATGTTATCATCTGACACACCAAACTCATCTTTTGATATTTCATTCACATTAAATTGGCTTGACAAATCATCATGTTTTTCAATATTCACATTTGAAGAAGATGGTTGTTCTCCATGTTCATACCAATTTTTGTATAATTTCAGGATACCATGAATAATAAGATGTTCATACACCTCATCTCTTGTCAAAAGAACACTGTTGACACATCTTCTACATGGATACAAGATTTGATTTAACATTGTATTTGAAAATACAAATTCCAAGAATTCCCTAACTCCGTGTTCATATTCAACACTCAACCTACAACATACAATAATGTATTATTAACTAAATAAGCACCTAAAGAAAAAAAATAAAGTTTTTTATTATTATTCAATATTGTAATTACCTTGACTTCGTCATCCATGTCTTGTCCATGTCGCAAATACAGATGACCTTTTCTTAATGATAATGTCTCTGTTGATTTACAATTGGTATCGTATCAACAATGAAACTTTAGTTAATGATCTATAAATTTTGAAACTTAATATCATTTTATTTTAAAAAATGTCATGTTGTCATATTATCACTTCAAAATGATTTAAAAAACTCAATTAATGACAATAGTTGTGAGAAATAAGCAAAATCAAATGATTAATAGAGCAGCAAATAAACAAACAAAAATCAAACAACAAAATCATTTAAAAAAAATTGCACCTTTCTTTTACCCCTTCACTATTGAGCAGTAAGAATAGCAGCCTGAAAATGTAGCTATTTTTAGAAAATATACTAGAAGACATTAATCAAATTTCATATAAGAAAACAATAAGAATTTTGAAAAGTAGATTATGTAATTATACACTAAATTGTTATTTTTATAAGATAAAAATATATAATATTTTGATAGATGCTAATTAATCAATTTAAATTATTAACCTTATCCAAGAAGGTAGAACACATGGAATAGAACCAAATTAAAAAAAAATAAAATCATAATAATAAAAAACAGATAAGCACACAACATGTTGTTTCGCCAATTGACATATAATAATTAGTAACATTGAAAATTAGATGTTAAGTTATAATCATTGAAATGAATGCTTAGACTATAATAATTAATCAACAGTAACAACTCACATCAACTACATCATATTCGTATGACAAATACAACTATGGGGGAATGTTAGTTATGCAAACTGGATTTGGTGGAAGGTAATCACTCTTATTGCATAAATGTTGTAATATGATGTTGTCCCAGTTTTGTAGATTACTAGATCATTTTGTATCACTTCTATGTTTATATTGATTCCATATGTTCTGCTTTGATTTTGCTTTGACTATTTGAAATATGTTAGAATAATAAAAATTGAAAATATTCAAATAGCACAATGAACATCTTACACCTTGATGATGATTCCATTGTCACTCAGTGATGACTGTTTTCTACACCTAAAATATGTTCGTTGCTATGATTTAATCCTATTTTTGGAAGCATTAGGCTTTAATGAGATATTGTAAGATAATGGTAAAGCTGCATATCAGGAAATCAGGATTTGCTTTTTGGTTACTTTAATATTTTCATTATAGTTACTAGAATCTATATGTATGTGTACATATATTTATTTGCTGCTATTATATGCTACATCTTCTTTACCGGTATTACCAACATGAACTGAATGCTTGCTTAAAAAATAAAGCATCAAGGAGCCATGAATTTTCCACTATATTTTTGTTTGTCCTAAATCTAATCAGAGTCTTAGCTGTGTCTGCGTTTTTATGGTTACTGATATGATGGTAAGATCATGGAAATCATCTCACATCTCTGTTCATATCCATGCAATAATAGCTGAGTGTGATAAAGATAGTGTCAGGCTTGCAGTTCTTGCTTTACATGTCACTTCTTTACTATTTTCAGAAACTTATCTGAGGGAGTTTCAGTGTATATTCACCAAAAAAAATTTTTTGGCAATTTTGATATTGATAATAAAGGCTGGAATGTGTGACTCCACTTTCTTTGTTATTATTATACTATTATTTAGTGTGCTCCTTTCTAATCAACTGATGAAGCTGAGAGTATATCTGCAAGTTGAAGAAACCAGACTCATCACCACTATTGAAGATGACAATAATTTAAAATGTCCTCAATCAAAACTATTCTTGGTTTATAAGGTAGTATTAATTTTCTGAAAACCCCCATTTTTGCACTGATAATAACAGGTACAGTCTCCTTGTGCATCATAATAGTCAGGAACTTAAAGCATTCGACTTAACTGAAGCCATGTTGACTGACCAAGAGTGGTACTCCTTGTTTAACATAATTATCTTTTACTTTTTCAAAATCTGCTATTATAACCTATATATCTGGTGACAAGTTTCATTGGTAAAATGCAGGCAGAAAACTGCAAGACCTGGTGAACTGAACTACAATTGCATGACCTCTGGACCATCCTGGTTCCCTCATTTTCGTTGAAACCTTATATCTTGATAGGTAAAGCCCTTTACTCGCTTTTGAATTAGCAAAACAACAATATTTCAGTACTCTGTTGGTCACCATTATTTATCGCATAATATGATCTCCTTATCTTTGTTCATGAATATGAAATGTTGCCACTGACTGTACTCAATATAGACCACAGAATATTTTATTGGTATTTACCAAAAGTAAAACTATTGCTGTCGACAAGAGAAATTTTTTGGCATTCTTTTAATCACAAGACGCCTAAAATGACTAGAGATTTTTGTGTCTGCTATGAATATCGATTAAATTAGATATCTTTTTCAACACATATACTTGAACCACTCACAAGGTCCACCATTCAAAACGCTAGAAGAGATGTGTATGAACTGAGAAGACAATTAACTCGAAGCAGTTATTAGATTTAGGTTGCAAAATAATTAGGTTTGAAAATCAATGCTTTGAGGAGTTTTCGCAGTACAAGAATCAAGAAAGCTTCAATTGATTCCCTATCAATTTTAGATACGTACCCCTCAATTTCAAATATCTGGGAGTATAACTTCTAGATGAAGTATGCAATTGGAAAATATCATTGGAAAGATATTATTTGAAGCATGACCATTTTAGAGTGTACAAGCTTGAATTTGAATTCAAAAAGTTTGATATTTGCTTTGATTGTTTGTCCTATTCCAATTTCATTCTGCAAACTGAATCATATCAGGGTTAACACAAAGCTTGTCATTTGGTGACGATATTTTCGTATTAGTGTTGTGACCTTTGTTTGACTAAGTCTTGGAGATAAGGTTAGTTTAAGTGCACTGGTTTAAGTCATGGTAGCATTTAATTAGGCCCAAAATATGTATTTGTGACTCATAAACATGATGTTGAGACACCATTAATCATCATGAAGATAACTTTGGCCCTTTGCTCATTGTCCATAGCATAGAACACATAGGAGGACTTTAGAAAAGGGGGAATTTGTTAGGCTTTCACATCAAGTCATGCTAAGATTTGGGACCCTCATGGATGCGAAAACTTAAAGACAGCATTAAAGCTTAAATTAAGCTTTGCCATGTCTTTAATTAGAAGGCGACGTGGATTTCTTTTTAGCCTTACAATTCCTTGACCTAACCTGTGATCAATTAAATCAGATCGAATTAAATTTGATTTTAATTGAATTAATCTATTCAAAAACCATAAATTTCAATGTCTTAGTCAATCTTTTTTTTTTTCTGTGTTAAAACAAACACAATAGAACAATTCTGTTGTTGGTTTATAATTTGTTGCTCTGTTTTTCCACCAATTCCAATACAAACCTTAATTATCTTAATGTATTCCTATTTTAAGAGGACTCTTTACCTTAAAGTAATCCCTTTCAATAGACAAATTTCAAGGACACCATCCATGCTTGACTTGTCACATTAAAGAGTTTGGGTTGATTCCCTTAGAGACAAGTAAGGTCATGTTAGAGGATTTTGGAATAGCCTTGCTATCTATAAATTTAAATCTATGTACGTTTAATTTGTACATCTAATTTTGATATATGTACATCTAATTTGTAGCATGTCAATGACAAATGATGATAGGTCTCTCCACATGTTGTTAGTCTAATTTTATCATTGATGAAAATGATGTCCTTCATCCATAATTTCTAAATGACCAACAGTTCCCCCACACACCATCACCAAACAAACATAATTTCTAAATGCGTTTCTTCTATATGTATGGAAAATAAATAAATAAATAAATAAAATAAAAACTAACTAGTTTTAAAAAGAAAAAACAGAGACCTACGCAAATATAAAACTCTCTCTATAACATCAGTCAAAAGCAGAAACATAAAAGTCAGTCAAATGGAAGGAATTCCTAAATAAATAAACATATCATCAGTTTGCCTTGTCAAATCCAGCACATCCATGACTGATTGATGACTCAATGTGATGCACATGCATCTCAACAGAGAATTTGCAGTTTCAAACAGTGGTCTATTGTGATGCCAAAATGGTTTATCCACATTTTATCTATATATATATATATGTTAAAAAGAGGGGCATGAAAAAGATGTGACGAATGCATGCTTCATTAGACCCAAAAAGGCCAATGGATGAAGGACATCATCTTCATCAAGAACAAAGCTCACAAAATTCACATTTTATAGAAACATGAAGTGGAAGCAGTCAAAAAGTAGAATCATGCTGATTTCAGAGTCTACATTGAACTGTAAAAATCATCTTAAAGAAAAACAAAAGTACCCATTTTATCATTGAAACCATAAATCATGCCACAAAGATCACATAATTCAAATCATGAAACAAAAAAGGCAAAACAAGATTGAATCACGAGCTACAAACTAACCGGAGTGAGATCAACAGCGGCTAAGTCTGGCGGCGAAGGCGTTTCCTCAACTAACCAGAATTTCCTTAAATTCTAGCCTCCCCCAAATCTATGTAAATAATCAGAAGTCATATAGCTTGAAGAAACACAACAATGCCACAACACAGAGGGAAAATACTCAGAAGGAAAGAGCTAACAAGCAAGCAATAAACACAAGGAGAAGGCAAAGGCACTGTTCTATGCTACCGTTCAGTGATGAGCACCTCTGCTGGCATTTGGCTTCGCGGCAATCCTCTCCATTTCCGTGACAAGAAAAACCTCAAGCGTGAGATTGTTCACAGATCAAACACAAATGCTAACCCTAGAACCAGATTGCAAGAGCATGGTGAAGAATTTGAAATGCGATGCTAATCAAAAGGAGGAATCCGAAACAAAAAGGGATTCAAGAGTACCTTCAGCGTCTGAGATCGAAAGGAAGGAGAGGGTTTGGAATCCAAGAGATCGCGATCGAAATTTCTCCGAGATTTTTCAAAGGGCTGAAACCAGCGAGCGATGATAGGAGTCGCACGTTGCTATGATCTGGCGCTCGTTGCTAAACCCTAGAAGAAACCAGCCAGAGAAAAGAGAAGGGCCAAAGTGAAAGAGAGAGATAAAGAGGAAGAGAGAGAGAGAGAGAGAGAGAGAGAGAGAGAGAGATGGGCTAGTTTATATATGGATTTTAATTACAACGGTATGATTTTTTTCAATTAAATATATTTAAAAAAATATATCTAAAAACATATTATATATATATATATATATATATATATATATATATATATATATATATATATATATATATATATATATATATATATAATATGAATCTCTCTCCGCTGTTATAAATATTTGACAACGGTCATTAATTGATTTTTTCAATTAAATATATTTAAAAACATATCTAAAAATATATATATATTTAAATTCTATTAAAAATATATATTTATTTTAAAAAATGTTTAATTCTATTAAAAAAATAAAAGGATAGATATATCTTTTTTTAATTCTATTAAAAATATATTTTACAAAAAATATTTAAAAAAATATATTTATTTAAAAAACTATATAAAGTCTTAAATATATATTATTAATAGCACATAGTTAATTAAACTTAAAAATGGTCATAAAACAATGAACAAAAGTATGTGCTTGATTACAAGTTTTATAGAGGGTGTATATGTAAAAATATTTTTATATCTAAAAATTTAGCGGCTCATGTAAAATGTGCCGCTAAAATTTGCCGCTATAACCCAACTTTCTTGTAGTGTTGATTGTTGAAGCCTTGATTATTGAAATTAAGAAGTTCAAAAGATGAAACTATACTTGCTTGTAAAAGTGTCTTGCTATACAAATGTTTCTAGATTATACATATATACAATATTATGTTTTAGAGGAAAGGTATAATATTTGATTTGTTTAAAAGCTAAAAAAATGAGTTGTTAGATGATAGCATGAATTAGTAGTTCTTGTACATAGCTTTATCAAATAAAACTATAATGTAATTTTTATTAATTTATTGTAGTTATTTTTTATGTATCAATATAGATGCAAATTGAGGAAAATATGGAAAAATCAAAGGTTGGGTTTTTTTAGCGTAGCAAGAATGAAGCAAAAGATGAATCTTCTAGTTTAGACATACTGAATAAAGAAAAAGATAAATCAGTACAGCTAGAGGATTTATTATTTGAAAAAGTTGTCCTAGAGGTCGGTATGGTGCTTAATTCTGAAGAAGAAATTTATAATTTCTATATTGAGTGTGCTCAACGGGAATTGTTTGGTATTACCAAAAAGAGTACAACGTCTGATGATGATGGGAAATTGAAATATTACACACTTGCATGTGTAAGAAGTGGCTAAAGAATATCTACCGGAAAAATTTCAATAGCTAATCATGAGATTAGTCCTCACAAATCCACTAAAACAAATTGTCATACCAAAATTAATGTCATTGGTTGTAATGATGAATGATATACTATTTCTAGTGCTTATTTGGAGCATAATCATGCAATTAGTCCTCACAAATAATGTTTTCAAAAGTGCAATAAAAAAATGGATGCATATGTTAAGAGAATGCTTGGACTAAATGATAAAGCGGGTATAAGTTTAAGCAAAAATTTCCATTCATTAACTGTTGCAGCGGATATGAAAATTTAACAAATATTGAAAAAAATTATCAGAATTATATTGCAAAAGCAAGGGAGTTTAGTCTTGGAGTTGGAGATGCTAAAGCTCTTGCCAATTATTTAACATATACTCAATTTTTTTATTTGCTTGATATGGATGAAGAAGGCTGTTTGAGAAATGTATTTTGGGCAGATGCAAGGTCTATAACGGCTTACGAAGCTTTTGGGGATGTAATATCATTTGACATGAGATATTTAACAAATAAGTATGACATGCCTTTTGCTTCATTTGTCGGTGTAAACCATCATGGACAAACAATATTACTTGGATGTGGTTTATTGTTAAAGAAAGACACAGAAACTTACATATGGTTATTTAAAACTTGGTTAGAATGTATGTTAGGCAATGCCCCAAAGGCAATCATTACAGATCAATGCATGGTTATCCAAAGTGCAATTAGAGTGGTATTTCCAAATTGTCACCATCGTCTCTTCTTTGGCATATTATAAAGAAGGTTCTTGAGAAGCTTGGAGGATTAACTGAGTACAAAGCAGTGAATTTTTTTTTTAAAAAAGCATCGTCTATGAGGCAGCTGATATTCAAGAATTTGAAGATTGAAGATGATAAAGAGCTATAATTTGAAAAAGAAAATGAATGGTTGAATTCCTTATATAAAAATCGTCATCGTTGGGCTACTATATATATCAAAGGATTTTTTGGCTGGGAATGTCTACCACACAAAGAAGTGAAAGTATAAATATTTTCTTTGATGGCTATGTTGGTCGGACAACATCATTGACAAAGCAAGATTAAAAAAGAAAAGAAAGCTGATTTTGTTTCTTTTAACTCAAGTTTTCCAGTGATAACTGATTGTCATTTTGAAAAGCAACTACAAGAAGCTTATATAAATGAAGTGTTTAAGTTGTTTCAAGATGATTTTAGGGGAATGCTTTATTGCAATCTTACATTTGTCCATTCAGATGGTGTAATATATGCATTTCAGGTGATAGACTTTCTTAGAGGAAAAGAAGGCAAACTTAGAAAGCAAGTGGTATTCAATGTATTTTACAATGAAGCCGAATTTGATATTAAATGCACATGCCGTTTATTTGAGTTTAGAGGAGTTATTTGCAAACATATATACAAGGTTCTTATTGAAAAGAATGTAAAAAAGATTCCATCTTGATATATTTTACCACATTGGAGGAAGGATATTAAACGCGACCATACTTATGTGATGATTGTTACGATAGTGCACAAAGTAGTGTGACAAAAGCAAGATACAACAAATTATGTTCTCATTTTTCTAAAGCCGCTAACATTGGAGCAAAATCAATTGAGAAATATAATTTTTTGATGAAATGTGTGGAAGGGGTAATAGAGAAGCTAACAGATGATGCAAATTATTTGGAGAGTCATTCTAATATTAATGAAGTTCTACCACCGATGCTATTGGAAGAACGACAAACAACAACTTCTACAACAAGATTTCTGACTCCTTTAAAGGTGCGGAGTAAGGGCCGGCCACCATCAAAGAGGAAGAAGTCAAAAGTTGAGGAAATAATTACTAAAAACAAGAAAAGGTACTTGCAAGTTATATCATTCATTCTCAATTATTTTTGGGTCTAAAACTAATGTTATTTTTTGTAGAAATCCCAACTAAAGGGAATTGTACAAACTCAAAATGACTCCCAAGTTGAACTTTGTACTCAAAAAGTGTGGTAATGCTATGTTATTCAATATTTATATTTGTTATAGTATTGTACAAAAAAAAAATTAACATCTATTATTTTTTTCCTAGGCGATCGTACAACAATCTGGTTCTTCTTAGGGTTTCACAAGTCCATGCAACAACTGATTACAATATGGATGATCCTTTATTGTGAGTAATTATTTGCTTTGAGATGTCTTACTTTCTTTAAATCTTCTTAGTAGTCCTTTATTTTCTTTGGTGGAAACTTATGTATCTTGATAAGCTGGTGAAATGATCCTTTATTTTCTTAAATTTTCTTGTTAGTAATTGTGTGGGGCACACATAGAGATATAAATATATATAATGCAATTCACAAATGGTGGATGTGTACTACTTATTCAATGAAATTCATAGTGAAATGTATTTCTTGAAGTATTTTATAGCTCTTATGCATATGTTTCAGTTACTAAATCTTATTTTGATTATGTGATGTTTTACTAACCAATGCACATCTTTTTCTTTCGTAGGAGCGTTATAGAAGACTGTGATTTTTAGCTCATAGATGATAGGTATGATCTTCTTTAATTTGATGCCTTATTTGATATGTGATAGCCATTTTGTTTTATATATTTACATGAATATATGGATCCCTTGATGCTTTTATGAACATAGTTGTCCTCGGGGCATTACTAAAGTTAAATTAATTTTATGAAAGTTGTTTGCGATATCGTTTGAGGTCGTGAAATACAATGGCCATGGCTGCTTAGTTAGATATCATTACTTGTGTTCATCTATCTCAACTTTCAATTTGGTTGCTATTGACTTGTATAAATCATGTATGAAGCATGATCTGCACCTTTCAATAGAATCTTTACATCCATTTGAAGCAAATTTTAGTTGTTTCCTTGTTTTGATTGCCAGGATAAAATACTAAGCAAATAGGCAACTATTTTGTGATCCCAATTGAGAAACATATCAGAACTAAAGCTGACTTGGTGAATTTTAACCTTGGATTAAGTTGACCTGATCATGAGAATTTCTTATCCAATTTGTTTATATGTAGTCCACTTTTCATTTTAGTTCAGACTTCAAAATAATCCTAGTATAGCATATATGGATAGGATATAAAAATTAGATGAAACATATCCAAGTACTAGTGCTGATCAAGTTCTCCATGTGCACTTCACAGATTAGTAGTTTTGTTCTTGTGATTTATCAGAAAACTCTGGTTTTGTTAGTATTGTGGGAACTTAATTTGCACTCTCAGTAGTGACTTCATTTGTTTCATTTGCAAATTAGTGCAGGTGGATACATGATGAGCTGGCCAAGCATAATGCTGGAACTACCAATCTTGCACTATTGTCACCAAATGTTCTTCTATGCTGCAGACAAAAGGTTAAAGATGGTTTAATGGAGACAATTTCTACACTTGACAAGTTTGAGCAGGGAATTAAGGATTGCTTAGGTGCTTGAATGCTACATCTATGAGGATCATATATGGCATATGGGTTAGAATCATAACATGGTAGAGTCCTTACCGTGATAGATATTGTTGATACTTGACAGAAGCACCCTCTTTAAGGCATGTTTGTTTGGTTTCTATTATATTAGTTTTTGTTGATAATCTATGATGTACTTTAGTTAGCATTTGTTTTTCAGTTTTTTATCACTGAAAGAAATTTTTTTTGGCCAAATTATAGCAGTATTCCTTTCAAATTATGGTAGATTGATGCTCATAAATGAGAGCATTGTGTTATGGTATTCGGTTTTCAGAATCAAGGATATTATGCTGATTGCTAAGTTCAAATATGTGAGTTTCGTACTTAGTGGCATATCTATGCTAAATAAGTTTGCTTTTGACATTATGTCAATCTCATTGTGAAGGAATTTTGAGCAAGTTTGGAATGTATCATCCAGAAAAAATGTTCAATTAATCATCTTGTATTCACAAGCAAATCATTTGCTCATATAACCTATAAATCAAGCAACTTGTCAATTTAGTAATATATATATATATATATATATATATATATATATATATTGACATGAATGAAGTTCAACGAAAAGCAAGTAAAACAACACCTCCAGAATTCACAGTCACCTACAAATACAAATCATTTAGAAAATTTAAACAACCAATATACATGAGATCATCAATCATGCTCATAAATGATAACCCAGACGTTCCGATTGCGTGGCCATTCATGAAGTTGAAAATTTGGTTACCGCCGCAACTTCATTCTGTGAGAGATCATCATTGCTCATTGTGTTAAACAGAGCATAGAAAACACCACCTCCAGAATTCACAGTCACCTACAAATACAAATCATTTAGAAAACTTAAACTACCAATGTACATGAGATCAACAATCATGCCAACAATTGCAACTTGCCATGAATCAAGAAACATGAGAGTACCTCCAAAGCTTTATTCAATTCATCATCAGAATGATTAGATTTGGTGGTATACTTGGTATGTGCAAGGATAAGAGAGTATCACATGAGAATGATTCTGATTTAATGTAAAGCATGGAAACGTCAGAGACGAAGGGTAATGGGTGATGGGTTTGATGGCGTTGGTGGTGGCAGCGATGAGCTTGATGGCGTGCTGGTGATGAACTTGGATGGCACTGGAGAGGAGAGGCTTGGAGAAGACGAAGGGTGTCGATGATGGGGTCGGCGTCTGCAGGACTTGGATGGCGCCGGAGAGAAGTGGTTCGAAGATGACGAAGGGCGTCGGCATCAGCGATGGGGTTCATCGGAGACGAGATTGGTGACCGTATCTCTAGAAAAAGGAACATGTGATATTTTCTTTGTTGTTTTTTTTTAAGGTGGTTGATTAGAGAGAGAAAATATGTATGATGTGATTGCCAATCGGGGTATACATGTCAGTTGTGCAATCATTTTGGACAAAAATTTCACTTTATATAACATTACTTAAAATAAAAATGATCAGAGGGAGTGATCAACTGTGACCTAACACACTTTTTTTGTTTGTGGACAAATAAACGACAAACACCCTTCCATTTAAGTAAACTTATGAATGCGCACAGACATGAAGTTAATGTCCCAATGCACTTTTGCCCTCACATTGAGTGAGATTCTAGGTATTTGATCTCAAATTTTTTTCAAAATAAATATCTTATGCAAAAGACGTCGTGCCAATAGTCCAAAAGTCCCAAAAGTCTATTTGGTGGCCTACCACACTTCAACACGTCAACACATTTTATTTTTAATTTTTATATTATACATGCGATGACTGATGTTGAATATTTTTATCAAATTAATAATTAGACTTATTAAAAAAATACAGCGTTCTGTTATGATATTATTTATTTATTTATTTTGTGACACAATGATATGATAGCTTCTGTAGCATTTCGTACCATCAATAATATTTTTCAAAAAATAATGATACCCTATTAATTCCGCAGTAAAACCAGCGCTCACCCATAATAACAATGGTACCTTCCCCGGGCTAGCACACCGTAATATTTTCTTCAAATGTTGATATTAAAATAAATATTTGTTATAAAATCCAGACAACAAGCCACAAATCAAGGATAATTAACATATCATATATATATATATATATATATATATAAAACAAAATTCGAAACATACACATCCAATTTTTTAATTTTGTCAGGGTACATGAACAAATTATTTATTACTATTTTCCAAATAAATAATTAATAATTAATATATTTATTATTTATTATAAAGAGCACAAGAACCGCAGAGCAAGAGAAGAACGGCGAAGGAATGAAGAAGGAGAACAACAGCAACAACTCCTCCGCCATCGTCCCCATGGCAGATGGAGAACCAGCCATCACTCTCCGAGATCTCACGAACAAGATGGCGGACTTCGCTATGGAGCGCGACTGGGACCAGTTTCACAGCCCCAGGAACCTACTTCTTGCTCTGGTATGCCTCTTCCTTGCTTCCCTCTTGATTTCAAGTGCTTTAATGGTTTTTCTTGGTTTTTTCTTCAAGGTTGGGGAGGTTGGGGAGCTTTCTGAGATTTTTCAATGGCGGGGTGAGGTGCCGAGAGGGTTGCCTGGGTGGGATGAGAAGGAGAAGGAGCATTTGGGTGAGGAGCTTTCGGATGTGCTGCTTTATTTGGTCAGGCTTGCTGATATTTGTGGGGTTGATCTTGGTGTGGCGGCGCTTAGGAAGATGGAGATCAATGCGCGCAAGTACCCCGTTCAGTACTGTAAGGGTTCTTCCAAGAAGCGCGATCACTATTCTTCTGAGAATCCCACTGAGGAGCTTTAGTGAATGGCAGCAGGAGTGGAAAAATGGAGGTTTTTGTTTGCACTCTTTTGCTTTTTTTCTTTTTTCCTTTTTTTTGCATGGAAATGAGCCTTTGATGTGTGATGGGGGGGGAGGTATCAGCTATGGTTGATGGATGGAAATCATGGAATGCTCTTTTTTCTTGCTTTTTTGAGCTTTTGTTGTGCAAGGGATGCAAAGTGACCTCTATAAAGTAAACTTCTTGTTGGTATTTTTGCTACTTTGTGTTTGCACCATCACAAAATCACTGTTTGGTTTAGTGCTACAGCACTTTTGGTACTCTGTTCACTGTTGTTCTGATTATCCTGTGCTTTCTTTGTTGATCTGGAGTCTTGGTTATGGTGTGGAGCAGCAAGTGCAGTCAGTGGGCCCTTTATGTGTTCTTCTGCATTATTATGGTTTTATGTGCAAATTGTTACTGTTATCAATGTTTAAGATTGTTATTTTCTCCGAGCCATCTCAGAGAGTGTATGTCCAATGCTTTATGATTCATGAACTTGCAGATTATTGCGGTTATCTATCTATTAACTGTTCACAGCTTGTAAATTTATATTTACTTTATATTGCAAAGAAAGCTTTCAATTGTGGAAGTGTTTCTACTATTTCTAGTTGTTTGGGTGATTTTGGAATTTGTATTGATGCTGGGATTGTACCTATCTGTACACTTACTTTCAGACTATTGTCGTTGATCTCTCTCTCTCTCTCTCTATATATATATATATATATATGTAAAAGTGCTAGGTAATATCCAGCCCCTCCATATTGGAGAATTGTTGGTAGAAGTTGATCTTCTGTGTTGTATGGAATGGATAAATTAGCTGACTTTAAATAATATTGGATTCTCCTTTCAGATGATGGGAAATGTATCTTTGAAGGCAGTGTATAACCCTTGAACTTGGGTTTGCTGTCAATGACAATCCATAGGTTTGGTGAGAATGTGCTCTTCAATTGGAACCATCATCAGTTAGAAGATGCTATCAACATGATTAGGATGACGAAGGTACCAAAGCTATCCTCTAATCCTCTACTGTATATGTATGTACATGTGGACATATGTATACCCTCTAATCCTCTACTGTATATATATATATACACACACACACACATTAAAATTTTCGGCGTATTCTTGGCTATCAGTGTATATCTTGGCTGGTTTGTGTAACCCTGTGTAACTTGAAGTTAGAGTTTAACAAACCTATCATAAATGTGGTGATTATTTGTACTCGCAACAAATTCATGGTTACATGAATTAGATTTAGATGTGAGGTTATTTTACAAATTCTAGTAATTAAGTGTCAAAGTTCACATGACGGCAGTCCTTTTTGCATGCCAGGTATATTCTTTAGTCTATTTTTCCACTCTGTAACTGAATAGAACACAAGAATTTATAGTTGGCACTAAGGGTAAATCACATCCAGAATTTCTTTCAAAAATCTTAATTTCAGCAGAAAGATCCATTAATTGATAGTTACAACAAATTAAAGATACAGACTCCATTTTTTTTTAAAATAATTTAGATGAAAGCGAACTACTTATCATGGAAACCGGAAAGTATTATTAGCATGTGGTTATAAATTTTTTTTTTTTCCGTTGTGAATGATTCTGCCATTTAATTTTTTGATGGTATCTTACAGATTTATGTTGTACATTTTTTATGGTTCTCTAACCTTTGTAACTTCCTGGTTCTTAAATCTGTTTCTGAACTTTAAGACTATGTTGTTGTACTGGTACCTGGAAGGTTTATGTGAGGCCTTTGCCTTTATTTATATTTATTCATTTAAAGATTTTTTTGAAGAATAACTTTTTATTATTGATACTGTAAATGAGTGGCACATCATTAACGTTTTGCTTGAGAAAGTAGTTCTTTTTTCTCAAATCAGGTCATGTCAATCATTTTACAGCTGAAACCCTGAGAACCCCAAGTAATCAATCTCCTTTGCCCTCAAGTTTATTCATTTCAATGCTATTGATTGAAAGTTGGAGATATAGAGTATTAGAGTTTGTCTTTTTATTTTTAGTTTTTATTTTCGACTGGAAATAAGTGATACATTATTCGCATTTTCCTTGAGCGTTTTCTTCCAAATCAGTTCATGTCAATCATTTTAATATTGAAACTATCGAGGCCAGGCAGTGATTCATCATCTCTGTTCTTAACTTTATTTATTTGAAGGCCTTTGATTGAAGTGGAGAAGGATAGAGAAGGATAGAGAAGGATATAAATTTTATTTCTTTTACAGAAATACATGACACATCATCAACATTTTACTTTAGAATTATTTTCTTCCAAATCACCTGATGTCAATCATTTTTAAATTGAAATTTTGGGAGGCTGGTTAGTGATTGATCTCCTCTGTTATGATTTTATTTGTTTGAAGGCCTTTAGTTGGATTAAGGAAGGATTCGAGATTTTAATTTTATCACCTGAAATAAGTGAAATGCCATCAACATATTACTTCAGGAAGCATTTTCTTTCTAATCAGCTCATGTCAGTCACTTTTAAGTTAAGATCATTGGAGACCAGGATGTGGTTGATCTCCTCTGCTTTAACTTTATCTATTTGAAAGCTTTCTATTGAATCATGGTAGAGTGGATATTTTAATTTTTGTTCCACGAAATAAGTGCCATGCCATTAACATTTTACTTCAGGAAACATTTGTTTTTTCCCCAATCAGTTTATGCCAATCATTTTTAAGTTGAAATCATGGAGCCCAGGAGGTGATTGATCTCCTCTGCCCCAACTTTATTTAATTCGTTTTCTTTGTTTGAATTGAGAGGTGAGGGATTTTGATGATGTTAATATAATTAAGTGCTAGGTTGGTAACATTTTACTTCAGCGTACATTTAATTTCTTTATAAAATCATGCCAATCATTTTAAAGTAGAACACAAGAGACACCTGCTAGTGATATAGTTCTTCTCTGTTTGAAAATCTTTCAAACAATTGCGGTTAACGGGTGTATGAAAAGAAAATGGCTTAGTTTGGTTTCTGAGGGACAGGAGACAAATTGATAGAGAATGCCATATTCTATAAACAGTTTAGTTTTCTTAGCTTGGATTATAACTAGTTTATTCTAGCTTTTAACAATTCCAATGTATACTCTTTATCTTCTTCATGTGTATACGATTATTCAATTAGGGAACAATTCCAAATTGAAGCAGTAAGGGTTAACTGTCTTGGGTAGGTCATTAGTTGTTTGGCTTGCAGGCCAAGGACTCAATCAATTTTAAGGCTTTGCCAAACAAGGGCAAAAATGGCTTTGTTGTTGGTTGGTTTTCTTTCACTCTTTCTTGTTTTGTTTGTGTGATCAGAAAGTTATACTAAATTAATCGTGTGGTGCTTTCTGGTAGATCTCTTAAATGGTGCTTCTTATATTTAACTGTTCTTGTGTACATAGAAATGCTCTATGGACAATTTGATGACATTAGCATGACAATTTGCTAACATTAAAACTATCAATTAGCATGGCAACTAGTTTTACTGTGATGCCAGTTCCGAAGCAATTGTGGCTTTTGCTATGTAATCATTGAACTTGATGGATGTATCATATCTATGCTCATGAAACCACTATCTTGTGGTATATATGTTGTAATTTATGACTTGAGCTTCACTATGTGCATTCATTCTGTTTTTGCTAGAAATTTGGACATGCATACACCAGACTAACGTCCGCATGCTTTGTTGCCAATATCTCAGCATCTTGTATGACATTAGAATCTCAACAGTTTTGGCTTGATGGAGGGAACCTCTCTTAAATTATTTTTGTGGTTAACAGCAAATATGAAATATAAGTATCATTGCCAAATATGAGATATTTGTCATTGCCATGTGCGGAAATACATGGCATTACATCCAGAGTTCCCAAATTTATAAGGCATTTATGAACAAATCTTGTTTTTCTTGATTTTATGTTCACTATGGACTTGGCCGATCTTTCTAAATGAGTTGATACCAAAGCATATACTTGGTTTATTGGAGGTTTTTCAAGCAAAATGACGTATACACCAGATGTGAAGTTACTAGCATGGACATCAGTTTAACAAGGCAGACAACCCTCACGTATGATGAATATTGTATGTGTAAAATGGTTCCCTTTGATGAGATATGTAATTAACAGTGAAAAGTGCAGATCATCTATTTGCTTGATCTCTTGGTTTATTTCTCTGTTTTCACATGATCTCTTGTCTTTACATGATGAAATCTTCATGCTTTTTAATTATCATGTTCTTAATGCCTATGGATATATGTTAATCAATAAAGTGTTGTTCCTGTGTTTGCATATTTGGATTAGATTGAAGTTGATTTATGGGAGTATTCATTCCTGGTTTCTTTCAGAGAGCATTTGTTTTTGTACTCATGTTCACCAAGTTTGCATGGTTGATTCTTATGCAATTCATGAATGCGTATACCAAACATGCTCTTCTGCATTGAACTTATTTTATTGTGTTCTTCTGGACACCTATTTGCTTGTCCTTAATTAGCACCCAAGAAAATAATGGGAACTTGCAGAGTATAGAGTTTAAATATATCTTTTATGACCTTAGGAAATATTTATGTGTAACAGAATACAAATCTTCGTCTGCCCTTATTGTTAGGGGATAGACTTGAAATTTTGACATTGTCCAGTTATGCTTTGTCCTCTAATTCTTATATGTTAGATAGCATTAGGGCAAGCAAGACCTAATGCAACTAATTCATAGAACTAGTGTGATCTCCGAAATCATGTCAGCCCTAGTTTGACAAGCTAACAAGTTGCATCCTCCATTGGTTTCTACTTCTCTTGAGCAGGATCGCTTTCTCGACAACCCTGGGAAAAAGACAAGCCGGGATTATCTTCAGGAGCTTCGTGTGAGCCTCATGTTATTTATTGAACAAAAGGTACACCATCATTTTTGCAAGGGGCCAAGAGTATTCTTCACTATTTCCAAAATGCCATTAATCAAGGTTTATTCTCATTGTTTTTACTGAATATTTTCGCCTTCTTTCATTTGTGAGGTCATGATCAAATTACAGTTATCTTCACAGATTCGTTTTTCCTCATCGTAACCCAAAAATCACTATTTATTTTCTAGGAAAGTTTCTTCAACCAATCTGCTGAAGTTATGAGACTCTACCGTTGTCCTAACTCACTGACATATGTTCGCGATATTTTCCACAGTAGAAAAGTAGACTTGGTATATAAAATTGTATGTGGATGAAATCAAGCGAAAGCCTACAAATGTCCGAATACAACGCATGCAGGGCTGTGTAGTACATACAAATGCAGAGATAACAAGGTTGCTTCTCTGACATTGTGCAAGCATCGATTGTAAGTATTCCGACACTAATTCAGGCTCATGCATGTGCACTGCTCATCAACCTTTCGACCTTGGCCCTCATCACTGTTTTCTTTTCTGTTTTTTTTTCCTCCTTTTTTTATCCTCACTCATGCATGCAGGATTTATGTGGTGATACCTGTAGGTGTATATATGTCTGCAAGATGATGGTTCAACATATGCAAACAAGGGATGATGATGAAGGAAGAGTGGTCCTTAAATTTTTTTGATGGACCAGTCTCTCGAATGCTCACTTTCCTGCTTTTCAATCCCACGCTGTGCATGAACTGGTGGGGCGACACAGGTACTGCAGTTTATTAATGCAAGTTGGCCTTCAATGGCTTTATTGGAATTTTTGTCGGCCGGCCTTTCATGCTCTCCATCCTAAATTTTTCTCTAATTTTAAATTTTTTTCTTTTTATTGTTGAGTTGTTTTCATTTCAATCTGATTTCTCTGTTTGTCGGCCTTCTATACTCTTCGTCTTTTATCATGTTGAATTGTTTTCATTTTTTATCTGATTTATCGTTTTGTCGGCCTTCCATGCATTTTCATCTTTTGTCATGTTGAATTATTTTCACTTGAATGTAATTTATTTTTTCCCAAATGTTTTCAGGAAAATACACCCAAACATGCCTTTTTTTTGTTGAAGTTTATTTTTAAACAACCAATTTAATGCCTGCTTTTGGAAGTCATAATTTCTTGTTTGGTGTTTTTTTTTTCTAGAAATGTTAAAAATTATGTTTTTGTAGAAATATTTATTCAGAAAAGCATGAGTTAAGTGTTTATTAAGGTACTATATTTACTTAAACCTGGCAAATGCCAAATGGTGACCTGGACATGCTCATGTGGACTTGTTCTTGTCCACTTGCTTAGGTGAGGCACGGGTAGTGTTTCAATAAATTCATTTGAATTGTAAATTAGATGGATCAATATATGTTAACAAATTCATGATTAGCAAAATTTTCCTTTTAAAACTTATAAAAAAAATTGATGTTATTTAAATAGTTAGGTTATTTTTCATTTTATTTTTTAATAAATGTGGAAGCGAAACTCTCGACCTTCCATTTGGAACGAGAATGAACCATCATTCTCCAATTGTATTAGTGTTTTTTAAATTTATTAAAATTATTGGGTTGAGGGAGGAAGATTTATGCCCATAACATACTAAAAATTATATTTATACATCCTGCCAAAATGAGCACTTCATGGTTTTGTGCAAGCACAAATTTTATAGGTACATACAGACAGTTGTGCATTGTGGACAAGCTATAAGATTGAACCTTTCACACTTTTGATTTGATAAAGAGAATGAGATGCCAACTCTCTTGGAGAGCTTAATAATAAATATTTTTATAATATGTAACATATGGAAATATTTTTTTATATAATATTGTATTTATGAATTTTAAATGGTAAGAAATTGATGGTGTATACATAGGTGCACCCTTGGCTCACTAGTGTATACAAATTGTGCATGCCTGTTGGTCTGCTGAGTGGTAAGGATAAATTTGAGTAAATTCAGGTTGTGCTCATTTTATCAATATTCATAACCGTTGTGCTTGTTTGTTTGCCAAATTTATCTTATAGGACTCATGGTGTTAACTTTGTGGCAATTGAATTATTTGTGATGAACTAAACTTTATTTTTACTATTTTTTTGAAACAATTGGTTTGAATAAAATAGGAAATCCTTTGATGATAAATATTATATTTATTTTAAAGTTATATTAAATATTGTTTCTCTTTTACCGTCTTAACGATGAAGTAATCAGTTCAATACATAATTGACACTGTTTTTTAGAGTGGCGATGAATGTTAGGTATAATTGTTTATGCTTTTAATTGAATGATAATAATACTGTTAAAGTTATACATATGTTTATGGTGGGAAAGCCAATAATTGCATTATTTACATGTTTCATTTCTAAATACTGGAGCATAATTTTTATTTTAGAACAATTTCGAATGAGAAAATAACTGGCTAGAAATTTGGAAATTAATGCTTGTCAATGGCCTCTCAATTGGTCCACAAAATGTATACAATACTTGGCATTATCTCCATCACACAGTAGCAATCATACTAACATGGCATCCTAATATTTTTCTTTTTAAGGTTGATGATGAATGCTTTCTTTGACTAGTGTTAAAATATATAAAAGAAAATATTGTGACCAATGTTTTTATTATTATTTATTTATTGATTTATTTTTTTGCAATTTTCCAAATATAGTCATCAAATGTTTTAGGATGCTAAAGCTAGATTTTTGGTGTAAAATACTTGTATTCTGGTTGCTAGAGACTCTTTATCTGCACTCAAGAGAAAAACTAGTATTCTGTCTTTCAAATTCTCTATGTAAAAAAAGCTCTTTTTATCAAAAGTATTATTTTGGAAATTGCTTCAAGAAATTTTTAGTATTACATGAAACTTTCTTCTTTGTACCATTCTAGTACTTATTTAAATTTTTACCTTTTCAATGTTTACTAATTCACCATGAAATTTTTACCCTTTTTAACCCAAACAAAATCATCCCAAAAGATAACCTAGAGATGCAAGTAACTCTCAATTTTGGTACTTTCTGAGTGGTTCTTTCCAAAGCTGCATTATTTCTGAATGTTCTGCATGTGATTATGAATACAGTTTTGCATGTTTCCAGTGAGAATGGCATCTTTTGATGGTCCTACAAAGCTTGCATGTGAATCACTTATTGACACACACACAAAATATACCTTCATTATATATTACTTTGGTACCAAAACCAACATGAAACAAGAGAAATGCAATAAATAACATATATAGATATGACAAGAGTTTCTGATAAACTACATTGAATACCATGCATTATTTATTTATTACTTAATGAAATCAAGATCATGAATTGATTTCTCCCTCAGTTCTACCATTTATGGCAAACACACCTGTAGTGGTAAGCACTGTTGGCAGGATCATTGGCATCCACCGGAACTTGTTCTGCGCGGCACCGGTATCGACATCCTCTGCACTCATTGTAAGTACAAGTCGGTGCAGTCGAACCAATCATCGATCTCCTTGACTTTCAGATACCATTACTGTAAGACTCTACCCAATGGAAAAAAAAAATTTACATAAACTGTAACAAATTAAGCAGTACATACTTTTATTTGCTCCAAGCTTGAGTCTCCATTGTTGTGATAGAGATGCAATGCTTTGGCTCTAGTACCTGCTTAGTTAGTTTCCATGCAAAATACATGAGAATTTTATTCATTATATACATACATATATATGAGACTTGATGAGAAAAACATTGTTTATGTACCTTGTATGGAAATAGTGCAGAAAAATATGAACAGGATGAACAAAAGAACTTTTGAAATGGTCATTTCTGAGAGAGAGAGAGAGAGAGAGAGAGATGGAAAAAGGTTTTTTGCTGGCCTGGTGCTCTGTCCAAGGGTAAAGAAAGGAAGGAAGACATATATAAATAGTGAAGTGGGGAAAAATGGAGGGCATGTAGGGTATATAGAAAGGCCACTACTAAGGGTTGGTGTCCTAAAGAGCAACCTCATGTTGTCTTATCAATTTCTGTTGTGTTCATTCAGGTCATATGCTATTAGAGATGCAATTTTTAACAATTGTTGTTCAACTTGGATTATGGTTTGCAATATTGTTGGCTGCATGCATGTCCTTCCACGTTCAGTGGGTCCTTTCATATCATTGATCATGCATGTTTAATGGTTTAATTAATGTTTTTCAGTGTTTGGGAGGGCCCTATGTGTTATTAGGCCATGTCTTACGAGTTGATGGGAAAAATAGGACCAACTTCAGGGAATCTCTGAGGTTGCTTGTTTATGCTTTGTTCTTATAAACATGTTTCCTTAAATCATTAAGAAAACATATATATATATATATTCATAATTTACGAAAGTTCATATCATCTGGTTTTTAATTCAATAGTTGTGTAGTGTGTAATAAATAACATTACTGTGCTTATAAATAGTTTACAGTAAAAAATAAGATTTTGATTTGAACCGTTCAATCAGTTTATGCATAATATTTTAATACATCTCAATTGTTTAACTCTATTTCTGCTAGATCTACAGCAACAAAAAAAAAAAAAAAAAATCAAAACTTTACTGATCAACCCTAATGAACTCTACATAATTTGTATTGTATTCAATTGTAGATGTTCTACCGATGTCCACAGTTTATATATGGGAGCTGATATTTGTTTATATAGATTTATGGAGGCATGCTAAACTGTAAGGCACAAGATTCCCAAGCGGGAGGTCAAGTGGTTAAATTTTACTTCATGCATGATGAATAATGTAAATAGTATGTTTTATCCATATTATAAAAATAAATAAATAAATTTGTGGGGGCATGTAATAAGTGTAATAGGTACTAGTTTGCACTAAGATTTACAACATGCTTATTGCTCTCCAATCATATGTGGTAAAATGGGGAGCCTATGATAAAAATGATGCATTTGGCCTTTGGTGATCTTCAGTAGAGTTACAGTGTAGTTAGATGGAAACAAAGTTAATGTTATCTACACCTGCTCCTTGCACCATATTCCTACACCACGCATTAATAAATAGGCATATGACTGACTTATTTTAATGTGCACTATCACATGCCACACACCTATATCTAACAACTATGGTGCAATGCGTTAATGCAAGGGAAGAATTAAAATATATAAATAAATAAAATAAAATCCTCAAGTTTGAGTAGTAGAAGTTGAATAAATGAACCATCATGATAAATTTAGTATCTTTAGAAGAGTTGAGACAATTGATAAAGAAAGTCTCTTGATAGAGTGAATGAGTTGTTGATACATGAGAACTATTGATAATCGGTGGTTCAGATATTAAAATTTTTTTGGCATTAATATTTATGATAATATAGAAATATTGTACAATATTGTCCATTCACTATTTATTGATAATTCATTGCTTTATGGGAGGGGTTGTATTCTCTACCCTTATGAGGTTACAGGGACAGAACTAAAACTAATTGGTAGCGGGGGCTATAGGTAGAAGATAAAAAAAAAATCTTCAATAAAACAACTGTCTCCAATATATAATATGATTGCTGATTATAATAATCACAATTTTAATACACGTAAGAAAATGGGTGGGTATTTACACACACTCGAATTAAAAATGCCATCAATGATGATACCAGACATACAAGATATGCGACTCAAAAGAAGTAGTTGCATTCGAGTTTGTATTTTTTAAAGCGCTATACAATCACTTCATTATTAATAGTTATAAAAAACCTCCCTCTCAATTATACTCAATTGTTGTTATTATTTAATCTGGTTTGTTAATAAAAAATTATTCTAATTAAAAAAATAATTTTTTTATTAACATAATTCGAAAAGATATCATAAATTTTCTTTTTTTTACCTTATAGATTAGATAAATATAAATTTTATGGGCCATTGGATATTTTTAATTATAAAAAATTAAAAAAAAAGTAGTTGTAGAAAAAGGATATTAAAGGGTTTTAAAAAAATAATTTCAGAAAAATATCACTTTGAAATTCGTTAAAATACATACACAAAGATTAAATAATAACAAAAAGTTGTATGTTAACTTAAATGCTCCTCCCTCACAAATCACAATCTCAAAGTTCAGGTGTAATATTAAATCCTCTCATCATCATCCTCTTGCTTGTGAGACCGAAACCTTGATATGCTCTGATATCCTATTCCTTGCAACTCTCTTATGAGCCTCCAGCCTTGTGACCATGGAACAAAGGTTGTTGTTGAACAAGTGAAAATCTCATGAGGAAGATGGAGGATGAGAAATCATAGGATAGATGAAAGAAAAGGGATGGAGGTTGGCATGTTTCTGCAGTTTGACACTCAGTCACGAGGGGGGCTTTCTCCTCCAGCAAACTTAGTTAAGGTGGCCTCACCGGAGCCGGGGGGGGGGGGGGGGGGGGGGGGGGGGGGGCTGAAGCCCCCGCTAACCCCCCCTTGGTTCCGCCTTTGTGAGGTTGCATGTGAGGTATTTACTATCGTGGGTTATGATGCATGATATATTATCTTATACGCATGTGCATAAACATAACAATATAGTAAACTAATACTTATATTAACATAAACTCACATAAGTATGACATAAAATCCTAACTAAAGTTAATATCTCAGATAAAAACAAAGTCAATACTAAGTAATTCCAATGTGCCCTCTTTAAGTTGAAGCATGTGATATCTTGAAGGTTAATTTACAGCTTATGTGGAGTTAATTTAGTCCGGCAAAACTAGGTTTTCTAGGACCAAACCTTGCTCGGATTATATAAGAAAATATGAATGAAATAAACTCCAACTAAAGATAATATATAAACTTAGAAACAAACTTACTTTTAATTATTTCACATTGGATAATTATTGAATTATAAGATATTTACACATGGTATTTAATGACCTTATTGAGTGAATTATCCTTAATCATTGCTTGTACTATGTGTACAAAAACTAGACTAATTTGACTAGCCAAGAGAATTAGGGTGATTAACATTTAAAGATAATTGATTCATAAGTTTTGCAAAGAGAATCTTGATATTAAATTTAATTGGTTACTTGCATCTTAATTAGGTCGAGTTACTTTACTATGCAATCTCATGATCAAAGCAAACATAATCAATGTGGAATTTGAATTACAAATCTAATCAAACTTAGTTTACATTTTATATGAAAATTAAATTTAGTTTGTGATTAATTTTGTACAGAAAATCATGAATTTCTTAATATAGTTTTCTTTATAAACTCAATTTTCTGAGTATATTCTATTATCTTCTCATATATTTATAATAATAATAAAAATGTTATGAATACTATAGAAATAGTGAATAGTTACTATAATACTGTTACTATTCAATCAACAAACATATTTTAGACCATTATATTGAATTAATTATAACTGTTATTCATTTCTTAAATGTCTATAAAAACCCTCCCCTCCATATAGAAAATATAGGAAAAAAAAAAGAATAAAAAAAGGTGAAGTAGAATCAAGGTGTTCGGTATATATTTTGTTTATCTTTATTCTTTATATTTCTTTTTATATTTACTGATATATATATATATATATATATATATATATATATATATATATATAATCTTGTTTAGAGGAGCAGGTATCCGAAACATATGTGATTTTATAATGCTCTTCTTTAATTTCTTTTAATGGTCTGCCAGCTTCACCCTCTCTTATTTTGAGCTTAAGAGAAAAAATTGAGAAGTTTAATAAAAATAATCTTATAGTTGCAGAGTGATTTACATGAAAAATTAACTCTATTTTTCATAATACTGAACCTCCACCACCCATAATGATTGTTCCGAGGGAACCTTCTAACAGGGATTAACCGTCGATACACGAACCTTCTAACGGGGATTGACCGTCGATACACGGTGATGAAAGTCGTATGTACGGCTTGAAGGATACTTTCGGATGAATTTTCAACATTCTTTGAGAACCTGTTGATAATTTAAGGTCTGTAGATACTAGTACAACATCTCCTATTCATAGATTTGCGTCTGTCTTTATAAAGAATGGGTTGAAACTCCCTAATTATTTTTTTAATTGCCATTCTATGTTCAATATCTCGATTCTAAACTCAAATGGAATGTCTATATAAAAATATTTAATTTTTGATGTAGCAAGTAGAGGTAAGTAAATACACTCGAAACATATAAAATGCGGTTAATCCTGCGGACTCTTACAAGAGGCAGCAGTGGGGAATTTTCCGCAATGTTATAGAGTTCTTTCTTCAATTCGTCTAATTTCTTTGTCTCATCTCAATGTCCAAGCACTTCATGCATGACATTTCATGCAGGCAGGAAACCCTAAGCAATAATGTCAACCTCACTCCACTACTCCACTGCCAACTCTGAAAATAAGCCAATGGTTAATTACTGCAAGCATGCTACACTTTAATTTTTTTGGATGCACATGCATGAATAATATCATGCATGCTTACTGATTTGACAAACTGAAGCCCTACTCCTCATCTTCATTATCAATATATGTCTGTATGTTCACTGATTTTTCTTATGTGTATATATTAATATATATATATATAACTTTTTTCATGGTGGCACAAATATATTTCGTGTTACTGTTTGGCCTGTGACAAATGCCAAATAGTACTCCTTACTTTTGTCTGGGAATCTAATGTTAGTCAGACAAATTTAAGTACTTCACCTATAACGCACATGATGGTCTTTTTATGATTAATACAACAAGAAAGTGTCGAAGGCCTGCCTTAAGATCTTGGATTGAAACAACTATAACGAAAGCATACGTGTGACGAGGTATTAATTTCATATTTGTGTATATTCTTAATATGAGTTATTCATATTTTATAAAAAAAAACAAATTGTTCACCTCAACTATTATTAATTGTAAGGGTGAGTTGGTCTCTTAATCTCTCAATTGGCAAGAAAAATGTTTTTTTTTTAATACAAAAATAGTATAAATTTATTTGTTTTGATTTTTTAATATAATAACTAATATGATTAATTAACTTAGGAATCAACATGAATCAGTTTATATAATTTAAATGTCAAAATAAATAATGAGTTAAATTTTAAAAAACAATTAGCAGCTTCAACTTTTAATAAATTACATTGAAATATTTTATTCCTCTAGTTTTATTTCATTCTGAAATTATATAGTTAAAAAATGGGAGAGGGTTGGAAGTGATTAAAAATCAGTGCCTGACCTAACTTGGTCCACATTCAATTTTTAATTTTTTTTTTTTTTTTTTTTTTTTTTTTTTTTTTTTTTATGGAATTGGGATTGACACACCCCTTGCGTGTGTATACCGTAAGTGCACGGACTTGTTGAATTAATAATAGTACCCCAGTGAGAGGGTAGTCGAATCCACAGGGAATATGGATTAAAGATACAAGTGTTTGCTATTTAGCTAGTGCAGTGTATGGAAAATGAGAATAGAATTAATGTGTGATTGCAAAAGTAATTTAGAAAAACAAGAAGTAAAAGAGAGATATGGAAGGCAGAAGAGTGCAAGCAAGAGTAATACGAGAGAGACAATCAGTGAATGAAATAGGGTACCCGAACAAGCTACCCCTAGGATGTATGCTTCTAGTGCAAGATAATGCTATTATACTTTCCTATTGATGATTAATGAGTCGAGGATATCCTTAAACACAGGGTCCCAAACCTAAAGTCAACCGTGACTAACCCCAACATTATGCCCCGGCATTAGATTTCACTACGACCCTTGATTCTTGTTGACCTGTCAACTGAGCCCTAGGGGAGTCCATCTTCCTAAGCCTCACACTACGTGGAATTGCTTTAAGCTTTAGGGATTTCTAGTGATTAACCCTGTTTCTATGTATAACTCTAACCCTTTGGTCCATGTGGAAGAACCCTAGTCTAAATTAAGCCCAGCACTAGGATTCACTTCAACCCTTCACTCTGTTGCTCGCGCAACTAAGCCCCAGGGGAGTTCATCTCCTAGCACTTCGCTCTATTTCGACCGTTAAGAACTCGTGGAACATGAAGGTAGGGAAAAATCAAACCGGAGGGGAAATGGGACGTTTCGCTACCTCACGACTCACCCTCTCGATCCTCTTCAATCTCAAGTAGTCTAACCCTATAGGAGTTGTCACACCTCCAAAGGATAACCTAGATTGCTCTCAACCCTAGTGTCACGGCTAAGGGAAAACAATACAACATGCAATTAAGATTGAAACTCAATTTTTATTCATCAATAACGGAAAAGTATAATAACAATGTTATAAAAACATAATCATCCTAGGGTTTACAAGTCCGAATACGCATAAGGGGTTTAGCTCCTCATGGAGTTATACAAATCCATCAAACTATGAAAAGCGATACAAATCAAAAGCATAGATGAAAACCCCCTTGCGTATAGTGTGGTTGTGGTCTTATGCGGCCGTCGGACGTCGATGACGATGCCAATGACGCGTTCCAAACCTCCACAAAGTCCTCTCCGAAAACCTAGCCGCAACCCTCTAGAAACCAGGGAAAAAGATTGGCAAAAAGATCCAGAAAAAGTCTCAAAAGTGGCTTTAAATACTATTGAGTCGCTGCTGGAAATTGGCTGAATCGAGATTTCACACGGCCGTGTGGAATTTCCACACGCTCGTGTGAAGTCTATTTTGCTGAATTTCGGCAAACAGTGAACAGTAACTTGCTACAGTGCTTTGCCGAAACTTCCCGAATTCATCGTTCTTCATCGAGGCCATTGAATTGGGCACACAATCAACGATATATCGTGCCGATTGCTTCAATTCTCCTTATTGGCGAAGTTCTCCTATGCAACACGAGTTATATTATTTGTGAATGTGACTGCCTTTGTGCCCCTCCAACGGAGGTTGACACACACCCACAAGTCTAGTCTAGACTCGTGCCTTGTTCTTTGCTTAGTCCGGAAACTCTCCAACAACGGCAAACACGATCTAACTTTGCTCTTTTCCTCCAAATTAGCTCCACAAACCTATAATGCACAAAAGCACACAAATGCACACAATTTAGTGATAAAATCTGATAAAGATAATACTCATTGTAAGATAATAACACTTCGCAATATTATAACACAAGCACTTATCAGGGATCAATAATAAATGCAACAGACTTGATTTTTTTTTTTATTTTTTATAGTTTATATAATTTCCATATTCAAGCATTCTTACACTCTGATCAAAGCTATTTTGATAGCAATTCGGTAGTTTAGATTTCTGTGAGATGAACAGTAAATGGCACTCCCAAGGATTTGCTTTACTGAAAAAGAAAAGCACAGGATCTTTTAGTGTTTACTGTTTAGGAAATGGCTTTTTTTAAAATACTATTATTTTAAAATAAAAACCACAATGCGCACTTACATGGATTATTATGAAAATACGTAAATAATACTGTTTATGATGCATTTTTAATTCAAATAATTGAAAACGTACTGGTTAAAGTTTTATCATTTGTAAACTTTTAATTTTTTTAATTTTATAATCGATTTTTTTAAATATGATTTTTACACTTGAGTCTTTATAAATTTTTTAATTAAAATTTTTTTTCACAATCCTATTTAATTTTGACAATTAAAATCTGCGACCATTAGATATTATGACGGTCAAATTAACAATGATAAAATTTGTAATTCCAAAATACATGAATAATGTTTATACGCTTGACACTATTTTTAATGTATATTGTAAATAGTTTCAAGTTGTATCAAATGAGGAATACTGAAATCCGTATAATAGTCCACGTTTTAGGCCTGACATTACAATGTGAAAACCTTTGAAAGGGCTCCCCAAATCCAAGAGGATTTATAATAAAATAGATATAAGGGAAGGTTGTCAACTGAAGTGTTGTGGTTTATGTTGAAATGAAAGTCATAGTCCCTGAAATAGCCTTAATGTACATGGTCCAAGTAGTCGGTCATAATATAGCTTAGATGTGTAATTGTTATAATCTTGTTAACTGTTTTCACCTATTTAGAGTATAATATATGATTTCGGTAAGTATCGTTTATAATAATTAAAAGGAGTAATACTTCGTATAGTCCCTCTATTTTTCAAAATGTGCCAATTTGGTCCCCCTACTAATTTTCGTACCCTTTTGGTCCCCTTACTTTTCTAAAATGTGCCCCATTAGTCAAAGAGCAACGACCGTCATATTTGTCGTCTAATGACCCTTACCTGGTGAACAAGACACTTATTTTATGCCCCGCTGGACATGTTACGTTGACATGCCATTTTTTAATAGTGGATAATTAATTAAAAAAATTAAAACCTTAAGCATTAAAAAACAAAACTCACTCTTAGATCTTGGATCCTAGAACCCGATACTTGATACGATCCATCATCCCTCCCTCCACTATCTCTTTCTTTGCCATAAGCCCCAGCTGACCCCTTCTTCATCCCAAGCACTACACATCGAGATAAATCTCTAGCTAACCCCACCACCATTGAGAAGCCAGCGACATGGCCACCACATTCGGCATCGGAATCCCTTCCGGCCACCGCCGGAAAAGCCTCTAGTCTCCCATCAGTCAGGACAATCCTCTCCATCTTCGTGGTAAGTTACCTTCTTTTGTGTTGAACCCTAATTTACTATAACGAACCTGTTGTTTATGTTTGCAATTGCATCCATCTATAGTTGAATATATGTATTGTGATGTATTAAATGAATTGTTATGTATTAGTTTTTGTTATGCTTTAGTCCAATCCTTATCCCAATTGTCCGTGATGAATGCATTGTTTTGTTGTTCAATGATTGAAGTGTTTCCATTCCCCTCCTCATTTCACTACAATTGTGTTGATTGTCAATGCATAATTTTTTTTTTATCCTTACACGCCAGTGATGTTTATTAGTGGTATATGATGGTAGTGCAGTCATCTTCTTGTTGACTTTAGCACAATATTTTCTTGCTAGAAGCAAAGGTAAGATCCTTTAAATTTGTGGCTTCTATTTGTGCTGCCAATATCTTGCTGAATGCATGTTAAATGCTTTTTTTCATAAGTAATATAATGAAGCTATGGTGTGCTTGCATGTTGAATGGCTTTTTTCATTTCCTGAATGTTGCTATCTAGTTTTAGTTTGAAATAAGTGTTAAATTATGAAGTTGTCAACATTAATATTTTAATCATATTTTCCTTGTTTGGAACTTCAAATAATTTTTCCTAAGGAAGCCATAAAATAGGTTTAATTACCAGATTGGTCCCTCTATTATAGTGAAAGTGCCCTTTTAATCCCTCTAATATTTTTTGTCCCTAGGAGGTCCCTCTATTTTACCATTTAGTGAAATGTAAGTCCCTTCCTCTCATATAATTTGTCTCTAGAAAGTCCCTAAGAGGGACTGGTTTTACCCAAAATGAACAATAGAAGGACCTCTTGAGGACAAAAAATATTAGAGGGATTAAAAGGGCACTTTCACTATAATAGAGGGACCAATTTTATAATTAAACCCATAAAATATATGCATGTAATGTTGTAATCAAGGCATTGATATGAATTTTAGAGTCCTGTAAAAACCTGAACTACAACAGAATGTTTAGCAATATACAATGCTTTTTCTATATGCACAACTTGATATGAAATTCTTGCTACCAATGAAATGAAAACATGATTTTAGTTGTGTGGAGTTTATCTTCTGGGATAGTCATTAGTCTATATATTTTTTCCCTAGCACAAAGCATCATGGAACAATACATTATTAAGTATCACCATGGAGGTATATTATTGAGAGAAGGAAGACTTCAATATTTGCATGGAGAAAAGGAGGAATTCTAATTAAGTTATGTTATTGGGATTTGTTAGGGGATTTAAAACAGCTAGGGTATGATGTGGAGATGTTGAAGAGGTCTTGTTTGGTTGAAGTATTTCTCATGATGATAGCACTTTTGCTTTAGTTGATAAATTAAGGGCACAACACACTGTAGACATATATGCCAAGTCGTCCAATATAAAGCAAGATAAAAACCTACCTAGTATCTTTATGCATGTTGTTGTGGCAGCTGAGGGTGCTGTGGAGTTAAATGCTACTGAGGAAGATGAGGGAAATGACAGTGGCAGTGGCAGTGGTAGTGAGTCAGATGATGATGAGGAGGAGAGATTGGCAAATGAACAATTGGAGTGTAACAACTCAGATGTAGATGAAGAAAGGAAGCAAGGTGGGGCAAATGTTACAAACTATGTCAGGATTAAAAAAAGAATTAAAGAAAAAGTTTCTCAGGATGACAATCAACATAAGATGGAAATGGAGAAAGAGCAAGTCTCGAGGCACCTACACCAAATGCAAAGGAACACTGTGATTGGAAAGTTACAGGGTATGACAGTGAATATTTTAAGTCATCAGACCCAGGGAGTTATGAGGATACTAGTGCAGGATTTGAATGTGATGAAGTAAGGGGAAGTAAATCTAGAAGGAAACAATATAAATTCAAGGGAACACTTACTGATTTCTCCCTAAACCTTAGTTTTAAAGACCTAAAACAATTTAAAAGTGAGCTTGTTCATTTTTCTTCCAAGAAAGGTTTTGTATTTAGGTATATATAGAATGATGCTAAGAGAGTTAGGACAGCATGTAATGCAAAAGGATGTAAGTGGATGATATTATGCTCATGGTGCAGTGGGGGAAAAACATTTGTTGTCAAACATTATGTGGGAGAACATACATGCATACTTAAGACTACTAAGAAGAGGAGGGTGATAGCCCAGATTATTTGCAAAAAATTTGGTAACCTAATTAGTGGAATGCTATTCATTAAGACCAGACAATTGAAGATATTAGTTAGGAGAGAGCTAGGTGTTTTTGTAACTGGTAAAGTATGCAAGAATGGCAAGGGGATTGTTCTTAAAAAAAATTAAAAGGCAATTCTGGGAGGACTTCAAGATTTTGAATAACTATGCTTTGGAATTGAAGAATACAAATCTTGGTAGTACTCTAATTGTTGTTTTTTCTGAAAGGAAAAATCCCCTAGATGAGTTTTCTGTTTTTCAAAAGATGTATGTCTGCATAGTTACTGTTAGAGATGGGGTTTTGGCTAGTTGCAGGAGGTTGATAGGGCTTGATGGGTATCTCCTAAAGGGAATATTGAAAGACCGGTTGCTAACTACAATTGGAAGAGATGGGAACAACCAAAATATTCCCTATAGCATGGGCAATAGTAGAGAAGGAAACATCAGAGAGTTGGACATGGTTTATTGAGCATCTCAAGGAAGATCTCCGCATGGGAGAAGGACTTGGGTGGTCTTTGGTTAGTGACATGCAAAAGGTTTGTAAAATTTAGTTCATTTTTTTTTGTTTTTGAAATTTACCATGAATTCATTTATTTATTTCAGTTATGTTATTATCTACCTTCTAGGGTTTCATTCATGCAATCAATAACCTCTTACCCCTCATTAAGCATAGAATGTGTGCTAGACACATCTATGCAAGGTGGGGGAAAAAGTATCAAAATAGAGAACTTCAACAACACTTTTGGATGACAGCCAAGTCAACTAATCAACCTGATGTTGACAGACACCTTCAAATTATGAGAAACTTGAATGGATCACTGCAGCAGCATTGCAGCAAATTACTGTAGCAAAAACAATGTAGTAAGTTACTGTTCACAGTCGGCCGAAAATCAGAATCCCGTTTTCAGCAAATTTAAAGCCGCGACTCTACATTATAAAAGCCCGATTTGGAGACTTTTGATATCTCTTTTGACCTATTCTTCTCCCCAACTTCTGGCAGTGCGGCGAGGGTTTTGGAGAGGACTTTGTGGAGGTTTAGAGCGCGTCATCGGCATCGTCACCGACGTCCGGCGGCCGTACAAGACCACGACCACACCATACGCAAGGGGGTTTTCATCTATGTCTTTACTTTGTGTTTTATTTCATACATTGATGAACATGTATAGCTCCATGAGGAGCTAAACCCCTTGTCGGTATTCGGACTTGTAAATTCTAGGGTTATCATGTTTCTTTGACATTGTTATTATGCTTTTCCATTATTGATGAATAAGAATTGAGTTTCAATCTTGATTTTATTTTGCCATCGTTTTCCCTTAGATGTGACACTAGGGTTGAGAGCAATCTAGGTTTTCCTTTGGAGGTGTGACAACTCCTATAGGATTAGACTATTCAAGATTGAAGAGGGTTGAGAGGGAGAGTTGTGAGGTAGCGATGTACCCCTTTCCCTTCTGGTGTGATTTCTCCCTACCTCCGTTTCCTTGATTTATTAGCGGTCAAGATAGAGTGAAGTGCTAGGTAGATAAACTCCCCTGAGGCTTAGTTACGCGAGTAACAGAGTGAAGGGTTGAAGTGAATCCTATGCACTGGGGCTTAATCTAGACTAGGGTTCTTCCTCCTGGACCAAAGGGTTAGAACTACACATAGGAACAGATTTAATCACTAGGAATCCCTAGAACTTAATGCAATCCCACGTAGTGTGAGGTTTAGGTAGATGTACTCCCCTGGGACTTAATCGTGCGAGTGATAGAGTGAAGGGTTGTTGTGAATCTTAATACCGGGGCATAATGTTGGGGTTAGTCACGGTTGACCTTAGGTTTGGGACCGTGAGTCTTAGGATTTCCTCGACTCAATTAGTATCAATAGGAAGGTATAACAGCATAGTCTTGCACTAGAAGCATAGATCCTAGAGGTAACTTGTCCGGATACCCCACTTCATTCATTGTTAAATCCTCCTTAATCTTTTTTTCTTGCACTCTCTAATCTTTCACCTCTCTGTATTTAATTTCCTGTCTTTTAGTATAGTTGTTCTCACAATTCACACACGAATCGATTATTACTTTTTCGTACTTCGCATAGTTTTAATAGTGAAATCTCATACTCTAACTCCCTATTCCCTGTGGATTCGACTACCCTCTCATCGGGGTAACTTTTATTACTTCGACAAACCCGTGCACTTTCGGGGAGCTTGTCAGAGAGAAAAATGACATCCTCCCATAAAGGACCAGTGAATGAATGGTAGTGTATATATATATATATATATATATATATATATGGCAAAACATCATCTATGGATGTCCAATTATCAGCCATTGGATCACGATCCAACAGCTAATATTGATGAACACTATTATTGTTCATTTTACTATTTCAAATACTAATTATTGTATATATCACTGTAGTAGTTACTGTTCATCATTGTAAGTTGTTGGATTGTGATCCAACGGTTGATAATGGACATCCATAGATTTTTTTATCTATGGACGTCGATAGATGATTGGTCCTCTATGAGAGGATGTCATATATAAAGCAATGTAACAGTACTACTGATCTAAGGATTCAACCTTGGGTCTACTATTCACCATTCATTGTAAATTTACAACATGTTTGGAAGATAATACTAATTGCACAGTATTATATAACAATATTTATAAATATATATGAAAGACAATCAATAAATAGGATACAAACCGAGTGAAATATGTGAATTCATATCTAATTAAATGATAAAAAATCCATCCAACCTCAAAGATTGAGTGAATCACCGTTTTTCCTTTGTTGCAAATCTTGCTAAATATTGACATACAAGGAAAACAGTTACTGTCACGCCCCGAACCCGGCTCAATGGGACCAAAATGGCGACAAACGGCCGTATACCTACAAGACTGAACTAAGTAGACATACAAGGCCTCAAAACCTGATCCAAAATAGAACAACCAAACTAACATAACTGTAATTTCAACTACAACATCAGAAAATTACAAAGTTCAAAATTCCAACTTTAATTACAAACTGGGGTTCTATAAATAAATCAAATACTCACACAGACAGAATGACAATTCAAATTTAGAAATGATCAAGAACACAATCTCTCGTTAGCTCACTACGATGTTTGTTGTATTAAACACTCCGGATCTGAAAAAAATTCAACAACAAGATTATGAGCTTCATAGCCCAGTAAGTAACCCACTAAAAATATAGGGATCATTTATAAAAAAAAATAATTTATCAAAAACAAAATAAAAAATCAAATTTATTTCAAATAACACAGATGTCAAAAACTGAGCATATAGGTCCCCCAAACAACTATTGCCAAAACAAAATAATAGAATTCATATATTTAACCTCGGTTACCCGAGCCAGAATGTCAGAGCTCATTTGTTTACCCTAGGTGACCCGAGCCAGAATTATCAGAGGCTGTTATTCTTCACCGATGGAATGGTGCGAAACTATAGTTTCTATAATAAAGTACATGTTGACACGGTCAGTGTTTAAACCCAGTGACAGGGCTATTGCAAAGTTAATTTGGGGACTACGAGTACTGTGTCAAAATAATTCTTATCAAATATTCGATAAAGTCGAAATACTAAGATTCAAATGATCCCAATTTCACTAAAAATATGTCCATTTATTCAAGAAGACAAAATATCTCAGTGAATTTAAATAATACATAATTTAATAAATAAAAATAAAAATTATAAACATAATAATATTAAACATCAAAGCTTCAAGCAACAGTAATAATATATAATAATGATAATAATGTCTTTATCTTTTTGTTTGGCACTTTCAGAGGTAAGGAAAAAAAAAACAAAAACTTTTCGAGAATGATACAAATGCCCAAAAACTTACCTGATTAATGCCCAAAAACTCCAAATCCCAAATCAAACAAGTTTCCTCAAAACACCCTAAATTTGAGAATAATTTTCAAGAATATCAAAAGCCTATTTAACACAAGCAATAAAAATGAAAGAATGATACAAATGCAAAAGGTCAAGCTATCACTTTGCTCTCCCAAAAATTTGATCATTTCCAAGGGTATAATAGCATTTAACCACTCTAAATTGTCATACTAAAATTCTATCATGACCCATGAGTACTAAATCAGCCATAAGTTTGTCTATCTTTTCCCAAATCACAAAATTATAAATTCTAAGGATAATTGACATTTAAGGCTATGACATATCCAAAATTTACATGGTTTAGAGCACTACTCAATGCATACCATTCAATTGAATTTCCAACTAGCAGACTTGTAATTCAGACGTGTCCCTTTCAAACATGCATATCTCTCAATATACGACTTCAAAAGAAATGAAATTTAACTTACAAACAGATAACTTAATAATAAACAATCTTTCTATTTTTCATCTTATCCAATTCAATTTCTATGATCATAAAAAATGGACATAATTCTTCAAGTTCTGCACAGAAATATCATCCAAGATAATTACACTAATAGGGCTATATCTCATAAACTACAGATGAATAAAATTTGAACTTATGCAAGTAATTAGATAACATCAAAATATACAACTTTTATATATAAATAAATGTCTAATTCAGAACAAAAAATGATAAAATAAATAAAAAAACTCTTAAAGGCTTGCACAGAAATCCTACCCGAGGCACTTGCATTCAAAAAGCTATATCTTATAGGATACAACTACAAAAATTCTGGAATTTGGCAAGGTACTTAGACAACTTCAAATTCTATAAGTTTCTTATTTTACTCTCCTCCAAATTCTGCTTTTAAGATCTCTAAAATCGAAGAGAGGCTTCTACCATAACCAAAAACGAAATCTAAAATCTATCAGATTAATCCCAAACTCCTCAAACAAGAAGCTAACCTAACCCATCCATCATCAAGATCTAGAAAACAACAATTCTAGAATTTAGTCAAAAATCTGAAGAACAGGATGCTTAACTCAACAATAACACTTAATCAACCCTGGATGATGAGACCCTTCTCCCATCCTCGCTGCCGACACCACCCGCAAAGAGGGAGAGGAAGATGAGGCTACGTTTTCTTTTTTTCTAACGGTGATCTAAAACGGAGGAGTCGAAGAGGTGTCTAGGGTTTTGAAATTAAAAACACAATCAACGGCTAGGATTTAAAAAAAATAATATCAAAGGCTAGAATTAAAAACTAATATCAATGGCTAGAATTTAATTAAAGGGTGGGGCTCACAGTTACCGTTAAACCCAAATAAAAATATAATATAAAAAACAAACATATAGTTTAAAAATATTAGGTGTCAATGGATTTAAAATGGTTATCTTGATATAAAGTTTTCTCCAACATCTCAATTTTTTTATATAAAAAATAAATTAAAATTAAGTATAATTATTTTTAGATTTGATGTGTCTTAAATTTAAATAATTAAAAAATCAGTAAGTTGCGTAGATAATAAATAGCTATAAATCATGTGGATAGCATGCTATATAATTATCACGTTTTTACCACTAAACCAAATGCCCTCCAGTATTATAATGTTTTTTGAATTGAAATAATTAATAATATTTTACTTAAAAAGAAATGCTATGAATTCTCGCGAGTATAATGAATTTATTTCTCTTTTATTTTGTTTTAGTTTTTTAATTATCTAAAGAAATTGTAATTTTTCCTTTTCTTGAAGTCCAAAAGTTTTTTAATCCGTTAATTTATGAAAGTTAGCTGATCATTACATCCCTTTATTTATTTATTTATTTTTACTATTTTTTGAAAAATAATTAACAACAAATCATTTTGTTCTTCTCTATCCATCATCATTAATTAGTGTAGCCTGAATTTTAAAATCCTTTTTATTTGTCATCATTTTTCTTTGTATTATCATCACGTGTCTTCTCAACTTACAAATCTTATTTGCAACATCATCACTTTTACCGTATTATCGTTTACAATTGTTAAATAATACCAATTATAGATATCCAGCTCTAACATACTGATATTTCACATCTCAATAATTTGTAGTCTATATATACTGTTAGGTATGGCTCATACTAGATAATGGACAGATGGTGGAGTGGAGTGGAGTGAGCGAGCGGAGGGAGCGTAGCTAGTGAATGGAATGGAGCAACAACATCTGTCCAATTGGGGAGTTTCGCAGAAAGTGGGTTGGGGGTGAGGAGGTAATGCCTTCGCAGTATGGTATATGATAAATTTGTAAATTGTACAGAGGGGTTTTTATAAATATGCATTATATTTATAACCCTAATTTATTTTTCCTTTGGATTAATAAAAAGAGGCCGCCACTCATCGCTCCCGAGGACGTAGGCACATTGCCGAACCTCGTTAAATCCTTGTCTTCTTTATTCTTGTGTTTATTAGCCTTATTTTTCTCAACAATTGGTATCAGAGCGTGGTTGAGATGGCTATGTCCGGTACAAAATTCGAAGTGGTGAAGTTTGATGGAGCTGGCAATTTCGGATTGTGGTAAACAAGGGTAAAGGATCTGTTGGTGCAGCAAGTGATTCTAAAGTCTTTGCGGCCGAAGAAACCAGATAATATGGAGGCTGAAGATTGGGAAGAACTACAGCAGCGAGCGGCTGGAACCATACGGCTATGCCTGGCAGATGAGATCATGTATCACGTAATGAATCTGAAATCTCCAGGCGAAGTATGGACGAAGTTGGAAACACAGTTTATGTCCAAATCCCTAACGAATAAACTGTATCTGAAGCAAAGGTTGTATGGGCTGAAGATGCAGGAAGGTTCTGATTTGGCGCAACACTTGAATGTCTTTAATCAAATAATCACAGATTTAGCTCGACTTGATGTGAGTATTGAAGTCAAAGACAGAGCAATGATTCTGTTGTGTTCATTGCCTCCTTCTTATGAACACCTGGTGACTACTCTTACATATGGGAAAGAAACAATCAAAGTTGAAGAGATTACTGCAACCTTGTTGGCTCACAGTCAGCGGAAGCAAAGTGCAGTAGAAAGCTCTCATGGTGACAGTTTATATGTTAAGGGTAACAAGATCGTGGAAGGAAGTTAGAGAAAGAGGGCTCTGGAAAACGAAATTTCAGATCAAAGTCTAAGGGCAGAAAGACGATTCATTGCTTCAAGTGCAAGGAGCCAGGACATATGAAGAGAGACTGTCCAAAGTTGAAAAAGCAGATTGATGAAAAGCGTGATGAATCATCCAAGTCTGCGAATGTGGTGCAGAGTGACAATTCAGATTGCAGTGATGGTGATATGCTTTCAGTTTCAACAAATCAGTTCATGGATGCATGGATTCTGGATTCCGGATGCTCTTATCATATAACGCCTAACAGGGAGTGGTTCTCGTCATACATGTCAACTTATTCTAGTTCTGTCTATTTAGGTGATGATAGATGCTGCAATATTGTTGGTATTGGTGAAGTCAAAATTAAGATGTATGATGGTACTGTTAGAACACTTTGTGATGTTAGGCATATACCAGATTTGAAAAAGAATCTAATTTCCTTGGGCATTTTGCATAAGAATGGTTTCATTCCTAAGGCAGATGAGGATAGGGAAACTATTCGAATTGTTAAGGGTGCTTTGACTGTGATGAAAGGAAAGCTAACTGCAGGGAATATCTACAAACTGTTAGGGAATACAGTTGTAGGTGGAGTTTATTCGGTTGAGTCATATGATGATAATACTAAATTATGGCACATGCGTCTTGGTCATCTTAGTGAACGTGGGATGACTGAATTACATAAAAGAAATCTGTTGCATGGTGTTTAAAGCTGCAAGCTTGAATTTTGTAAGATTTATGTTCTTGGAAAGCAGTCTAGAGTTAGTTTTTCGACTGGAAAGCACAAAACTGAAGGGATTCAGGATTATGTTCATTCTGATGTGTGGGGGCCTACGAGGGAATTATCATTGGGAGGATCTCAATATTATGTTACTTTTATTGATGATTTTTCTAGAAAAGTTTGGGTGTATTTTTTGAAATAGAAATCTGAAGTTTTTGCCAAATTCAAGCTATGGAAAGCTGAGGTGGAGAACCAAACTGGTAGAAAGATCAAGTATTTGAGATCTGATAATGGCACAGAGTACACAGAATCGCAATTTCAGAAATTTTGTGAGGAGCATGGGATTCAGAGGCATTTTTCAGTGCGCAAGACACCACAGCAGAATGGTGTTGCAGAAAGGATGAATAGGTCTTTGACTGAAAGGGCAAGATGCTTGAGACTGAATGCCGAGCTTCCTAAAAGTTTTTGGGCAGAGGCTGTTAGTATGGCGTGCTATCTCATCAATAGATCACCACGGGCATTATTGGGTGGAAAGGTTGCAGAAGAGGTATGGACAGGTAATGCAATTGTTTTTGATCACTTAAGAATTTTTGGTTGTCCTGCTTATGTGCATGTACCTGGTGATGAAAGATCAAAGCTTGATCCAAAATCTAAGAAGTGCATCTTTCTGGGTTACAAGAAAGGTGTTAAAGGATACAAGTTTTGGGATCCGATTGCAAAGAAAATGGTGATCAGTAGAGATGCAGTTTTTGATGAGCAGTTTATGTTGCAGCAACATCAAGACAAAGTGCCAGAAAAAAGTTCTAATTCAGATACATTGCAGATGGATTTAGAATCTCATCCAGTAGCAGTTGAAAGTTTAAATCCAACATCTAGTGGTTCTAATACAGATGATCTGCAAAATTATAATCTAGCCAGAGATAGACAGAGACGCACCAATGTAAAGCCTCCAAGCAGATTTGGTTATGAAGACATGGTCTCTTTTGCACTTCTCATTACTAGTGATGATCCAGCTACCTTCCAAGAAGCTATAACTAGCCAAGAGAAAAAGGAATGAATGAGTGCAATGGTTGAGGAGATGGAGTCTTTGCAGAAAAATCATACATGGGAGCTAGTTCAACTTCGTGAGGGAAAGAAGGCTATTGGGTGCAAGTGGGTGTACAAAAAGAAACCAACAGTATCAGAAAAAGATGGGGAAAAGTTCAAGGCTCGATTGGTAGCAAAGGGATTCTCACAGCAGAAGGGGATAGATTATGATGAAATTTTTTCTCCTGTGGTTCGGCATACTTCAATCAGGGTTGTACTTGCATTAGTGGCCTGTTGGGATTTGCATTTAGAGCAGATGGATGTAAAAACTGCTTTTTTGCATGGTGATCTAGAGGAGCAGATTTATATGGTGCAACCAGACGGGTTCACTCAACCTGGACATGAGCATCTGGTTTGCAGGTTAAAGAAATCGTTGTATGGGTTGAAACAGTCTCCAAGACAATGGTACAAGCGGTTCGACTCCTACATGATTCAAATTGGCTACAGGCAATGTGAGTATGATTGTTGTGTTTATGTTAAGAGCCTTGATGATAGTTCTTTTATTTTTCTGTTACTGTATGTTGATGATATGCTGATTGCTGCAAAGAACATGCATGATGTCCTTGGTTTGAAAGCTTTGTTGAGCCAGGAATTTGACATGAAAGACTTAAATGCTGCAAAGAAAATTCTTGGAATGGAGATTCACAGAGATAGAGGCTTAAGAAAACTGTGGCTATCTCAACAAGGCTATGTTGAGAAAGTGTTAGACAGGTTTGAGATGAGCAAAGCAAAGGTAGTGAGCACTCCGTTGACAAATCATTTTAAGCTTTCTTCAGAACAGTGTCCTAAGACAGATAAGGAAATTGAAGACATGGCAAAGGTTCCATATGCCAGTGCAGTTGGTTGTTTGATGTATGCTATGGTATGTACTCGTCCTGACTTGGCTTATGCTGTTAGTCAAGTTTGCAAGTATATGTCTAAATCAGGCAGGCAATATTGGGAAGCAGTCAAGTGAATTTTTAGGTATCTGAAGGGTACTGTAGGACATGGAATTGTTCTTGGCAGTCAGCAGAATGATCCTGTGATTGTAGGATATGTGGATTCAGACTATGCTGGTGATTTGGATGACAGAAGGTCTACAACTGGGTATGTGTTTACTCTTGGTGGAGGGCCTATATGTTGGAAATCAACAGTTCAGTCTATTATGGTATTATGTACAACTGAAGCTGAGTACATGGCAGTAGCTGAAGCTGCGAAAGAAGCCTTATGGCTTACTGGGCTAGTGAAGAACTGGGTGTTGAGCACGGTGGAGTTCAGTTGCATTGTGATAGTCAAAGTGCTATTTATTTGGCTAAGAACCAGGTGTATCATGCTAGAACTAAGCATATTGATGTGAGGTTCCACAAGATTCGAGAGTTGATTACATCTGGTGAGATACTATTGCAGAAGGTTCATACTAGTGAGAATGCAGTTGATATTTTGACCAAGTCGGTTACTATCAACAAGTTCATGCATTGTTTGGACTTGTTGAATGTTGATTGCTGCTAGACAAGCAAGGTAGCTCAACCCATTTTGGTGTGTGTGAAACTCCATGGTTTAATCTCCTAAGAGGCTTGATATTCGCCAAGGTGGAGATTTGTTAGGTATGGCTCATACTAGATAACAGACAGATGTTGGAGTGGAGTGGAGTGAGCGAGCGGAGGGAGTGTAGCTAGTGAACGGAGTGGAGCAACAACATCTGTCCAATTGGGGAGTTTCGCAGAAAGTGGGTTGGGGGTGTCGGGGTAGACATGGCCATGGTTCAGGAACCGCCGGTTACGGTTCTTGAATCGCCGGTTCCGGTTCAAAGAAATCTTGAACCGGAACCGAACCGCCAAGGCAAGGTTCTTGGCGGTTCCGGTTCGGTTCGGTTTCGGTTCCGGTTCTGGCGGTTCGGTTCAACGGTTCCGGTTTGACGGTTCATACGGTTCGGGTTTTTTTTTATAACTAAATAATCCAATATTTCAAATTAAAATGAACACAAAAACACAAGAATTAATTTAATACAATAGTTTATTAAAAAATAAAAAAATTAATAATTTAAAACAATATTTTACAATAAAAGTACAATAGGAGAAAAAAAAATAATAATAAAGAGCTTGAACTTTATTTATATCAAGTTGCCTACGTACCTTCCTGAGGAATCAAAGCCCACGTAGTTGTTTTATTTTTATTATACACATTTTCCATATTTCCGTAATGTCTAATTGTTTGCATCATCGTCCTAATGGCTAATGCTAGCTAATTACTAATGGTTCTAACTCCTAAATTCCTAATAATTTAATCAATTGGTTCAATTGTTCAAGTCAATTGTTCAAATGAATCAGATCAAACAATCAGAAGATTCATACCTAATCAATTTAGTTATTACAGATCGCATGCCTCAAATAGTCAAACGACTCAAACCTAATTGGATAATAGATATCATGAGTCCTTGACATTATTTATATAATATATATAATATTTTGATATAATTGGAACAGACGGTTGAACCGCCGGTTTGAACCGCCGGTTGAACCGCCGGTTGAACCGCCGGTTCCACGGTTTTTCAAATTTTGAAACCGGAACCGAACCTTGTATGAAGGTTCAGGTTCCGGTTTTAGGACGGTTACGGTTTTTCCGGTTCCGGTTCCGGTTTTTGGCGGTTCGGTTCCGGTTCGGTTCCACGGTTTCGGTTCCAAATGGCCACGTCTATGTGGGGGTAATGCCTTCGCAGTATGGTACATGATAAATTTGTAAATTGTACAGGGGGGTTTTTATAAATATGCATTTTATTTATAACCCTAATTTATTTTTCCTTTGGATTAATAAAAAGAGGCCGCCACTCATCGCTCCCGAGGACGTAGGCATATTGCCGAATCTCGTTAAATCCTTGTCTTCTTTATTCTTGTGTTTATTAGTCTTTTTTTTCTCAACATATACACTACAAGAAAGTTGGTCTATAGCGGCTAAATCTAGCGGCAAATTATAAATTTGTCATTGTAAATCTCTATAGCGGTAGATTTTTTATATTAGTCGCTATAGATGTGTTTTTAGTGGCAATATTTTTTAATTAGCTACTATAGACCATTTATTATTTTTTTTAACAATAATTTTTATAACTTCAAATCAATGTATTAGCCACTTTATATATTAAATTTAAAATATTATATTTAAATGTTGTAAATGATTTCCACTATTTTTATCATTTATTTAAATAAAAAATATCAATGACAAAATTTTATTATCTAAGTTGTATAAATAATTTTTTTATTTGTAAAACTTTTAACAAACTTTGAAATTTTTTTAAAATTTTATGTATTTATTTTAAATATTCTATTATCTCGAATTTTATTGATAATTTTTTATTTCAAAAAATGGCGTCCGTCCATTACATTTTAAAAAATCACTAAATATTTTATTTATTAATAAATAAGAGATGTCTATTAAAAAATAAAAAATAAATATTTTAATTCTTAAAATTAAAAAAAGTTATTGGTCAGTGAATCCCAACTTTTTATATTTTAATTCTTAAAAAATAAATATAAATAAAATTATAAAATTACAGAAAAATAAAATAAATTACCCTTAAAATGCATAATAAAGTAAAATACAGTTCATTAAAAAAAGAGAAGGGTTTTCTGTTAATAAAAATAAAGTAAAAAATCATGTGACGGATAAGTTTTTAAAGAAAAAATAAAAAATTTGAAAGGGATTAAAATGCAAAATCATGTGACGTTCGCGTTGGAAACCCTAGATTCTCGCGGAGCTAATTATTGCAATCGATTGATCATGCTTTGTGACCTCTTCTTCCCTTCTGATGATCTTCGATTCTTTTGCTTTTGAAACAATGATTAGGTTTTTTTTCAATATATATGTATATATATTATCAATATGCGGATTCCCTTGTTTGATGAGATATGAAGGTGTTATATAATGCAATCAATGTGTTCGAATATATGCTGATTGAATTTGTCCCATTTTGTGCTGGCATTCGAATTTATAGCGTCTTTCTTGTCTTTGATTTCATTGCTTGAAGTATGAACAACTTACTTGTGGGCAAGAGACACAAACTCCGCGTTAGCACATTATTGGCTGTAGAAATTGAAACTTTGTTTTCAGTTTTGATATCCTTTTCATTGGCAAACTACTGGCCATGAATGTTTCGTTGTTTAAGTCCCCAAAAAGCGATTAAAGGGAACTATTTGATTGTCAAATTATAAATGAAAGGGGAACAAGTTATATTTTGATGCTTAGATTTCAAATTTTGAAAAGATTAGAAAATTGCACATTTTTATGTAGCAATTTATTTGAATCTACTGTAGTTCGTGCGATGCATTCCTTTAATAATTTTTTTGTTTAGTTCTTTGAAGATGTTTTTAAACTTCATCTAAGTTTTACCAGATAAATGTCATTGCTCAATAAGAAGAAGGTGCCTTGAATGCTGCTGGTGGTCGTCATTCCCATCTTAATTCAATATCAAACACAAATTCCATTGTTTTTGAGTTTTGCTTGTACTCCAGTGAATTTTGTGTGGCTGAATTTTCTTAGCAACCCACGTATTACTGCTGGGAATTATATGCTCTCCATTTCAGTTCCATCAATTTTTCATCTATTCATTTCTAATTCAATTTTATCTGAACCCTATAATTTATGTTTGGAAATCCAGAAATACAACAAGGCTAAAGCTTGTGCTGTCAAACTTATCAGGTAAAATATTTCATGACATTAACTTAATGTTTTTATTTTGTTCATAATTCTAATTTTTCTGAAACATTATTTATTGTCCATATTAAAGTCAGAAAAAAGTGTGGAAGTGAACTGAAATATTGACAGGTAACTGCAAGACCTAAATATAAATCATTCTATCACTTACTGAATTGATTAAAGTTGAATTATTTATCATATTTCTTTCTTTATTTTTCTCTCTTTTTCATGATGTTTCCAAGAATGTGATATGCTTGTGAAAAAAAATCAAATCAAATATCACTTTGGTTGATAAAAAGGGCCATTCTCTGCAATGCACTCCACATTGAAAGGTTTTAAAAGTGTGTGTCTATGTGTCAAATGCACACAATAGGCACGTGGCAAAACCATTACGGGTCAACAAGGAGCCCATCCATGATAATGGATTTGTATTGTAGCTTATCCATTGGAAGTGGACACTCATGTTCCTTGCTTCCTACTTCGTCTATTTTTATTATAGCATTAACAGTTCATGTTTATAAGCCTTGCAATGCACTCCATAACATTAACCTTGCAAAAATCTCACACTACATCAATTGTAACCCTTGGTGCCTTTGATATTTTTAATATTGACATTTGTTTCATTTCCTGATGTCATATTGTCTTGTTGAGATTATTATGTTATTTGCTAACTCTCTCACACTTACATTCATGGTACTGTATAACTTGCAGATTTGGGTCTGGCAAAGAAGGTTTGCTTTCTTTTAAGTTTCAGTCTTTTATTTGTTATATCAATAAAAATACTAAGCAATAGCCCTGCGTTATGTTTTTTGTTCCTCATATCATATGTTTGATGTCCCAACAGTATGGCTTAGCCAAAGACACATTAAGATCTGGGAGGCCAATAAATGCTAAAGAAATATCCCCAGATGAGCTTTACAGTCAGTCAGCTATTTATATTGCAGCCGCTCATGCTTTGAAACCAAATTACTCAGTAAGAAACTTGTGAATTTTACATTTATCTTCTCCACTATTATTCTTTGCACTTTAAACTTGTCCAAAGCATATATGTTACAGTTTGAACTCTTCGACATACTAAAGGTCACATCTTCTGTGTTTTGTTCTATTGATCATTTTCAGTGTAACAATTGTGGTGTTTGGCTATGAAGTTTGTCATGAAATAGAGTGTGGTTCCAATAGGTGTGTTTTTTCTAAATCATAAAAGATGAAGTAAATGATTTATAAATCGTCAATTGACTAAGAACTTGATGGCTGCTCATGAGTCTAAAGTTTCTACTTTCTATTCTAATGCAGAATTTTTCCATGCCTTCAAGTTTGCCTTTCCCTTTTTCATGATTTCCTTGTCCAGCATTCTTTATGTTCTGCTAAGAGTTGTTATTTCAAAATTTCTGTTTCTTTTAAGCCAATTCATATGTGGCATGTTTACATGAAAAATAGGCAGCCTTGGATGATATGGATATGTTACTTTTTAACAGCCAAAATGTCATGATGTCATTTTATTTTAGTTCCCTTTTTAGTTCCACCCTTATATCATATTTTACTGAGAAGTAACTCTGAAGTCATCATTTTGTTCACATTTATGCAGGTGTACCACAGTGCTTTGAGGCTGGTTCGCTCTATGGTCAGTTCTGACTATACTAAGATTGCTTAATGGAGGATTACTTTTTATGCATTAATATTTTTTGATGTTGAGAAGAATATGAATTAGTTTAGATTAATGTCATATATAGAAGAAACACTGGCTGAAAATTTGGATCCACTTCCTTCTATCCTCTTGTGCCTCATGTGTAATATAAGGCTGCATATTTGGCAAGCTCTTTACCTACAATATCTCTAATTTGAAACTATACGGTTTAGGATGAGAAGAAATTTACGATCATTTAAATGAATTCTACATCTCCATGTAATTCTCACTTATTTTTCACAACCTATAGTTTTCATTGTAGAATTTAACACCAAGTGTAAAGCCTGATAGAAAAGAGGAGTTTAGTAAGTGACAGTCACATGATTATTATTATTAAATAAGTTTTCAAAAATTCATTGCTAGCTTCAATTTTTGAATGGTAAATCTTCTGATAAATGCTCATCTATATTAAATTCATTACATTACTGAATTTCTTCAATGCTCTTAGAGATTATTTTCCATAGTTCTCTTATTTCCCTTTTGTATGCAAGTGACATTTGGTTAATACTTTGGATTCTTAATGCTAGTTCACTTGCTAAGCATTTTTATTCTTTTTTTTATCTTAAATTTTACTGAACTCTTGGAGGTATCTGATCACTCTTAATTCAACTGATGGCAGAATTAGTTGTTGTAATTATTGATTGACTATTTTACTTTGCAGCTACCCCTACCCTACCTTAAAGTGGTATATTTGACCGTACCACCTGCAAGGAATCCAATTGCACCTCATACAGATTGGGAAAGATCCCATTTTATTTTAAATTATGAAGGACTTCAACAGGTCATACAGCTAATATTACTGATGCCAGATTTGTGAATAGGCATTTTGTTTTAGTATATTTCAATTTAGGATTTTTACACCATGCATTTTATTTTACATAATAGCTTATATTTCTCTGTTATGATGGTTATAGATACATGCTAGAGTGGAATTTGGATTAAAATTACAAAATTATAGATGAATTTTCAGGTCTATTTGTATTTAGTCGAAAAATAAGAGAGATTATCATATCCAACGCTATGTAAATAAGGGCAATTTGATGAACCAAACAAACATGTTTGAAAACAGGGATCTAGTTGCCATTTTATATTGTTAAACATCACTAGGAATAGTTGACACCAGGGAAGTTACAGATGCTACGCTGTAAGTTGCATCATAAATTACAATTACCATTACTGCTTAAATTTTTACTGAGGTATTGAGATTTCAATTTTCAGGTCAGCAAGGCTGACAAGCTTATATTACAGAGCCCTCAGAGGTTACAATCATCTACAGCCATGGATAAATCACTGGTTAAAGTTGACGTCCCAGATATTGTTTCAGTATCAGCATGTGCAGATCTCACTCTACCTCTAGGTGCAGGTCTCTGCATAGATACGGTTCAAGGTCCCGTATACTTGGTAAAAACATACCTCAAATATTTTATGCGCAAATTTTCCTTTACTTTTTGTTAAATCAGCCTTTCCTTTTCTAGTTGCAATACGTTCCCTAAATCCTGGATTAAAATGAATGTTGATTGTTATTCCATTTTCAATTCAATATCAGTGACTACTGCTAATAATATTTCTATATAATTATAGATGATAATGCATCTTGGGATATGATTAGTACTGCAGATCTGTGGGAAGATACATGTTTGAACAACAAGAATGAATTGGATCAAGATGATTTTGTGCTAGTTAGACAAGAGGACGTAGTGGAGGGCATAGTTTGCTTTATGGTTGCATATCTAGTATCATTGAAATAGACAAAAGTATGAACCATCTTCCTACGCTTGTTTATACTTTTTAGAGAATGATGAAAAGATTTGAGCTTTGATGTTGTTGTTGTTGCTAATGGTGTAGGGAGTTCAAGGAGAAGGCCAAGGTGGATAGCGTTGTGGTTTTATGGACACAAAACACTGAGAGTCATAGTGATGTTATTGTTGGGTTGAATGATACTGAATAATGAGCATAAGATCTCTCCTTCCACTTTGTTTGTCATTGCTACTGAATATGCAAAATGTTTCTTTGACAAAAAAAAAATATTAGCCCTTATGTGCTTGATAACTCTATGTATATACTTGGTTGTTTTGAGAGACTAATAATATGTATGTATGTGTATGTTTGTGTGTTTGCTTATAATATGTATATTTAAAATAAAAAAAATTTGATCTTTAGTTTATCTTTTCTAACTTTTATAATGTTAGTCTTTTATATATATATATATAGTATGAGTCTTCTATATATATATATATATATATTTGTTTGTTTATATTAGAAATAGATTTGATTAGCTATTAAAATATCTACTTAATTCAAGGGTTATAGCGGCAGATAGAAGCAGTCGCTATAAAATAGTAAAGAAATCTATAAAACTTATAGCGGTTGAAATATTTTGTCATTATAAAATTTATAGCGGCAAAATTTACCGTCGCTATAGGGATATTAAACAAATCTATAGATTTTATATCGGCAAAAATGTTTTGCTGCTATAGAATTTATAGCGGCAAAAAATTTTCACCGCTACAGATTATTTTCTAATTCTAACTTTAATAGATGGGATAGCGACAAAAGTGTACATTTGTTGCAAAAAACTTATAGCGACCAAGGTTTTAGTGGCTAATTGGCTATTTGCCGTATAAAAATATTGAAACTAAAATGGAAGTTACAGCGACGGAAAAATCCGCCGCTATAAGTCCATTTTCTAGTAGTAATAACGTACCAACCTCCAACCCTTAATTACAAGACTTAATACTAAAGCAAATATAAGCAAAAAAAAAAAAAAAACAGCAACCTTCAAGACTTCCACCAACTTTAACCCAATTCTTGTAAAATTGCAAATGCAATACAACTCATTGTAAATGTATTTTTCCCTAAGCATAAATAATTAAAAAACAGATCAAATATAAAAGAAGATAAACTCCATCACAAATAACAGCTAACCTTATTCAATGTGCTTCGTAACTTAGGAAATAGAAATTAAGGCTCCAAGTAAAAAGTAGGTTTTTACCGGTTTTACAAATAAAGTGTTTACCAAGCTTGAAACCTACTACAATTCATCGTCAAAAGACTCAAAACCTGTTCATTGGATGTTTGCTGAAAATCAACAATTATACAGAAAAGTTAACAATATCTGTATAATCTTAAACTACATTCCCCAATACTCACTGATATACTATAATATGTAGGTGTACATGAAACAAAAGCAAAAAATAATATCCAAACAAAACCAGTTGATTTCTAGAATAGCTGATAGTTTCCAATGGTCCATCATTCACAACACCATGCTATGTCACAAATGCATATAATACTTTATATATATATATAACGCAAGTACTTCAAGTACTTTATAGGCATGTACAAATTCACACCAGTTACAGTGATTTATCTATCTTTAAAGATTAATTAACTTAGCTAAACATCATATATTGGCCACATGCAAAGTAATTTTTTTTACAATAATCTCAATCATCAATATATTTGAACAGAAAAAACTAACCGGTGTGAAGAATTATATAAACGAGAGTGAAAAGGAAGATAAAAGATGATTAACTATTTCGTGAAAGCTCTAGACTAGATAGAGTGCAAAGATTCTACTAAGGAGAGGGAGAGAGGAACAAACAAGAACGCCTCCTCCTCTTCTTTTCATTACTATTTGCTTTGTTGATTTGTCTCAAACATCTTTTTGAACTCATGGAAGAGTTCGCATGCTGGAGTGAAGTAAGGGAGGGGGAGATTGTTGTGGCTAGTAATGGCAAACGTCAATATCAACAGTAAAAGTGGCGGTGAATTGCAGAGAAAGTGGTGCCGGTGCAGTGGCAGTGATATGCCATGTTGTTTCTCTATCGATGTTAAGATGTTAAGATAGTTTATTATGTGAATGATAATGAAAAAAACAAAAACAAAAACATTGAGCAAAAACATAAGAGTAATCTATATCTTCACATTAATTACCAATTAATTAATACTATAAAGCATTAGAAAGAAACAATGACCGCTAATGTTAGGTTCTTCTAAGTTCTTCCAGTTTATGTTAACAACACTCATTTAGAGTAATAACAACCATAAAATGTTCATGAAAACCAAAATAAATATTTTTATGAGAAATTATCTTAAGAAGAATATAACTTTTGATCCATGGCAGATAAAATTATGAAATTTCAATACTACAAACGGAAGAATAATTTTGAATATGTGAATCATGAAATTCTCCTCAACAATGAAGAAAAAATTGATGCTCTGAAAATGTGATTTACAAACCAGACAGATTATTTTTTCAATTACAGCAAAATACAATTTTAAATTTATAAATCTAACAAATTAATTAACTGATCTAAACATAAAAAATCACTCGGCTCTAAATTTCTTTAATAAAAAGTTAAATTCATTATAGAAAACATTATCAAGTTCAAAGATTAACAAATAGAGAACTAAGTACATCATACCTATGATCCATAAATGATGAATTCAAGTTTGAAACGTTGGAATTTAAGGGTTTTTTTTAATGGTTTTCTCCAACATCCAACTTTTAAAAAAATAAAATATCCATAAAAATTGTGATACGATGGCTTTGAGATTTAACATCATTAAAAACGACATAAATTTTGTGTTCTTTAAATTGTGATAAATAATAATGTTTACTCTAAAAATATTGATGTGATTCTTGAGCTATTTTTCTTCTTATAAATTTTAAGTTTCATAAATATATATATATATTAATTTTAACTCATGATTATTTTAAAAGTTTTTTAAAAAAATTATCCCCTTATTTAGAAAATTATCTTCACATATTTCTTTACTATTTTTTTGAAATATGATTATATATTATCTAAGAGTCCTTTTGTTTTTTAATGAAATTTATCCTTAGGATAACATGCTAGTAATAAATGAAAATGTCTCTTTCTTACACTTAAATATATTTCTCTATAAGTTTAGACTTGTTCTTGTGATAAATTTCATGGTGTTTGCATGAGGTTCATGTGATATCTATTCTTTGTAGAGTTTAACAAGTACTAATGCATGCAAGATCATGCGACAATTTAGTGGAATTTAGAGTAAACATTTTTTTTATATATACTTTTTTTTATTTCTTTTAACTTTTCTTCTTATCGGTTTTCTTATTCTAACATTCTTTCTATTTTTTTTAATTTTAATTTTTTTAATTTTTTAATAATTTCAAAATAAATGAAAATCAGATTTATTATTATTGTAAAAATAATTAAAGAATTATGAGGACGTTGAAGGATATTACCTTATATGGCTTAATTTGTCATCCTACAATATGGCTACATATAAATCTAATATTCCATAAAATATTTTTGTGTTAATAAAATACAAAAAAAAAAAAATCATTGAGAAAATAATTGTGTTATTTATTCTGGATAAGAATAAATGGCCCATTTGATTCCGTTTTTATTTTGACCTTTTGAGAACAGTTGTATAAAGCTGTTTGTTAGGACAAATTTTTGGAAATAAATAGAATAAGGAAATCTATTTGAATGGTGTTTTAAAAACAAATATGAAAACGAAAAAGGCTCATTCGAAAAAGGTTTTTAAAAATAGATTTTGAAAATAAAATCAAATAAAACCTTGTTTAACTAAAATAATACAACGTTCCATAAAATTCAAAGTTAATCCCTCAAATTATTGAAATCAAAACACACCTCTCCCTACCCCTCAAATAATTATATTGAAATCAAAACACGTCTCTCCCTAGTTAAAATCATATAATAATCTATAAAATAGAGAAAAAAAAAACTCATGACCTGGATGTCGACAGGAATAGGCGAACTGTACGATGCCTTCAATTAAGAAGCACCGAAAATAGATACCATACATGGGGTTGTCAATGTTTTTGTTTTGTTTGTATTTTATAGATATAAAAATTATAAAATAAAAAATTTAAAATTTTTTCCTCCACTGATTTTAAAAACAAAAATTTTAAAAATATTTTAAAGTTGTTTTTATTTTTACAAATAATTTAAAAATAACACCTTATCAAACAAGGGTTTTAATTTAGGGTAAATTATGTAAATAGTCATTCAACTTTTCAGATATTCTTATTTGAGTCACTGAACTTTTAAAAATTTCAATCAGATACCCAAACTTTAAAATCATGCCTATTAGAATCACCGATGCTCACGTCGTTAACGGTAATCCGACGTGTCATGACACATCATCATGCTATGTGGCACATCATTATGCCACATGGCAGACCACTTTTGTTTTTTTAATCATCGTGCCAAGGAACATTTTTCCCCTTCTTTTCTCCCTCGTGAACTCTGAGACCCTTCCAAAAACCCTAATCATCAGAGAACCTATCCTTTGTTTCAATTTCCCATCTCTGCCTGCAAGAACCCTAAGCTTTCGAAGGATCTTGCTTTGGTGAGTGACCTGCTTCCTTATCCCAAGCCATGGCAACAAATAAGCAAGATCAGGCTAGTGCCCCTTTTCCTCTCTTTCCATTTCCTTTTCCCCTCATGTAGTAGTTACATATTACCATGTTTGAATTTCTAAATTTCTTTCTTTTATTTAGTGGTTGAGTTTGGGTTGTGATTTCGGTTTTGTCTATGTTTTTTGGAAAGGTTGGAATTTAGAAGTCTTTGTTTCAATTGCAAATTTATTCACATTTCATTCAACCAATCAAAGGAGTAAACCAGTGGAGTAATGCACAAAATGTGGAACCTATAATCCCTCCCATGATGAGAAGGCCTCTAGGTAGACCACACAAGAGTAGAAGAAGGGAAACTAATGAACCATCCTCAAGTCATTCTAGGGTTGAGAGGAAAGGAGTAGAAATGATTTGTCACAAATGAGGAAAATCAGGGCACCACATTAGAACATGTAGAAGAGAGGTTGGGAGTAACAAGAGGCTACCCAAATATGCTGTAAGTAATGTAAATTTATTTGTAAGGAAATTTACAGATACTAACAATATTGTTTGCATTTTGTATTTCAGGTTAGAAGAACTATAGGAGTAAACCCAAAGCAAGATTCAGCAATAAGGGTATTAATAGATGTGGCCTTTTTATTTTTGATTTTCCATATAACCAACATTTGAAATGACAAAAATAAACTTCCAAAAATATAAACTTCATGTTCCTAGGTATCCACACAACAGGGGCAAGCTGAAAATGTTGGTGGAGAAGAGAGAGTGGTGCATTCATAGAGGTGAAAAGATTAATACATGATGTGTGCATTGCACATAAGCTTACTTTTAATTTAAACATTTACATTGCAGGTAAGAAGAGCTAGGGGAAGAAGCCATAGGCAGCTTTCAATACCACAGGTGTGCATGAGGTTCAATGTGTTTTTCCATTAAAGGCTTGTAATTTACTTGTGATATCCTAAAAAAAATTGCAATGTATGTTTCCTAGGAATCCACCCAACAAAGATAAAATAAAATTGCAAGTGGAGGACAAAGAGAGGATACAACGGCATTGGTGAGAATCTTTTTCAAATGTATCTAAGAACAGTAATTATTATTTGTTTTTTAAATTTTGCAACTAGCTTGTGGGATGGGAAAAAAACTAATTTCTAATACACTAAATTATTCTTAAACAGGGACCTAGACCTAATCCAATTGCTTCAAATGAGACAACAACCCATCCACCTGAATTTACTCTTAGGTGGATGCCTGATGTGAGTCAGTTGGCCTTGAACCTATGTTTTCCTCTTAATAAAATGCTTACATAGTTTGTGAATGCTTTGGAGGGTTCCAGTCAAGTTATTTACTCACAACAGAGCTCTGTCACAAGAGTTGCAAATGCTAACCCACAATGAGGTGGCAAGGATACAACCAAATAGGCAAGTGTCATCAAGGTACATGGGAGGAAGACCCCAAGCTGCAAATGTGGTGCGAAAAAAAGAAGAGAAAGAAAACTACCTCAAAATGGAGGCAAAAGGTGTTTAGGAAGAGGATCCGAATGCTATTAGGGAGGTTGCGCAAACTGTAGAAATATTTTGTAGTTGGATGAATTTTTGTTGACATGTAATTTTTGTTGAAGAGGATCCGAATGCTATTAGGGAGGTTGCGCAAACTGTAGAAATATTTTGTAGTTGGATGAATTTTTGTTGACATGTAATTTTTGTTGAATGTGGAGCAGTTGGACTTTCAGTTGTTTTGAAAATGGAACTTTTTTGTGCAAGTGTTTAACTTGTCATGTAGTTTTAAAACTTTTAGTATTTTCAATCAAATGGCAGTTGTTAAGATAAGTGCATATGATGTTTTTTTTCAGTATGGGAATGTGCTTACAACAGATTTTCTTTTAAAGCAAATAGCAAAATATTTTTTGCAATGTTTATAATTTATAAATGAATATATTAAATATACAATGGTGCTGGTTTTAGAAATTTTGGAATTTCAATTACTTGCCTTTACAGCAGTTTGAAGATGTGATTTATACTAATTTTTTTTCTCAATATTAAGATGAGATTTACAACAACCTATATTCTTAAATAAATAACAAGATCTTGTCTATTAGGAATGTAACAAATTATACCCCAAAAAAATCATTGGAATGTAAAATATTAAATTTTGACATGAAAAAAAATTCAAAAAACAAGCTTGTCCCACTTAAAACAAACTGGGTTAATAAGGGTAATTAAGCTTGCTGAAATAGCCAAAACTCTCCTACAATGAAATTACAAAGCTCAATAGGCTTGAAAACAAGCTTCTTAACTTTCACTTCCAAAAAAGAAACAATAAAACTGAAACCCGAATTAACAATCAAGGAGAGAATCACGGATAAGCCAAATCTATGCTGGGACCTCTTCAGTTTGACAGTATCATCATGAGGATGTCTGTCATCAATTAACTAAAAGAAGGTTTTATCCTCTCAGGTGATTAGGGTTCTTGGAAGGGTTTCATAATTCATGGAGGCGGGGGAAGAAGGGGAAAAAGGTTCCTTGGCATGAAGATTAAAAAAAAAAAAGGGTGCTCTGCCACGTGACACATAGCTTGATGATGTGTCATGACACGTCAGATTGCCATTAACGACGTGAGGGTCGGTGACTCAAATAGGCATGATTTTAAAGTTTGGGTATCTGATTGAGATTTTTTAAAAATTCAATGACTTAAATAGGAATACCCAAAAAGTTGAGTGATTATTTAGATAATTTAACCTTTATTTTATGGGTAAATTACATAATTAATCACTAAACTATCATGAGTTACTATTTTGGTCACTAAAGTAAAAAAATTTCTATTTTGATCACTTAACTTATGAATTTCTTTCAATCTGGTCACCGTCTCCTACGATGTCAACAATGATCTAACATGGCTCACCATGTATGTCATGATAAGCTCGCCAAGCCATCTTAGCACCCCCAATGCCATGTGGCCAAATAAAGCTTTTCCTTTTTTTTTCTCTTTTAGTTCTCTCCATTAAATCCCTTGAACCTGATCTTCTTCCCTTTACTGTGCACAATCACAGTTCAAGGAGTTATGAGAGGTTGAAAGTTTTGACTTTTGAGGATTCAATGGTGATGGATCAAGGATTTCAGAAGCTTGTTACCATGACGAATGGCTTTGAGTATGATGATTTCTTCACAAACCAGTACTCTTTGAATAGGCGTAGGTAAGAGAAGCCAAACTCTTTGTATAATCACCAAAACTTTGTTGCAAATTCAAATATTCATGTTCATGTTATCCAAAATAGCCCTCTTGCAGTAGTGTCTTAAACCATGGTGGGTGCCCGGGATTCATTGGAGGATTAAGAGATCTACTCTAATATATTAGCCATATGCTCATAGAGGAAGATATTGATGAGAAGATGAATATGTATCAATAGCGGGCTGAACTCTAAGCAACAGAGAAGTCGTTTTATGATATTCTTGGCCAGAAGTATTTGTTAGTTCCGCCGGTGTGGTTTGTGGGTTAGAAGAACACTCAAACACTCAAAGAAAAACACACACAAACCAAATAAGAAGGAGACACACAAAGTTGGTAACCCAGTTTGGCATCAACTCGCCTACGTCTGGGGGACAAACTCGGAGATAAAAAATCCACTAAAAGTGGTGATAAAATATGAGAACAAATATTTTGACACTCACACTTACAAACAAAGAATACTACCATCTCTAAATTATCTAGTGCCTTCCTACTCCCTCTTTCAAGAGTCGCACCCAATTTCAGACCAAGGTAGTGTATATAGACGCCTCGACGTCCCAAATATAGTCCATACCTCTTTTAGAATCTCTGTGTCTACTAACTTTAGATCCTTTCGAAATTAGCTGTTGCAACTCCTGTTGTAACATGACTTGCGATATGGCCCTCACTGCTGCTGACTTGACTGAGTTTTGGTTACGTTGCTAAGCGACCTCAAGACCCATCAACCTCTCTTTCATGCTTAGTCCGAGTCGATGTAGCCAGATCACCTAATCTCGACTACCGGTAACTAGCCTACCTTCTCAGCTCCTCATCACGCAATCTCCTCGCAAGGGCGCACTCCTTTGTGCGTCTTCATGAAACTTACTAAACTTGATCTTCAAATCTCCCAAGTTTGGTCTTTAAATCTTCTCATGATAGATCTTCAATCAGTTAACTCAATCATGCCACAAATAGGCATATCTTCAATCATACACTTAATAGTCTTCAATCAAATCTATTAAGGTTTTTCAAATCATATCTTCAATATCCTCCAAATCTTACCATTGATAGATATTTATTCATTTAAGCTCCCTCCATATTTAGTCTTCAATCACATCTCCTAAATATGGTCTTGATGAGATATTGCCTTCAAGTTGTTGCTTGCTTGATCCACTTGCCAAAAATAGCTTCATCAAGATCTTGAAAGGTATTTGCCTCCTAGCCAAGGCACCTTGCCATGTCACCATGCTTTCCATGTCATTATCCATGCCACGTCATCTTGACTAGGTATCAAATCATGCCAACTTAAAGTGCTTTGCACAAACAATCTCCCCCTTTGGTATAATTTAATACAACTGCTTCTGCTCCTAGACTGACCACTGTTACAACATCCAGTTACAACATCCAGTTACAATATCTAGTTACAACATTTAACTGGGACATGACTTAACACACTGAAATATCATCTTGTTGCTTACAAGATACATAATTAAACTGCAACTAGTGAGTTACAAATCAAGCACAAAAAAAATACAAAGTAAACACTAGGCACTGTAGAGTAGTCGGTTTGTAACTCTTCAACTCTTCAACTTCTCCCCCTTTGTGACATAATGATACCAAAGTCTTCACTGGTTGTTGCAAGACATGTTATAACCACTTTTGCAACTTCCCCTATCTTTAGGATTCTTGGTCATCAGCTCCCCCTATCTTCAGAACTCTTTCTTGCTACTGCAAATGACATTGATAAACTGTAACAGATGCAGGTCGTTTGTAGTCCCAATAAGGTTTAAAGTTGGCAGAAGCCAATCTCACCCCTCAACTTTTCGTATCTTGTAGCATCAAGGGGTTTGGTAAAGATATCCGCCAATTGCTTTTCTGTTGCAACATAATCCATAACAATTGTTTTGTTTTCTATGAAATCTCGTATAAAATGGTGTCGAAGATCAATATGTTTCGTACGAGAATGTTGGACTGGATTCTTGGAGATATCAATTGCACTTTTGTTGTCACAAAATATAGTCAACATTCCTTGTTGTAGGCCATAATCTTCAAGCATTTGCTTCATCCATAACAATTATGTGCAACAACTTCCTGCTGCTATGTATTCAGCCTCTGCAGTGGAGAGTGAGATAGAGCTTTGCTTCTTGCTGTACCATGTGACCAAGTTGTTACCAAGATAGAAACATCCTCCTGAGATGCTCTTTTTATCATCAATGTTTCCTGCCCAATCTGCATCATTATAACCAACAAGATGTGAGTTGGAGTCTTTCAAATACCAAATTCCATATTCTGCAGTGCCATTAACATATCTAATGATGCGTTTAACAGCTTTCAAATGAGATTTCTTTGGTGTTGCTTGGTATCTAGCACAAACTCCAACACTGAAAGAGATGTCTGGCCTACTAGCTGTGAGATAAAGCAAACTTCCAATCATGCTTCTATAGAGACTTGGGTCCACATCTTTTCCATGCTCATCTTTTGCCAACTTCTCATTTACACTCATGGGTGTCCTCATGTGTCTGGCATTTTCCAATCCAAATCTTTTCGCCAAGTTTTTTGCATATTTGGTTTGAAAAATGAAAATTCCTTCACTGCTTTGTTTGACTTGAAAACCCAAGAAGTAGCATAGTTCACCTACCATGCTCATCTCAAACTCTTCTTGCATTAGAAGAACAAACTCATCCACTTGCTTATGAGATGTTGAACCAAATATAATATCATCAACATAGATTTGTGCCACCATGAGATCTGACTTGGACTTCTTGATGAATAGGTTTTTGTCTGCCCCTCCTCTTTGGTAGCCCTTCTAAAGTAGAAATTTTGTGAGCCTTTCATACCAAGCCCTAGGAGCTTGCTTCAAGCCATAGAGAGCCTTTTTCAATTTATACACATGATCTGGATGTTAAAGATCTCCAAACCCTTTTGGTTGCTCCACAAATACTTCTTCAGTTATGACTCCATTTAGAAAAACACTCTTGACATCCATTTGATGTAGCTTGAACCCTATGAAACATGCTACTGCTAGCAGTAATCTGATGGATTCTAGGCATGCAACTGGCGCAAATGTTTCATCAAAGTCAACTCCTTCAACTTGAGTATACCCTTGAGCCACTAGTCTTGCTTTATTTCTAGTAATGTTGCCTTTGTCATATGTCTTGTTCTTGAAGATCCACTTCGTTCCAATAACATTCACATCCTTTCTCCTTGGGACCAATGTCCACACATCATTTCGAATAAACTGATTTAATTCTTCTTGCATTGCTTCCATCCAGTATTCATCACCTAAGGCCTCCTTGATATTCTTTGGTTCAATAAGAGAGATGTAACATGTATATCCGGCTAATTCTTAAAAATCAATTCATTAAGTGCTTCTAGTTCTTCTTCCTTCATTCACATTACCAATCACATTCTGTATAGGATGATTCTTCTTTACTCTTGAGGATGGTTCAAGACTGTTGTCTTCATTTTCTTTATCTGATTCTGAAATGATTCTGCCTGTTGTATCTTCAATTGTAACTCCAGTTGCAACATCAGTTATAACCTGCTGTCTGTCTGTATCCAAACTAGTTTCCGCTATTGCAGTTGGTGCTGTAAACTGTTGTTTTGCTTGTAACTCTTCATCGGTCGATTCACAATTCTGTGTGATAAGCTTGATTGTCTTGCTTGAAGAACCTTGAGTCTCCATGCCAGAGAAATCATCAACAACAACATTAATGGTCTCCATCATCTTCTTGGTTCTTGAATTGAACACTCGATATACTCTACTAGTGGTAGAATATCCTATAAACACTCCATCACTTTTCTTGTCAAACTTTCCCAGCTAATCTCTATCATTCAAAATGTAACATTTACTTCCAAAGATATGAAAGTATTTGAGGTTTGGTCTTTTCCTTTTCCAAATTTCATATGGTGTCATGTTGGTTGAAGGTCTAATGTACACTCTATTGAAGATGTAGCATGCTGTATTAATTGCTTCGGCCCAAAACCTTGTAGGGAGATTCTTTGAATTCAACATAACTCTGGCCATCTCTTGAAGAGTACGATTCTTGTGTTCAACCACCCCGTTTTGTTGAGGAGTCTTTGGAGCTGAAAATTCATGGTGAATCCCATGTTCTCTACTAAATTTTTCAAACTGAGCATTTTCAAATTCTCTTCCATGATCACTTCTGATTCTAACAATCTTCCCAATTTGACACTCTTTCTCATTTTGAAGTTGCATGCATAACTTTTTGAAAGCCTCAAAGTTATCTGATTTTTCCTTGAGGAAGTCCACCCAAGTGTACTTGGAGTAGTCATCAATACATACAAATACATATCTTTTACCTGATAAGCTCTTTGTCTGTGTGGGTCCAATAAGATTCATATGTAAGAGTTCTAGCACCCTTGTTGTAACAATGTCTTGTAGCACTTTGTGCGTAGCACGACTTTACTTTCCCAATTGACAAGGTCTACAAACACCATCTTCCCTTTTTGTAAACTTGGGCACTCCCTTAACAGCTCCCATTTCTGTTATCTTCATTAAGTTCCTGAAGTTCAGGTGTCCAAGCTTCTGGTGCTAGATTTTAGTGATGTTACAAGAAGTGTTGTAACATAATTCCAATTTTCCTAGCAAATAGCAATTGTCTGAAGATCTTGAACCAGTTAGAACACATTGACCAGCTTCATCATAGACCACACATCTGTCATGAGTGAATTTGACCATCAGATTTCGACCACACATCTGTCATGAGTGAATTTGACCATCAGATTTCGACCACACAATTGACTTATACTCAGAAGATTTGCCTTGAGTCCTTCTACATGCAGAATGTTTTTCAATCTTGTATAGCCAAGAATCATTAATGTTCCTTTTTCCAATTACTTGACCTTTCTTACCATCACCAAAAGTCATATGCCTAATTTGACATTCTTTGTAATTCATCAGAAAACCTTTGTCACCTGTCATATGTCTTAAGCAACCACTGTCAAAATACCAATTGTCCTTTTTGGATTTTTTCATTGATGAGTATCCCACTAAATCTTCCTTTTTGACCCACATCTTTTTAGTTTCTTTCTTCTTTTCTCTGGTATATGGTGAATACCTCACATATCTGTCATTCTTCAAGTCTCTCTTCATCTTCCGACATCTTGGACGAATGTGCCCTTTGATCCCACAATAGTGACATATTGGAATCCACTTCTTTGTTTTTCCAAGTACTCTTCCATTCTTCATGTCTTCCTTCAGTTGATAACACTCGGATCTTATATGACCTCTTCTTCCATAATGAAAGCATATTAGGACTTGTCTTCCATGTCTTCTCTTCACCTTGTTATGCTTCACTTCTTTGGATTTTCGAGCCTTTGATAGAACATAACCAGCTTCAACTTTGCCTTTCTTGACTTCTGATGTCTCTTTTTCAACCTCAAACTTGTGTTGAGTCCAACTTGTTTTAGAAGGTATTTCATCAATCTTGGCTTTTCCTTTCTTCATGTAGTTTATGGTGTTTTCAGCATCATTCAACTTTTCTTGACATTCTTCCAACCTTTTTACAAGATATTTGTTTTCTGTGACCACCTGATCAAATGTTTTTATCATAGGTTCATACCCATGAAGAAAATCCTTTTTAGTAACCTCTTCACAATCTCTTTCTGTGGGTGTTGTAACTGATGTTGTATCAACTTTTGCTTTAAATCTTCTTGGAAGAGACCTGAGAGTTTTCTAAACAAGTTTTTTTTATTAGAATACTTCTTACTGAGTTAAAATGCTTGATTTGCTATGTCCATCAGTTTGTCGTTGAATATGGTGATATTCTCTTTTTCTCTCATCTTGAGATTCTCAAATCTAGTTGACAACATCTGAAGCTTGGAGATTTTCCCCTAATCTGTACCTCATGAATTCTTTGTAGAATGTCCCAAGATTTCTTGGCGCAATCACACATTGCAACATACTTGAACTGGTTCTTATCTACTCCTCCGAAAATAGCATTGAGTGCCTTTTCCGTTTGCATTTGCTTTGAACATATCTCCAGGACTCCAGTTGCTCTTCATCTTTATGGTCTCGTTTATGTTTTCATCAACTTTGAGTGGGGGAGACCATCCTTCTTCCACACTTGTCCATGCGCTCTCATCAAGAGATTTGATGAAAGCCTTTATACGTGCCTTCCAATATGGATAATTTGATCCATCTAGCAACGGTGGTCGTGTAACAGAAGCACCTTCTCTTTCGGCCATCACTGGAACTAGCTAGGACCTCGCCGACCTTGAAACCAAAGCGAACACGGTGACCTATGATCTGATACCATTTGTTAGTTCCGCCGGTGTGGTTTGTGGGTTAGAATAACACTCAAACACTCAAAGAAAAACACATACAAACCAAACAAGAAGGAGACACACAAAGTTGGTAACCCAGTTTGGCGTCAACTCGCCTACGTCTGGAGGGCATACCCGGAGATAAAAAATCCACTAAAAGAGGTGATAAAATATGAGAACAAATACTTTGACACTCACACTTACAAACAAAGAATACTACCATCTCTAAATTATCTAGTGCCTTCCTACTCCCTCTTTCAAGAGTCGCACCCAATTTCAGACCAAGGTAGTGTATATAGACGCCTCGACGTCCCAAATATAGTCCATACCTCTTTTAGAATCTCTGTGTCTACTAACTTTAGATCCTTCCGAAATTAGCTGTTGCAACTCCTGTTGTAACATGACTTGCGATATGGCCCTCACTGCTGCTGACTTGACTGAGTTTTGGTTACATTGCTAAGCGACCTCAAGACCCATCAACCTCTCTTTCATGCTTAGTCTGAGTCGATGCAGCCAGATCACCTAATCTCGACTACCGGTAACTAGCCTACCTTCTCAGCTCCTCATCACGCAATCTCCTCGCAAGGGGCGCACTCCTTTGTGCGTCTTCATGAAACTTACCAAACTTGATCTTCAAATTTTCTCATGATAGATCTTCAATCAATCAGCTCAGCATGCCACAAATAGGCATGTCTTCAATCATACACTTAATAGTTTTCAATCAAATCTATTAAGGTTTTTCGAATCATATCTTCAATATCCTCCCCAAATCTTACCATTGATAGATATTTCTTCATTTAACCTCCCTCCATATTTAGTCTTCAATCACATCTCCTAGATATGATCTTGATGAGATCTTGCCTTCAAGTTGTTGCTTGCTTGATCCACTTGCCAAAAATAGCTTCATCAAGATCTTCAAAGGTATTTGGCTCCTAGCCATGCCACCTTGCCATGTCACCATGCTTTCCATGTCATTATCCATGCCACGTCATCTTGACTAGGTGTCATATCTACCTTCTCTTGATCAGGCACCATTATATTGCAATCACTACCTGGAGAGCCTTGATGATATCATCAATAGTCATCACTATGCAAATCCAAAGCATGGTACTAGTTGAAATAACAATGGAGTGATGGATCATAGACATATCTATGATTTTGTGTGTTACCCACGTATTGAACTTCATTCAAGGGATATGATGGATAGGAGAAAGAAAGGAGAAAGAAATAAAACAGAAAAGAAAAACTTTATTTAGCCACGTGGCATTGGGGGACAAGATGACGTTGCGAGCTCGTTATGACAAGGCAAGCCATGTCAGATCGCCATTAACGTTGTAGGTGACAGTGACCGGATTGAAAGTAATTTATAAGTTAAGTGACCACAATAGATTTTTTTTTTTTTTTTTTTTAAGTTTAGTGACCAAAATAGGAACTTATGTATAATTTAGTGATAAATTATATAATTTACCCTAATAATATACTAACATATAAAATTTTAACATATTTATAATAATAGAAATATTGATATTACCATGAATGCTCTTAAACACAATACTATTATACTAGTCAAATTCTCTTGCTTCACATTAGAGTTTTTACGATATAAGTGATTTTGAAGCAATATTGTATATAAATAAACAATTCAAAATAAAAAGAAAGCAGTTTAATCATCCAAATTATAATATCATATATATAATATTTTTCAAAAAATGAGTAAACCAACTAAAAATGAAGCAATAGTAACAAAAAAGGAAAAAAAAAATACAACTCCAAAGGCTTTCTATTTAAATGAAAAACCATTCTATTCTTTACCGAGTTTTCATAAAAGAATCAAAACATGGGACAAACAAACTCTAATGTCTCAATAAGTTACTACAATGCAAACTCTTGGTATAATTTTTTATGTAATTTTTTTCAAGGGTATAATTGATTTTGAAGAGTCTAATGGAATATCTAATGCAAAACAAATAAATGCAATGAAATGGTCTCCATTACTAATATCACATTTAATGCAAATAAAAATTTAAATGCAATAGAACATTATTTTGCAATTATTTAATTAAAAATTCTTAAAAACATTTCAAATAATTTCTTGAAACACTCTAAGAGGAGATTATACAATTACTTTAATAATATTTTTTGAGATCTATAAATACTAATAATATATACTATTAAAAGTAATTATATTTCGGGTAAACTACTTGTTTGGTCACTCAACTTTTCGAAGTTTCCTATTTTGGTCACTGAACTACAAAAAAAATTCAATTGGGTCACTAACGTTAAAGTCTTCTTCCAATTAGGTCACTCACGACAAAGACAATATGATGATACTGACATGGACTATCACCTCACCACCACTTGTTACCCAATACTGCCATGGTAGGGCCCTCGCCCTCAAGTTGTTGACATGGCAGGTGAGGTGGCAGTCCATGTCACCATCATCATAACACAGCTTGCGTGAGTAACCTAATTGGAAGAAAACTTAAGCATGAGAGACAAAATTGCAATTTTTTGTAGTTTATTGACCAAAATAGAAAACCTCAAAAGTTGAGTAACCAAACAAGTACTTTACCCTTACTTTATTTTGTTTTAAAAAAGAAAACTATTTTTAAAAGCATAATTCAAATAAGACGAAAGTCTTCAAACTATTTTAAATTAAAAAAAAACAAAAATGACGTGAATGTTAATAAGATGTCAACTTGACATCACATCATTTGGGAAACCTATTAAGTAAAAATATCATTACTCATATATATTTACTTAGATATCTAAATATATAAATATTTTTACAAATTAAAAAAAAAAGAAAATTCAACGTTTAAATTATTTGAGGAGACTAACTGTTTCCAAATATATGTATATTTTCATTTGTATATACCAAATCAAAGTCATGAATTTTTTTTTAAAAAAAAATATATCTAATGAATCCATTGAATAAAGATTTAAACAATAAAATACAAAATTAAGTTCTAAAGCATATGAAGAGAAGTAAATTTCTAATAACAAACAAATCATACCATAATCTTTGATGACATTGTTGACGTAACATCTTTGTTTAGGTTCTAACGCATTTTTGAATTCAATTGTTTTCTCCAACATCTAAGTTTTTTTTAAAATAAAAAAGAATTAAAATATAATATTTTTTAGATTTAACATTTTAAAAAGAGTATAAATTTAAATATATAGAAATTAGATAAATTGGTGTTTTACTCTACAAAGAAAACTATTGTGATTCTCTCAAAGATGGTTTATTAATTTTTTTTAATTTTAAATTTTCATTAATTTTTTCCCAATTCCGCTAACGATTCAGGTAAAAGTTTTATAAAAAAAATGTTCCCTCATTTATAAAATTATCTTAGCATATATACATATATATTTTCAATCATGTATGTTTTTGTCTTTTAGGAGAATAATTACTTACAAATTCATTTGTTTTTAGTTAACCAATCACATTGGGATGATAATAAATGACGAATTATTAAAAAAAAAGTCTCTTTAATATAATATATATTTATGAACTTCGTTATATATATGTTATTTTTCTATTTTATGAAGTTAATATAACACAAACTTTTTTTTCCTATGGGACGTGACAAAAATTAACTAAATTTTTTTTAATTTTCATTCTAAAATTCACTTTTAAAAGATAATATTTCATTTATATTTTTGGCAAGGAAGATAAAGGAATTAATTCTTCGGGGAATGAAAAAGAGTATTATTGCTTATTAATGGAAACTTTGGACAAACCTTTTTTTCCCAAATATTAATACACAGAACAATCAATCAAGAACCAATATTTAATAACTAGCTAGTGGAAACCAATCAAGAAGCAAGCATACATTATTTTTTAGCCATACATAATAAGCTCATATGCAGGTTTTTTTAATAAAAAACAAAAAAAAAAAAAATGAAAGATTTGTCAGCAAATTAATAAACTATTGCTGAATGCTACCTTCAATATAAATCAAAAGCAATAGTTGATTGAGATTTGTCAGCAAATTGACAAGCAACAGTCCAAGATTACTAACAACGAGTAAGTATCAAATTGTTAGGCGGCATCCATCAAATACATCATTTAAAAAAAATGAACCATGTGATTTTCATAAGTATCTTCAAAGTGTTTCATGACCTTTATGTAGTACTTGAACATGTCGAAACATGGGAAAACACTTAATTTGAACATATCCAGAAAATCTAGATGACAAAATCTACTCTTAGCAACTGAAAAAGTTGGAGCATACTGTTTATTGTGATGTTCCCTTTGGAGGTGGGTTTAATTAGATCCAAATGGTTTCTAGTGGCCTCTGAATATGCCCATCCTAGACATAAGAAGTAGACCTGTCCAAGGGCCGGGCTACCTGCCCGAGCCTGGAGGCCCGCCCGAAAAATGGAGGCCCGATGGTCGGGCTTTGGACAAGAAAAAGCCCATTTTAAAAATGGGCCGGGTTTGGGTTTTATCTTTTTAAACCCGGCCCGGCCCGGCCCGGAAATATTTAATATATTGACTAATTTAGAATATATATATATATATATATATATATATATATATACTTTCTGGAGACTTGAATTAGGGTTTCCCCATTGCATCCTTTGAAGCCGCCTTTTTTCTTTTCTCTCTTCTTCTAGTCTTCTTCCTTTGTCGGCGTTTCCTTGCGATCCCCCTCTAATCTCCTCCCGTTTTTTCAAATCTCTTTCTCGGATTCGTGTTTATGAGGTTTGTGGCCTTTATTTCCTTTTGTTTTTTTGTGGTTTTGTTGAGTTATTGAATTTTTTTTTTTCGGTTTGATCTGTTTCACTCATTCCTTGACTTTGTCCAGAAAGCTTGTATTTTTGTTCATGCTCACCTTGCAAGTATTTTTCCCCAACCAAACAAGAAACTTTTAATAATAATTTCCATTAATGTGCTATTCTTTTATTTTGCGCAGGAGTGTTGCAAAGTGTTCATTTGGCATCCATTCGGCAGGAATTTTGTTAGCTAAAAAAGTGGAACTTGAGTGGCTCTTTCTCTGTGTTCAAGAGAGGTACTATTTGGCTTTTCATGATTTTTACTCCAAAATCCAAATCATTGCCTTTTTTTTAACCTTTAATATTTTAATTTTCTTCAAAAAAAAAAAAACATTTAAACATAATATATACCTTTCTTTAATTTGCAAGGTTAAACATAATATATATCTTCCTTCATAGAATTTCTGACACTTAATATTGAAAATGAAAGGAACTAGTTTTTCATCTCTTGCTTTTTTATTTTTTTATCTCATATCATCACTTTGTATGTTTATATTGACTTTAAAAGAATAAAAATCATTAGTAAGCTGGGAATGCACCCAACTATAACTTTCTAATAAAAATCTCCATGAGATGTGTACAATGTCAACATTGGTTGGCTTGGATATAAATTTTTTTATATCTAACCAAATGTGTTTGTATTGCTTAATAGCTTAGAACAGAACAAGAAAACTTGGATAGGGATCATTAAAGTACTCCAAAAGATATTTTGAAGCTAATGATGTGATCAAGAACGTTTGTTTGTTTGTATTTTTTTAATTTTATTTTAATATCTTGAGGAATGTATAAATGAAACCATGGGCAAGGCCTTGGATTCCAGAGAGGGATATGCTCTTATGATTGTCTTCTTTTTTTTTTTCTGAGAAAGAGATGTCTTTATATTTATTTATTTTTTATAGTAAGTGAGAGGCAGAAAATTTTTTCTGCAACAACCATATAAAGATAAAGAAGCAATTAAAATTTCTTCTTTTATGGCCTTGAATATATATTTAAAATATTAAAATTTCAATGTCAGGTTAATGGATATGTCATCAGTATGATATAGAGAAAATATAAGGATTTAAATGACAAAAGCATGCTAAAAAAAAAAAAAGTTAAACTGAAGATTTATAGTGTTTTTTTACTTTATTTTTTTATCCATTTGTTGTTAACAAATGGGTGATAAAACTTTATATAGGGCTCACTTTAATTAGGTTTATTTTTTCTTTTAAATAAGCTATTACATATAAGCAACCATATAAAGATAAAGAAGTAATTAATGATACCTGCAATATTAATTATTCTGAACAACTTGCCTGGTAATCTTTAATTACTTCTTTATCTTTATATGGTTGCTTATATGTAATAGCTTATTTAAAAGAAAAAATAAACCTAATTAAAGTGAGCCCTATATAAAGTTTTATCACCCATTTGTCAACAACAAATGGATAAAAAAATAAAGTAAAAAAACACTATAAATCTTCAGTTTAACTTTTTTTTTTAGCATGCTTTTGTCATTTAAATCCTTATATTTTCTCTATATCATACTGATGGCATATCCATTAACCTGACAATGAAATTTTAATATTTTAAATATATATTCAAGGCCATAAAAGAAGAAATTTTAATTGCTTCTTTATCTTTATATGGTTGTTGAGTAAGGCCATAAAAGCAGAAAAAATTTTCTGCCTCTCACTTACTATAAAAAATAAATAAATATAAAGACATCTCTTTCTCAGAACAAAAAAAAAATAATAAAGGACAATCATAAGAGCATATCCCTCTCTGGAATCCAAGGCCTTGCCCACGGTTTCATTTATACATTCATCAAGATATTAAAATAAAATTAAAAAAAAATACAAACAAACAAACGTTCTTGATCACATCATTAGCTTCAAAATATCTTTTGGAGTACTTTAATGATCCCTATCCAAGTTTTCTTGTTCTGTTCTAAGCTATTAAGCAATACAAACACAGTTGGTTAGATATAAAAAAGTTTATATCCAAGCCAACCAATGTTGACATTGTACACATCTCATGGAGATTTTTATTAGAAAGTTATAGTTGGGTGCATTCCTAGCTTACTAATGATTTTTATTCTTTTAAAGTCAATATAAACATACAAAGTGATGATATGAGATAAAAAAAATAAAAAAGCAAGAGATGAAAAACTAGTTCCTTTCATTTTCAATATTAAGTGTCACAAATTCTATGAAGAAAGATATATATTATGTTTAACCTTGCAAATTAAAGAAAGATATATATTATGTTTAAATGTTTTTTTTGGAAGAAAATTAAAAAATTAAAAGGTTAAAAAAAAGGCAATGATTTGGATTTTGGAGTAAAAATCATGAAAAGCCAAATAGTACCTCTCTTGAACACAGAGAAAGAGCCACTCAAGTTCCACTTTTTTAGCTAGCAAAATTCCTGCCAAATGAACACTTTGCAACACTCCTACGCAAAATAAAAGAATAGCACATTAATGGAAATTATTATTAAAAGTTTCTTGTTTGGTTAGCGAAAAATACTTGCAAGGTGAGCATGAACAAAAATACAAACTTTCTGGACAAAGTCAAGGAATGAGTGAAACCGATCAAACCAAAAAAAAAATTCAATAACTCAACAAAACCACAAAAACAAAAGGAAATAAAGGCCACAAACCTCATAAACACGAATCCGAGAAAGAGATCTGAAAAAACGGGAGGAGATTAGAGGGGGATCGCAAGGAAACGCCGACAAGGGAAGAAGACTAGAAGAAGAGAGAAAAGGAAAAAGGCGGCTTCAAAGGATGCAATGGGGAAACCCTAATTCAAGTCTCCAGAAAGTAGTAAATATATTATATATTATATAAATATATTCTAAATTAGTAAATATATTAAATATTTCCGGGCCGGGCCGGGTTTAAAAAGATAAAACCCAAACCCGGCCCATTTCTAAAATGGGCTTTTTTTTTTGTCCAAAACTCGACCATCGGGCCTCATATATCTGTCCAAGCCCTCCCATTTTTCGGTGGGGCCTCCGGGCTCGGACGGGTAGCCCGGCCCTTGGACAGGTCTAGCTGTGAATAGATTTGGCTTGAAATCTCACAGCAAACTTATTAAAAAGCTTGGGATCAAAATTATGTCAACTTAAGTATATATATATATATATATATATATATATATATATATATATATATATATAGTTTAATAAAAAAAATAATTTATTTTGGCGGGCCTTGGTTTAAGCCCATAAAATAAAAAAAATAATTTATTTTGGCGGGCCTTGGTTTAAGCCCATAAAATATGGGCCGGTTTTGGCAAAAATTTAAAGCCCGTATTACCGGGCCGAGCCGGGCCTGAACAAGATAAATTTTTACTCTACATATATTAGCCCGGCCCGAGCCCGGCCCATAGACAGGTCTAATAAGAAGAGAGAATATATATTCTCAGAGTGAGCAGGATATTGAAAAATAATAAAGTAGATGAAAAAAATCCATTGGACGAAATGCAAGAAGCCCTGTGAATTATGGTGAATATTTCTTCAAGTAATCCTTCAAGCTCTTATCCTTGCATAAAGATAAAGCTTCCTCGAATAGAACCTCTTATCCTTGCATGTAAACAAGCATGGGCAAAGAAAACAAGTTCCTGTATAGGGATGAGTAAAACAGAAACAGTGTGAAATCATCACCAACATTTGGAAAATAGAAAATAAACCACAAAGAAGTGGAAATACTGGATTGGATTAACTAAATAGAAAAGCAGAATTAGCAATCTAAATGTCTGTAATTTTCTTCTTCTAAAAAGAATTAATAAAAATGAAAAAAAAACTGTGAACTAAAACCAGAAGAATCAAAGTCTAACTATAAAAAAGTGCAGAAAAAGTTACCAAAATCTAGTCTTTTATACCAAACTATTAAAAAGTAACAAATTGTCAAAAAAGAAAAAAAAAAAGCATAAAAACTAGATTAGCTTAATAAAAAAGAAGAATCAAATATCAAAATGCTTGAAATTTTCCCCAATGTATATATATAAAAGAAAACTATCAAAAAAACAAGCAAAATAAAACTATATGAATGAAGATCAAACAAGAAAACCAACAAGATTTTCAAACAAAAATAAAAGAAAAAAGGAATAAATCAAACAAGAATGTTGATAAAACTTACAAAGGATTGAAGCACCAACCAATTGAAGGAAATGCGAGAGATTGAGAGAGAAGAAGGGCCTCAAACCTCATAGAGATCTACAGATCCGGTGATCTCTTTCACTTTTTGGAGAAGAAGAGAATGTAAACCCAAAAATATATATATAAAAAAAAAAGGAAATCCAAACGCAAGAATTCTCTTTCACAGAGAATTTTTTTTTTTTTAACAATTCTCACAAAATTCAAGAATCAAACAATTCTTTCAAAGAAGCTAGGGCCCAAATCTGAACACAAAAATTCATAAAAACAAACACAAATAAAAATCGCCACCTTCACTCGCAGAGCTCGAAATCCGACGCTGTGAGCCGGAGTAGCTTGCGACGATGGCCAAGCTCCAGCACAAGTAGTGGAGTGGCCGGAGTGGGCGAGCGAGAATGAAGGGGAGATAGAGCTGCACTTGGTGTTGTTGTCACGTAGAAAGAGAGGAAAAGAGGAAGGACTTAGAAAGAATTAGGGTTTGGAGTCTTTCACTTTGGGGTTCTATTTTTCTTTTTATAATGAGACTTTTCTTCCTATTTTTGAGGATACTAATTCATAAATCTTGAAAAAATTATTTATAAATGATAAATTGATTTTTGTTAATCAAATAAATAACAATAGTTATTAAATGTGTTAGTAATTACATGTTTTAATTTTTTTTTAAATTAATTGATTGCACATTTTTAATTTTAAGTAATTGAAACAAAAGGTAATTAATTAAATAAACAATAGTTACTAAATTCTATATCACTAACATATATAGACATATATCAAAACACACAATCTTTAATCGTAACTGGCTTTGAACTAATAACACAAGAGTACAGTGATAACAAGGAAAGCTGCAAAATACACTCGAACAAAGAACACACACTACTCTACTAAAATAACAATGATCGCAAACAGGGCAAATGTTAACACATATCAAACCTCTACTTAGCCTAGCGCCTTTGGTGTCGTCCATCACAGTTACTTTGCTCAACAACTGCACTATATTGAAGAATTGCATGAGCATCGTCATAATTGGTTGCTATATCTCTCGGTACTTTCGAGCTTCTTCTTCTTTCTTCCTCCTTTGCTCCTCCAAGAGGTATCTCTCCACTCTCTGTCTTTTGGCCCTCAATGAAGATGATCAACGTTGATGTCTGGATGCCATGGCTCTCACAATGATATGCAAAAGTGGCTGGCTCTCCAAGTGATTAAAATAATAGGACACATATTCGGTTTTCCTCAATTTAAAATCAAGCCCCTAGCAATGTAGGTCAAGTAATTTACAGCGCCACTTTGCAAGTAAGGGGTCAGAGAGTCTATTGAGTCACATCACTTTACTGAGCTTCCATGCTATGGATAGCATCCAATGACTTTTCACATTGAGGCACATATTCCAAGGCCTATTTTCGACGCATCAAAAACGTGTCGATCTCTGATTATTTTCAAACGAATTCGGGATCCATTTGGAATCCATACATTTATTATTTTATTTAAATTTATTTTATTTTAAAAACAATTAATAAATTTTAGTTTTAAAATTGTTGTTATTTTGAAAGAAATTAATAATATATTTGTAAAATTAGGAAATTTTAATATTATTAAAGATAGCAATCAATAAATTTTTAAAATGAATAATAAAAATATAAATTTCAAATAATATATTACTATTACATTCATATTAAATATATACTTTCACAAAATTGAATATATGTGTTGAAGGATTTTGGGGTTCTTTCTCTTTGAAACTTGGGTCAAATGTATATATTTCTAAAATAGGTAGAATACCCAGTTTAGTCCTTGTATTATACTCAAAGTGCCCTTTTAGTTCCTCTAATATTTTTTGTCCTTGTAGTGTCCTTGTATTTTTCATTTCGTGTCAAACGAGTTCCTCCCCCTAACGGCGGTTTAATTTTCCATCTATAAGGATGATGTGGCAATTTTTATGAGTAAAAAATTGTTATAATACCCAGTTTAGTCACTCTATTAGTGCAAACTGACCCTTTAGTCCCTTTATTATTTTTCGCCCTTAGAAAGTCCCTCTAATTAGGGACTAAAGGGTCATTTTGAAATAATAGAGGGACTAAACTGGGTATAATATACCTAAAAAATTAGTAAGAAAAAGGATTTCCAAAGTGCAAAAATAATAGGAGGACTAAATGGTCATTTCAAAATAATAGAGGGATTAAACTGGGTTTTAAACTTTAATTTTTTACACATAAAAAATGCCATGTCAGACTCACAGATGGAAAATCAAACGGGCGTTAGGGGGAGGAACTCGTTTGACACAAAATGAAAAATACAAGGATCCTACATGGACAAAAAATATTAGAGGGACTAAAAGGGCACTTTGGGTATAATACAGGGACTAAACTGATATTATACCTCTAAAATATTGTAAAAATAATATTAATATTTTTATATGAGTGCAAATAATTATGTTGGCATATGTTTTTTTAAATTAAATTCATTTGCAAATAATATATTTACCATCGTGCAAATATTTATAATTTTTATGACTATATTTAATTAATATTTTTAAATATAATTAAATATAATTAAAAATAGAAATTTTGGTGATAATAAATTTATTTTTTTACAATTCTGCGGATGAAATTAGTAAATTCCATTGGTGATAATAAAAAAAAAATCCGTTTGCCATGATAAAAAAAGTCTAGTAATAATAATCCCAAAATTCCGTTGGTGATAATAACAATTCCGTTAGTGATAATAGTAATTCCGTTGATAAAAGTGGTAAATTCCCTTATGATAATAAACAATTCCATCGGTGATAATCCAAAATTTCTGTTGGTGATGTTAAAAAATTCCTTTGGTAATAGTGATAATTCAAAAATTTTGTTGGTGATATTCCAAAATATTCTGTTGGTGATAATAAAAAATTCCGTTAGTGATAGTCTAAATATTCCGTTGGTGATAATACAAATAGTACCAACTTCCGTTGGTAATAATCCAAAAATTCCGTTGGTGATAATGCTAAATTCTGTAGGTGATAATAAGAAATCCATTGGTGATTATCCAAGAATTCCGTCGTTAATAGTAAACAATGGTAAAAGTGCTCAATTCCGTTGGTGATAATAGTAAATTTCGTTGGTGATAACACCAAATTCTATTACTAATAACCCAAAAATTCCGTTGGTGATAATACTAGATTCTGTTGGTGATAGTCAGTTGGTTCCGTTGGTATTAATATTAAATTCCGTGGGTGATAATACTAAATTATGTGGGTGATAATAAGAAATTTTGGTGGTGATAATCCAAGAATTCTGTTGGTGATAGTAAACAATTCTGTTGGTAAAAGTGTTCAATTTTGTTTGTGATAACACCAGATTCCGTTGGTGATAACACCAAATTCCGTTGGTAAAAACCCAAAAATTCCATTGGTGATAATAAAAAATTCTATTGGTGATTATTCAAAATTCTATGACAATTATATTAAAAAAATATTTTAAAGCTTAAGAAAAAATTAATAATGGTTAGCAACGTTATTTCCAACGGAATATATCAGTGATGGAATATTCGGTTAGTGATAATATAATATTCTGTCACAAAATCCGTTGGTAATATTAACTTTCACGCACGGAAAAATTCCGGTCAAAATATTCCGTCCCTGATGAGTTGTTTTCTTGTAGTGCAACTATAATTATCACGAAATAATAGAGGAAATGGAAAGTATAAGGATTTCAGAAAATTACTTCAACGATGTATATTTAATTTCTAAAACTAAAGATTTTTTTTATAAAATAATATTAAGATTAACTCATAATTTATAGAAATACTTGGTGCTTTATTTAAAACTATAATGGAAACCAATTTATGGCGATAATGCAAGGCAAAGTTTCACGGCTCATTTATAAATGTGTTCATTTTTAAAATATGTAATTTTTTTCAAAATTTTTTTTTAGAAAATATATCATGTTAAATGCATTTGTGTTTGGTATAGGCAAATACTAGATGCGCTAATTAATATTATATGTGCTATTTTTTTTTACTATTAACTTATTATTAAAAAAAAGTTATATTAAATGCCATCATGTTTTATATAGGCTCATACAAAATATGCTGATTGGTAGGATATAACTAATAAATTTTCAAGTATCATGTTATATTAATTTTTATTGGTAGATATGTTAGCTCTCAAATGGGTAAACAACCTAAATGGTCCCTTACTTTTCATGTATTTTTATTTCGATCACCCAGCTTAAAAAAGTTACGATTTGATCCCTTACGATTTAGTGACCAGAGTATACGCTGTTAATGGCGATCACATGTGGCATATATCAGGTCAGATGCCAGCTTTGAGGAAAGATATGCTATGTAGTATGCCACATGTGATCGCCATTAATGACGTATGCTCGGGTGACCAAATCATAATAAAAACTAAAAGTAAAGGACCAAACCGTAACAAAAACTAAAGGTAAGAGATCAAATCATAACTTTTTAAAGCTGGGTGACCAAAATAAAAACACACTAAAAGGTAAATGGCCATTTAGGTTGTTTACCTTATTTTAAAATCTATCTTAGTTCATTTAGTCATTTTCCTCAATTGAGAAGCACATTTATTTTATATATTGTTTTAGTTTTTTTTTTTAACTCAAATATTAGGTTCAATGTAAATCTAATGGCAATCTATTTCAACTTGGTCACTGACTATAATATTATGCCAAATATCAAAGAAGTTATTCCTATGGTGGGTTTTTTTTTATTAAATATCTAATAATCTAATTGGTTTCATTTAAAAAAAAAAGTCTCCAAATATTTTTTTTACCTCAAAAAAAAAAAAAAAAAATTGAAACTAAATGATCCATTGTTCTAAAAATATAAACATTGATAAAACTATCTTGAAGGAAAAATTTGTAAAATTTATTGAGAATCGTATATATATATATATATATATATATATATATATTTTTTTTTTTTGACAAAGACGACAAGCGTCAAATCAAAGGGCGGGCACGTGGGGGGCACGAGGCGCTTGAAAACCCCATATAGCTCTCACCTGCGCAAACGGGGGATCGAAACGGGGAGCCACCGTTCGTAACCCAAGACGAAAGCCCTACGTCGTATGCATATTTTATGAAAACTATTTTCTGTCAGATATTTTAATGAATTTAATTAATAATTTTAAAAAACAGAAATAGTTTTTTCTTCAGTTATGTTATGTTCTGCTATTAGTTATTATTCTTCTTTTGTGGTGTATGTTTGGATATGTCAAATGCTTTTGAACTTTGCAAATTCATTATCTCTTAAAGCTAATTACTTTTCTCATGTAAAAGTTTAAAATTAATTTATGTTGCTATCTTTATCTATTCATTTTTGCCAAAAAAAAAAACCATAGATATATTTGAGACTTTGCGCAATATATATATAAAGAAAAAAGATAAAAAAAAAAAAAACAATAGTCACTCCATATTCCGTGACCTTGATACATAGGGCAAATCAATCTAATTAAGAATTCAACAAAATATGAAAATTCTTGCGGAATTTTAACAATTGAATCAATTTATTAAATCAAAATTCAAAACATAAAAATTAAATAAATTAAAGGTATCATAAACAAAACAAATTTAGTAAAAACAAAACCCTCTCATGACTGCATGTTTTTTTTTTTTTTATAATAAAATATTTGAACCATTCACAATAATAAAAAAATATATATTTATAAAGAGATGATAGAAAAGGTCACTTTTTAACAAGAAGAGAAGAACAAAACACAGAGACAACAAATAAGGAAAACACATGAAGCCAACGCTAGCCTCTGTCTTGGGTGAAAACCTCTCAGCTGATAGCATTTGCTTCAGTTGAAATTTGTTTACTTGTAAGTTGCTATAGATATATAAATGTTGGTTAAATTTTTAATGATATGAGCAATTATTTGGTGAATGTGTTACCAATAGTTATCTCCAACATCTAAGAATTATAAATTTAAAACAATGTTTTTGAAATTTAACATATTTAAAATATCATAAATTTAAATAAATAAGAATGAGCAAGATGTGTGGAAAATAAATAGCCACAATCATATGAAAACCATGATAAATAATTATTATATTTTTTCAATTGAGATAAAGAAAAATATATTATTTATAAAAAAATAAATTTTAGTTTCTATCTCAACTTATTATTCATTTAAATATATAGTTTAGAACTTTTTTAGCGCCTACATTAGAAATTCTCTCACCATATTTCTTAGATGTTTTTAATATTTGAAATATAATTACCAAGAAATTCTCTCTTTCTTTTTAACATAAATTTGAAATATAATAACAATTTTTCACGGATTATAGTCAAGTTGAATAGTCAATATTCATAATCTAAAAACTTCATGCTACGAATTTAGACACTAGTAAATACACTAATCAAATGAGTAACAAGAAATTATTTGAGCATCATTCCAATAATGACTAAGAGTATATATAATTAAAATATTACTGTTTTTGATATTATTTACTTGATAATTGTGGAAAAAAGGAATTTTTAAGAAATTAAAAGTAAAAAAATAGAAATGATAAGAGAGGTCTGAAAGTTCATATGCAATGTAATTAGCCTTAGGATTTGATAAATATTTAATGTTGTGGATACTGAGCCAGAAAAACTATTGTAATATGTTCCTTGGTATTAACAACCTTGACATGGCCACGGTTCAGGAACCGCCGGTTACGGTTCCTGAACCGCCGATTCCGGTTCATAAAAATCTTGAACCGGAACCGAACTGCCTAGACAAGATTCTTGGCAGTTCGGTTCCGGTTCCGATTCTGGCTGTTCGGTTCAACGGTTCCGGTTTGGCGGTTCAAACGTTTCAGGTTTTTTTTTTTTTGTTAAATTCAATATTTCAAATTAATGAACACAAAAATACAAAAATTAATTTAATATAATATTTTATTAAAAAATAAAAGTATTGATAATTCAAAACAATATTTTACAATAAAAGTACAATAAGGGAAGAAATAAAAAAATAAAGGGCTTGAACTTAATTATATCAAGTTGCCTACGTATCCTTTAGAGGAATCAAAGCCCACGTAGTTCTTTTATTTTTATTATACATATTTCCCATATTTTCATAATGCCTAATTGCTTGCATCATTGTCGGAGGAGTTGGAACTAGAAGCCGCCGTTGTTGTACCAGAGCCATCATTTACCCACTCGTCTGATGATGATGAGTGTATAAGGTCATCTTGACTTCGTAGTCTAGCTTTTTCCCAATCATCAAGGCAAGTTTGTGCTTCCAATGATTCTGGACCTAACCTTGATTGTCTTTTATCTAAAATGTTGCCTCAATTACTAAATGTTTGTTCAACTGCGACGGTTGAGGAGGGAACTGCAAGAAGTTGTTTAGCAATCTTCGCTAAAGTAGGAAAAGTCTCTGTGTGCCTACTCCACCATTCCAAAATTATAAAATTTGGACCTGTATCATCACCAAACTCAAAAACTGTTGTTAGATAAACTTCAAGCTCCGAATATGTGCCGGATGTTCTAGGCCTCTTCCTCCTTTCTAAAATTTTGTTACCCCATTTTGTGAATTTCAAGGAGGATGGAGGTAGTGGAGGCTCCGCTTCTTCATCATGAGTGGAAGGTGAAGAAAATGTCTCACATAACTCATTACACAAAACTCTAATTCTACTAACTATTAACATTACATCAATATCTTCATCATTAAACCCCAACAAATCAAAATAATAAGTGTTCAACATCTCTACTAAACCTTCAAATTTACATCTAGGATCAAAACCATAGTAGTAAGATAAATATCGGGAATAGTTTTATAATAACTCAACCATTTTTCTCTTATGCCATAAATTGCATCATAAATAGGAGGATGTTTGAGTCCTTCCATTAAAGCACCACTAATATTTATTGCTTCAATTAAAAATTGATGAGAAGTTGGTTTGTATACACTACTAAATGTATGAGTAGCATCATTAAAAACACGAAAAATATCTAAAATAGTAGAACATATTTCCCATTGGGTTGGCAAAAGTGTATGATGTTTAATATAAACAGATGCAAAAGAACACAATAAATTTCTATACTCATAAAATTGATCAAGTAATCTAAACGTGGAATTCCAACGAGTAGAAACATCTTTTGAAAAACGTTTTGGTTTCATTCCATTTTGTTTACAAAACTTTGCCCATTCTTTCATAACTTGTCGATGCAGCCAAATATATGAAATTACTTTTCTTATTGGAGATATATGTTGATTGAGCTCATGAGCCAAAGCATCTTGTACACATAAATTTAAAATATGGCATTCACAACATATATGAAAAAATTTACCACCAAAATTTGGTTGACAAGTTCTTTTTAACTAAAAAATAGAGGCGATATTAGCTGATGCATTATCAAAAAAAATTGAAAAAACTCTATTAACCAATCGATATTCTTTCAAAATATCCAAAATCATTTTACAAATATTTTCGGCGGTATGTCTATCATCAAAACATCTATATGCAAGTAATCATTTTTGTAAAATATTATTTTCATCAATCCAATGACAAGTTAAACCCATATAAGAATGTTCACACCAATGATCACTCCAAATATCACTACAAAGAGAAACATGAAAGTTATTGTTTTGAAATTATTGTATTAATTCACTTTTACGTTTTTTAAATAGTTTCAAAAGATGTCTTTTCATCAAAGTATTTCTAGGAATTTTTTTAAAACTAGGATTTAAATAATTTTGACAAAAATTATTAAAACCCAATTTTTCACCAAAATTAAAAGATAAATGATCAATAGAAACCATCGGAGCTAATCTGGTTCTACATTCATTTTCATTATAATAAAATAACTGAGTAGAGTTAGAAGGAGAGACAAACCCGATCATTTGAGATTGTCCTTTGCTCAATCCAACCTTAAGTGGATGCTTTGTTTGCAAATGTTTGGTGAAAGTCCCATACCCGCCTCCTTTTGAATATTTGTAAACTTTATTACAATAATTACAAGAAACATCGAACTTGACATCTTCTTTCGCTATCTTTTTGAAATGAATTTTGAAGATGTTAGAATTTGAATCTCTCCCACTTGCCTCTCCTTCCGATTGTGATGACCGTGGTAAATTACTTCCACTTCCTTGGGTTGAATGTTCTATCTCACGACTCTCACCAAAACCACTTCCGGAGCATGCCATTTTTTTTTGTTTGAATTACGAGTGCTAGAAAGAACTAGAGGTTGAAACTTGAGAGCAATTATCAATTGAGAGAAATTTAGTGAGTGAATTGGATAGTGAAGTGAGGTATTTATAACCAAAGAATTGGAGATTTGGAATTTTGGAGGAAAATATGAATTATAAAAATAAATAAAAAAATAAAATGCAACGGTCATATAGTTTGAGAATTGCTTAGAGTTAGAAATTTGACTGACCAATTTGACAGTTGCTTAGTTAGAGTTAGACTGTTAAACAATAGACAAGATGCTTTGGCAGATGGCCAATTGTGCCAACTGCCAAATTGCCAACGGTCCAAAATTGGCCCGTTCAGCAACGGGCCAATTTTGGACAGTTGGAAAATTTTCTGATTCTCATTCATTCACTAAATTACAGAGTAACAAAGTTACATATACAGAGGAGAGACAGACAGAGTCACAGAGTTACAATTATAAATATACAAATAAAAAACAAGATCATCATCCATGCTGGTCAACGGAGTGCAAGTTGCAAAGAAAAACAAGCAAGATGGACGAGCAGCTAGCAGCCTGGCACTCCCCTTCACGGTTTCACCCAAGAGTTCCCCATTGCCATTTGCAAGTAAATCCCTAATTAACAGGCAAGATCCAAAGAGATTATCAAAGCATAGATGATGATAACCTCTACTAATAAAAAAAAGATTATAAAAAAGAAAAACTAGAAATCAAACCGAACAGGGAAAGAGATCAAATCTTGACGCAGCTCTGCTTCTCCTCCTCAAAAAGCCTTTGTTTTCTCAGAAAATCTACAAAAAAGAAAAAAAGAAAAAAAACCCTTCCAGCCCTTGTTTCTCCTCCTCTTCCTCCCCACCTCCTCCACGCCTCCACACCTCCACCATCTCTGATTCTCCGTGGCTCCGTCCTTCCGCCGCGCCACTGCCCGAGAGATGAATTTAGGTTTTCCGAATTTCGGTTTTTGAGAGGCGGCCCAAAAGAGACCAAGATGGATTTAGGGTTTCTATTTTCAGCTTTTAATGTCCACCGTCTGACCGTCAACGTATGTTATCTAATCTAACGAATCTAACAATTGTTTTTATTTTTATTTTCTTTTTCTTTTTGGTTTCTAACTTTCTAGATAACTTTACAAATTGAAAATATTGGGGGTTTTATCTATATCTTTAATTCTTTAAATCTTTAAAATTTATTTATAAATTAATCTATAATTTATATTATAAAAATCAGTTGTTAAATAATAAATTTTTACAAAAATTCTACTAAGAATATAATTTTATATATTATATAAATTAATTTGTAAAAATCAAAAATTAAAACATAGATGATAAGGATAATAAATATCAACAAAAACTAAAACATAGTAATTTATAAAATATCAATAAATTAAAAAATAATTTTTTGAAAAGATATTTTTAAAAAATTATTATGGTTTAGAATCTTTAGATGATAACGATTAATTTGTATAAAATTTTATTTTTAAAATAAAAAAAATATATATTTTTTAAAAAAATAAAATCAGGCAAATTTGCTCACTCATATATATTAAATTATAAAAATAATATAGAAATCTACTACAGAATTGAATATTTTTTTCCCTCAAAAGATTAATTTGGTAAGTGATAAATACAAAAAACAGACTAGTTATATATATCATATTAAGTTCTCTACCCTCCAATCATTTATATTGTTCATAACTACATACGTGATACGTCTCCTTGCAAACTAACTAACATGCTATAACACAAGGCCACAGAGTTTAGTTTCTTATAAATGCTCTTGATCGTAATATTTCAAAGACAATGTAAACAAGCAATTCAATTAGTATTAAAAATTGAGATAAATCTCTTTTAAGTTTTAAGTACTCCTCATTAATTAAATTATTTTAATAAATCCATATTTAATTTGTTACTAATAGTTTGCGGCATAATCAATTAATTATAACTTATCTTCTTACATGAGTAACAAAGTTTGGCATGACGCAATACATATAAGTCGGAGACTCGGATGAATGTCATGAATCAGACAATTCAGACCTAATCAACTAATCAAGTGTTTAGAATCAAACCTAATCAATAATTAATTTGGTTAACATCTTTAATTATTTATTTAAAATATATTTAAACAAGTAATTAGTTAATTAATTACTAATTAATGATTTTAACAAAATAAAAACCTAATCATTCATGGCATTATATATATATGATATTTTGATTTAACTGGAACCGGAGGTTGAACCGGCGGTTGAACCTCCTGTTTGAACCACCGGTTCCACGGTTTTCAAATTCTGAAACTGGAACCGAAACTTGTATGAAGGTTCTGGTTCCGGTTTTTGGACGGTTTCGGTTTTGCCGGTTCCAGTTCAGTTTTTTACGGTTCGGTTCCACGGTTTCGGTTCAAAATGGCCACGTCTATAACAAACCCCCCGTCTCACTTTTCTGGTTCCAACAATTTTTTTATAAAATAAAATAAAATTTTCCTCTTCTCATTTCTCTTGTTCTAACATTTTTCTTTTTTTTTTCCTAAAATAATTCAAAAATATTTAAAGCCCACCATACAAGCAGCTTTTTCAAATGTATATGTACAATAAACTTGTAAAGACTTGTTACTATTATGAAACATTAATTAAAGTGGATGTCTTTTAATGTACAGGTTTTCATCTGCCCAAACTTTCAAATCTCTTCATCTTCTAAACTCCTTAAACTGATATGACTTTTCGTATTCTCATATCTCTTCATCTTCCCATATTTATGAGGAAGTTTAATAGATTTGACTTTTCATATTCCACGCAGTCTATAAATAAAGGCTTTGTAATTTTGTATAATACACAGATATGATAAACATGTGATATAAAAGAAGGTGAATAAGAAGTTGGCTTTTTCTCTTCTCTCCACTTTGGTATGGTTTTTGTTTGCTTTATTAATTTTACCACATGTTATCAGCATGAAAGCTCTATGCTTCAAGCTTTGAGTTAACTTGTTTTGATATTGCTTATCAAAGATCTTATAATAACAAGTAATAGACTATGCATGTTTTTTATATTCTTACTTGCTTTCACAAGAATTCAATTTTCATGATATTTGATATTATTTGACTCATCGATATTATATTTATGTGATAATATCAATATGTCTAATCTTGCAAAACTTGAATTTGTGGCTCTTGACATTACGAGGAAGAAGTATTTATAATGAGTGTTAGATGTTGAAATACATTTAGATGCAAATGGTCCTGAAAACACAATCAAAGAAAGGAATAAAGCATCCAACCAAGATAAGGTCAAAGCCATGATCTTTCATTGCCACCACCTCAATGTAGGATTGAAAACTGAATACCTTATGGTAAAGACCCACTTATTCTTTGGAATAATCTAAAAGAAAGATATAACTACCAGAAAAACTGTAATTCTTCCAAAAGCTTGTTATGCCTGGATGCATTTGTGATTACAAGGCTTTAAAACTATTAGTGGTATAATTCTGTAATATTTAGAATTATTTCTCAATTGCAGTTATGTGGAGAGAAAAAGAATTACTGATGAAGATATGTTAAAGAAAACATTCTCCACTTTTCATGCATCCAACGTGTTCCTACAGTAGTAATATCGTGAAAATGGTTTCAAGAAATACTCTGAATTGATTTCTTGACTTCTTGTAGTTGAACAAAATAATAAGCTGCTAATGAAGAAGCATGAGTCTTATCCTACCGGTTCGACTCTATTCCTTGAAGTGAATGTGACGATACACAATAATTACAATTATGGATAAACTCGTGGATATAGTTGTGGTCGTGGTTATGGACGTGGAAATAATTGAGTTTATTATTGGTAGTGGTCATTCAAAGAATTCATCTTCCCACTTGAAGTGGAAAAATAAAAAAAAATGAAAAGGAAAAAAGTGGGCAAACTAGTAAATATGTGGATAATCCATACTATCATTGTATTAGCAAAGGTTAGTGGTCATGTATCTATTGTACGCTAAACCATTTTGTTGATCTTTAACAAGAATCACTCAAAACAAAGAGAAAAATATCGAGACAAATTTCTTATAAAGATGATCTCGATCATGACCATATTGATGATACTCATTTGAATATTGTTAATCTCTTGATCGATCCTGAAGAGAAGATTGATCTTCTAAATGGTGATGGGACTATGATCTAAAAAATATATATATTTATGTCTTATTAATATCAAGTTCAAAGAAAATGAATAATTTATATAAAGTCATTTTTCATATGTTTTAATGAAGAATGAGTATCCATTTGGTTAACAACAACATCAATGATGAAGATATGTGTCTTGCTAATAGTTGAACAACTCACACCATCGTTAAAGATAAAAAAAAAATACTTCTCTTATTTCATAATGCAAGAAGCCAAGTCAGTATTATATCAAGTAGTACAAAGTAAATCAAAGCCTCAAGAAGAGCTAATTTGTCATTACTTAGAGGAACAAAATATATATTATATCAATAATTCATCATATTCTACCAAGTCTCAGAGAAACTTGCTAAGTTTCAAGGATATCCACCAAAATGGCTATCATATTAAGATAACAAATGAGAGAAATATTTAATATCTTTATATTACAAGTTTGATCTCAGGTAATGAATGCATATTAAAAAAAATTACTTGCATTTTCCTCAGGTTTGTACTACACATATATTAGTATAATTGAAACATATGCTATCATAAATCATGAGCTTACAAATATATTTATTCCTTCGCATGACCGGTTGGGCCATCCCGCATCAATTATGATGTGAAAAATATAGATAATAGTCAAAGAATCAAAATATTCTTCAATCTAAAGATCTTACATCTGCTGCTTGTTCACAAGAAAAGCTGATTATTCGACCATTGCTAGCAAAAATAAGAAATGAAACTCTTGTATTTTGGAACATATTCAAGGTGATATTTATTGGCTAGTAGACCCATCATGTGGACCATTTAGATATTTTATGGTTTTAATTGATGCATCAACTAGATTATCCAATGCATGTTTATTATCAAAACACAACCAAGCATTTGCTAGTTTGCTTGTTCAATTAATTCAAATACAAGCATAAATTTTTGATTATCCAAATGAGAAAATTTGCTTTGATAATGCTGGCGAATTTATTTTTCAAACTGAAATTGATGTTGAACAACCTGTAGCACACGTTCATATGCAGAATTGTCTTGCATAATAACTCAACAAGCGTTTGCAATTAATTACAATGCCATTTCTTATGAGAAAAAAACTTTCAATTTTTTGTAGGGGACATGTTATTTTGCAAGCAGCAGCTTTAATTCGCATCAGACCAATAATTTATCATAAGTATTCCCCTTTACATTTGGTTTTTGGTCAGGAACCCAATTCCTCCACCACAACGCACTAAGATGGGCCCTCAAAGGAGGTTAGGAATTTATGTTAGGTATGAGTCTCCATCTATAACAAACAAGAGACTTATTTAAAGCTCAATTTGCTGATTACCATTTTGATGAATAAGTTTTTCCCAACATTAAATGGGAAAAATAAATAACTGGTAAAAGATATTAGTTGGAGTGCGATAAACAACAGATAACAGTCCCCAATTATCAACAATATTTTAGTTCCAGAAAAAACTTAGGTACTGGAAATTTATGAAAGTAAAGAGATCTTAATAAATTATGTTCTAGATGGAATAAAATGGAACTGAAATGAAGTCAACGATTATAATATTTTTTTCATATAATATAGCGCTAAATGCGATAAATAATTAGGATCATGAAACAAAGTCTGCAGATAAAGAAATGATTAGCCAAAATGGAAAGATGCAATTGAGTCAAAATTAAACTCACTTGGAAAATGAAAAGTTTTTGGAGCTGTAGTTCATACACCTAAGAGTGTTAAGCCAGTTGGATATAAATGGATATTTGTGTGAAAACAACATGAGAAAGATGTAATTATGAGAAATAAGGCATGACTTGTGGGCCAAAGATTTTCTCAAAGACTTGGCATTGATAATGATGAAACATACACACTTGTGGTGGATGCAACTACTTTTTGATACTTTATTAATCTTCCAGTTTATGAAGGACTCGATTTGCATTTGATGGATATTATTATAGTTTATGTATAGGGATCCCTTGATAGTGAAATATATATGAAATTCCCTGAAAGATTTAAAATGCCTAAAGCATGGGATTCAAGTTCTCGAGAACACTATTAAATCAAATTAAATAAGTCATTTTATGGATTGAATTAAATAATCTAGACACATGTTGTATATCGGACTCACTGAATATTTGTCCATCTGGAAATAACGAGTTTGTTATAATTGCAGTTTATGTTGATGTCTAAAATATTATTGGAACTCCATAAGAGCTTCAAAAGGCAGTAAATTACTTAAAGAATGAATTTGAGATAAGGATCTTGGAAGAATAAAATTTTTGCCTTGGGTTGTAAATTCAATATTTGAAAATGGGGTTTTGTGCATCAAGAAGCTTATATTGCGAAAGTGTTGAAACAATTTTATATGGACAAATCACATCCATTGACTACCCCGATGGCAGTAAGGTTGCTAGATTTGAATAAAGACCCTTTTCAACCTCGAGAAAAGGATGAGGAACTACTTGGTCCTAAAGTACCATATCTTAGTGCAATCAGAGCACTAATGTATCTTGTTGGTCACACAAGACCTAATATATCATTTGTTGTTAATTTATTAGCAAGATATAGTTCGTCTCCCACACGAATGCATTGAAATGGAGTAAAACATATACTTCACTACCTTTAAGAAATAATGGATATGGGCTTGTTTTTCCCAAATTTACATAAATCAGATTTAATTGGTTATGGATGTTGGGTGTTTATCTAACCCGTATAATGGCAGATCACAAACATGATATTTATTTACATGTGGTGGTACAAACATTTCATGGTGATCTATGAAACAAACTATAGCAGCCCCATTGTCTAATCATGTAGAACTTTCAGCAATACATGAGGTAAGCCAAGAATATGTTTGGTTAAGATTTGCAATTCAACACATTCGATGGACTTGTGGTTTGTCTTATGGAAAATTGACCCCAACAGTCTTGTATGAAGATAATGATGCATGTATTATCTAGCTGAAAGACGGGGTATATTAAAGAGGATAGAACAAAGCATGTTTCACAAGAATTCTTTTTCACTCATAATATCCAGAAGAATGGTGATATTAATATTCAACAAACCTGGTAGATTTGTTTACCAAGGTATTTCCTACTACAATATTTGAAAAGTTTGCCAATAATATTGGAGTTCATTGACTTAAAGATCTTAACTAATATTATCATGAGTGGGAGTTAATACGCGCTGCACTTTTTTTCCCTTAACCATGGTTTTTCTCATTGGGTTTTTTTTGGTAAGGTTTTTAATGAGGCAGCAATTATACCATATACTAAGGATAATATACCCTTTTTCCTTCACTAGATCTCTATCATTGGGTTTTTACTAGTAAGGTTTTAACGAGACATTTTCTTTGACTATAGGCATCCAAAGAGGAGTGTTATGAAACATTAATCAAAGTGGATTCCTATTAATGTATAAGTCTTCATCTCTCCAATCTCCCATACCTCTTCATCTTCTAAACTCCTAAAATTGCTATGACTTTTCGTATTCTCATGTCTCTTCATCTTCCCATATTTATCAAAAAGTTTAATAGATGTGACTTTTAATATTCCTCTCAGCCTATAAATAAAGGCTTTGTAATCTTGTATAATACACAGATATGATATACATGTGATAAAGAAGGAAGTGGATAAGAAGTTGTCTATTTCTCTTCTGTCCACTTTGGTATGGTTTTTGTTGATTTGCTTTCTTAATTTTATAATAGTTACCTTATTTAGTTCACACATGCGCTATTTTATACATGAACACAATTATGTATCTCATGTAGAATGAAACCGTTAAAACAATTAAAGCAAATGACGATTTATATATATAGCTATTATATATATTAAAATTATTTGGGTAATCTAATGAATTAGTTAAATGGTTCATAGCTTAGTGGTATTGATCCACTGTAAAAAAGTGTCAGGGTGAGAAGTTCAATTCCCAAGTTTATATCTGCTGAATAATCTTGTGGTAACAGATTACTGGTTGTGGGTGCTAGTTTGCAGCCCAAACCTTATATTATTAAGTAAGGGGCACAGATTGAACAATTAATTCTCAATCCATGCCCACACTTTTGACAACTTGTCACATTTGTAAAAAAAAAAAAAAAAAGAAAGATCTAATGAATTGGTTAAAATAAATAATCAACCTACGTAACACAACACGAAGAACAACACAAATCTAGCAGCAGACGAATCCTACGACCATCTTCATCTGTTCAAATTTGTAAAATGATTTTGTCTGACATTCAAGTTTTTATTCAAAAAAAAAAAAACCTGATAAGAATTAAATATAATATATTTTTTTTCAAATTTAACATGTTAGAAATTGAATAAATTTAAATAAATAGAAATTTAATAAATTGGTGTTTAACTTTAAAAACAAATGGGTGGCATTCACATAAGGAGGATGATGGATTAATTTTTATTTTCTTTAATTTTCAATTTCAACTTATATGATTCCTTTAAAATTAAAATAATAATAATAATAATCCCCACATCTATGAATTTATCTCAGTACACTTTAATTTTTATGTTTTGTCTTTTAGGAAAATAATTGCTTACAAATTTCTTTTTTCATCAAATAATCTCTCAAAATAATATAAGTAATAAATGAAGATGCCTCTTTTATCTATGTGTTATTTTGCGATTTATTTTACAATGAAGTTTAGATCATACAAATTTATTTTTCCGTAACAAACTTTTAAGGGTCTGCTTGGATAGCACCATATTATGCCATAATCCGTACATTATGGCATAATATAACATTGTAATAAAATTATGGCATAATGATTGTTTGGATAGCTATTTTACAATATAAATTTATGCCATAAAGTGGGGAATATGGCATAAAAAATTATTCCAGTCAAACTAGAATATTTTTGTATGCCAAAAATCGGCCAAGCTTGCGTTTCTCGCATTCTCTCTCTCTTTCTCTCGGGCTCCTGTTCTTCAACTCATCTGTCCAGCCTCTCTGCTACCTCTCCACCGCCATCATCCTCTCCCCGACCATCTTTCATGGCCTCAACCTCGATCCCTGCCTCTTCCTCCGCCGGAGTAGCATCGTTAGCGTCTAGATCAGAGAGACTTCCCAACCAGTTTCATGGCCCTCCTTCTCGTCCTTTTCTCGCCTCGATCACTGGAGAAGCATCGTTGGCATCTGGATCGGAGAAGCCGGTGTTGAGGTTCAACAGAAAGAGGGGAGAAGGCGGTGTTGAGGTTCAACGAAAAGAGGGGATCGGAGAAACTGGTATTTTTCTTCTGTTTTTTTTTTTTTTTTTTTTTTTTTTTTTTGAAAGCTTTCATAATTATTAATGGAGATATTTATATTAAATATGTTAGTCTTCTTTTTTTATTTTTATGTTCTTTGGTTTTTGTTCAATTTGTTTGGAGCCACCTGAAATGGCAAGATTTGTATGAATGTATGCTGCATAAAGTTTGTTCCTGAATCCTGACTGTTTTTGGATCTAGATTGAAATTTTTATAGATCTTAGAGATGTTATTTTGATGATCACATTTTTTTTCTTTTTGATTTGCCTAGTATCAACTGATCAGTTATGCATTTGTATGTTTTTTTCTTCATACGCTTCACAATTTCCTCTGTATGTTTCTTGTTTTCCAGTTTTGATGACAAACTTAAATTAAATCACAATATTATTGTATATGCATCGCTTGGTTACTCGAAATTCATTGTCTACACCGGGCATCGTATTCCCGACAGGTGAGCAGAATTACTGCCATTTTGTGGTTTTGGGATTCTTTTGAATTGGCAGACAATCTTTGCATGACATTGTGATTTAATTTATGAAGTATGCCAATGTTTGGAATGAATGTGCTTATAAAACAAAACAATGTTGTGAATTCACCAATCCAAAATGACAGATCAAACATTTTCTGAATGTAGTTATCTTACAGATCATAACATCATAAGCTGCAAACTGAACCTATGCTTGGCTGTTTCATGGTAAGACCACATTCAAAAATGCTTATGGTTGCATTGAATTGAGAGAAACTAAATGGGTTAGAAAATGAAGTTTCCCTTGTGTTTCTGTAAATGTGATTTACGTTCATTAATGATAAGGTAACATGCAATTTGAAAGTTGATCTTGTACTGCTTTATTTTATCATAATCACTGGTTGAATGTGGGCGACTGTATTCGTTTCTAATTCAAAAGCCAAGAATGTATGTCTATGGCTTCTTTTCTTTTTCTGACAGAGTGATTCACTGATACTTATCTGCCGCTTATACTTGTGATTAGATGCATTACACTAATTAAACTGTCTCATTTAGTTCTTAGTTCTCAAACTGTAGTTGTTGTTGTAAAACACATTTGGAGGCCTTTCCTGTATTCATACTCATTGCACATTGTCATTGATGAGTTGAAGTTCTTGACTTCATTACAAATTTTTTCAGACATTTCTTATATATATATATATATATATATATATATATGCTTTCCAATAATGATAAATGATTATGATATGGAGGAGCTTCATGATGTCTAGATTTTTGTGAGTCTGCATAACTTGTGTGTCACTCTCAAATTCATCTCATCTTCTGTAGCTATTCTACAATCATTCTCATCTCATCTTCTGCAGTTATTCTATAATCTTCTGCAATTATTTGTGCTTCAAAAATGTATGCTGCATCATAATGTTGTTAGTTTCATTGATTTTCCTTTTGATGACTAAAATTCGTTGTTAGTTTGTAATTCAATAACTTGAGCATGTCGTGAAACTATATTATTCTCCTTGAACATGTGCCTCATTTATTAATTCCAATTTCCATTTGAGAGGAACATTTATTTTTTTATTTAATAATTGTCTTTTTCTTTTGTTTTAGTTATTCTCAATTGACCCATAGTTCACCCCACAGTTCATGTCTATTACTGGTAACCATTATTGCTTTTTATTATATTTTACAGTGTTTGATCTGTTATGGCAAGTGAAGGTATGACAAGTGAAGCTACTAGACATGAAAGTAGGGCAAAGTGGATTGAAATTCACAAGGCTCACCTAGTAAGATTATTAGGTGAGTATAATACTCCTGCATACCGTTCACAAAATGTATGGACCAAAGAAGCATGGAATAAGATGATACGCGGCATGATAACCAAGTTTTCCAATCCAAGCATCACCATAAGCCAAATCAAAGCATTAGAGCAAGAGTTGAAAAAAACCTACAAGCTTCTAAAAGGCTTTTTTGAATTAAGTTGCTTTGGATGGGACTATGAAATTCTCTTTTGCAATGTTCTTCATGACCTTCAAGAATTTCTGTACATATGCATCACCTATAAGAATAGATGTGTGATGTTCTGCACTTGTAGAAGTCACTGGACATTGTTTCGACCAATAGCTGAGCATTAATAGATCATCTTCCTCATCTTTTTTCCTCCAAAGATTTAAGAAATCCATAATGAAACAATGGTTAGAACTATGAAGTTTTTCAATAAAAAAAGGAGTATGTGTATAATGCAAAGAAATCATCTTGTGTATAAATAGGGGAAAATGACAACAACTATAATTATAACAGTTATATTTACAACGGCTATTTTTCAAAATTTAATTTCCAACGGTTATAATCCAACTGCTATTTTTTATTATGTAATAATAATTTATTATGCAAAACAAATACTCATTCTGTAAGAAAAATATATGTAATATTTATGTAATAATTTTTTTTATTTTGTTACCCAAACACTCATTCTATACGAATAAAATATACCATAATTTCTGTAATAATCAGTTGCACTTCTTACATAATAAAATTATACTATATATTTTTTATTTTACATCTAAACAGGCCCTAAATAATATTTTACTTGAGATTAAAATTTATATTGGACTTTTGAAAACCTAATGAATTTTGAAAAATATAGTGCCTAAAATATATACTAAATTAAAGTAATATAATATTGAAGAAAAGCAATTGTATAACCATATCAAGAAATAATAGTGGAAATGAAAATTATAAGGATTTCAAAAAATTACGTCAATGAAGAATAATTTAATTTCCATTTTTTTGTAAAATTACTAATAAAATTAACTCATAATTTATAGAAATATGTAGTATTTTGTAAACTATTAAAGGAACAAATTTGGTGGGAGGAGATTGATCGTCCATAATGTGGCAAAAATTTCATGGCACATTCATAAATGTTAAATGCACTCATTAGTGCTATAGGCTAATACTAAATTTGCTATTTTTTATTAATCATTTTTTAAGAAAATTTATACTAAATATCATCATATTTTGAAATGGACTCATACAAATTATCTCGACCATCTTAGTTGGAGACGTCGCTGCCATCGAGAATCACCTGGGCACACTCTTTACCCAACCAAGCTTACTTGTATGGAATGTGGACACCATGTTCCCGTAACATATGCTTCTGAATGTTGATGGCCCTGTACAAGGGCTGGTCTTTAAGCTTCTGAATTACTCGTGCGCTTACCCATTTTTTGGATGCTTTCGGATGTGACACCGAGACAATTCCACCACCTCAAGTGTGTGACGGATGCCTTGTCTTGATTTTGAAAGTATTTTTATTGTATTTCGTTTGATGCATGAAGGCGCCAGTCACAACCAACGGTTGTGTATTCTATAATCACCCTGTGTTTTTCATTCTTTATGAATTTGAAGTCAAAATTCCGCTTAATTGCAAAATTCCAAAGTGCGTCTCTGAAATGTTCAACGCCTACAAAATGTTGTCTGATATCCAACGACAACACTTCAGATTGATCCGACGAGGACGGACGGCCTGCCACACCGTCAGGATCGCCATGTGATGGAACAGGTGCGCTGGTAGAATCAGAATACCTACCAACACTTCAGTTTAAACGGAAAGCATTATTACGTTAGTGGAAACAAAACACATTAAATGAAAACATATAATTTTAAACAAAAACATAAAATTTTAAACAGAAACTCAATAATTTAAACTGAAACTCAAAAATTTAAGCGGAAACATACATTTTTAAACGGAAACTAGGATGGGACAAGATAACAAAGCAAAACTTATGGTTTTGCTTTGTTTTAAAAGGGAACTTATTTGTTTAAATGGAAAATGGAATAATTAAGCGAAAACTATAATAATTAAACTGAAAATATAATAATTAAGTGGAAACATATGATTTTAAGAGTAAACATAAAGGAGAAGAACTTTACAATGACAAGAATTCATTTTGACTATGATGCGACAATGACACATCATCTGTCTCAACCACGAGATCGACTACAGCGCATTTGAAGAGGGAGTACACATGACACATGCGCTGGAAGTCAACTTTATTTTCTATTGGACAAATCGTTTTATGTCCATCGGGTGTGATAAACTTCACCCTGACACGGGAAACATCAAGCCCCCATCGCTCACATATCTCCGCTAAGACTGAATCCCAAGAAGTCTGTACCGTGAACACTAGCACTCGTCCCTCCCCGTTGTATCTTGCAATTGCACAAAAACTCTCCATAATAAACCTGCATATAAATATAAATTATTACTCTCTCTTAAAGGATGATCAAAGTGAGGGAAAGGAAGAGATTCTCACCTTATCGGGTAACCGGCAGAGTTCAAACGAATGCAGACCAAAGATTGTTATTCTCTAGCAGGATGAGTCTTCCAAACTTTGTTTGTGAAAAAACAAAGCAAGAAGTAATGAAAAAAGATTGCCAAAAGGCAAACAAAAATGTTTCACATGATGTGACTAGGTGGTATTTTTCCCACCATTTACAATGGTAAACAAAGAATTTCACAACATAAACCTTGTCCAAGTGACTCACAGGGGGAAAAAAGGAAGTTGAACAATAATGGAACGGCTGTTTGGGGTATTAGAAACCGGCAGGGGCTGATTGAGAAGTTTTGAAATTCCCGAGGAGTAAATAATAATTTTCCCTAAAATAAAACAAGGTATTAGGAACAAAACAAATCAAATAATGGTACTTTATTAAAAGGCTGAAAATTTAAAATTATTTAAAAAAATAAAAACAAAAAAAAATTAAGTTGAAGGTATGCATAATCTTTTATTTTTGTCTGATAAATGGCACAGAGTGGGGTACCCCAAGGAGTTATGAAAAGGACAGATAAATATAATAATTTACTAGTTATAATGGCTTAACAACCCCTAGTGATTTATTATGTAAGATGTGATAACACAAGGAAAAATGATGACCTATCATGTATGCTCAAAATGATATATCAGTGACCATAATACGATAATTATAAATTTTTCTACGCTGCAACTTTAGAGAGTAAAAAATATGACTTCTTCCATAAATGACCTAATAAATAATAAATAAATAGTACTATATAATATTTTATATTATTTTAATAATATTAATGACAGAAGAATTTAACCCTTCAATTCCCAACTCAAGCCCATACACCTCTCCCTCATTGAGGAGGAGAAGCATCCGTTTGAGCTTCTAGTCGAGCGACACAAACTTGGTCATTTTGCCCTTGTGCTTTCTCATGGTTATATGCTGTTGTGCCAAGTATTCTTTTGAAATTTCGCAGTCCTATACTCCTATGTTCAGAGACCAATAATGATGCTTTTTTGTTGATGGATTGATTTGAAATTATTAGGTGGATTCTCGCGGCTCTGTTGCTGTTGATTTTATAGATGCTTTCGGTGAAAAATTGGGATTTTATCTCATTATTGTTATCAACTATGCATAATCTTTTAGTCTCTAAAGAAAGAAGTAATAGAGAGTTTTCTATAGTCAATTTTTATTGAGATGTGCATTTAGTTTGAGCTTTTTATAGATGTTTATAAATGTTAAGTAAATAAAATAATAATAATTTTGAGTGATAAGAACACATACACGGTGGTTGATGGTTTTCCCAATATCTCTTATAATTAAAAATTTAGAAACAATGTTTTTGAAATATAACATATTTGAAATACCATAATAAATATAAATAAGTTAGATGTGTGAAAAATAAATAGCAATGAATCATACGGAACAATGATGATTTTTTTTTTTTGAAAAAGTGGATAAACCACATCATTAAATTAAATCAGAAGGCGGAACCAGTACAAAGGACAGACCAAACAGAAACTAAAGAGACCACAGGAAATGGTACAAACATCCATAAGACACATCAGGACACTAGGACATGAGGGGGACGCACACCCCCCGACAAAACAACAACAACACCAATTACTCTCAACCCGGGAGAAACACAGCCTCGGCCGAAAAACTTGAAGTGCGTACAATAGTGTTCACCCCAATCTTCATCCAAAGCAGGCTCAAGCTCATGGACACGCCTAGCCCAGAAGCTCCGTCATGTGGGCCAAAGGCCAGACCAAGAAGCCACAGAGTTCCCAACTGGGCCAAGATCACCCCCAGCCTAATTGCACGAGCAAGATCCAAAAAAGGTTCGGATTCAATCAAAGTTGGGTCCAGGAAGCTCGGAAACGACCCAATTGAAGACCAGTCCAACGGCAAAACCTCAGCGACAGAACAGCCACGTGCCTTCGGCGCGCAATTCCCGGCCTTCGCAACATCGGACTAGCCGACCTCGTACCCATGGACCTGCGGATTTGCGCCACGCGTCGCCTGAAACAATGATGAATAGCTATCATTTTTTTAATTAAAATAATAACCATATTCATTTATACAAGATCAAAGTTTTACTTGTCATTATTTATTTTATTTTTCTACCTTAGCTTATAGTTTAGAACTTTTTTATCCATAGGTTAAAATTGTCTCACCATAATATTTAATATTCTTTTAATTTTTTGAAATATAATTACATAGAATTCTTTGGTTATTTTTAACATAAATTTTAATTTTCTTGCAAAATGGATGAATAATATATGAAAAGATTTTTTATATTTCTTTGACCTTTTGGGCATGTTCGCAAGGGGCTCTAGGGTAAATTGATTCATGGTTTTTGGATATGATGCTTTTATGCGTAATTTATTTGACTTATTTTACTTGTATATGCCCTTTAATAATAATTTATTCAAAATAGATTTTAAACTTATGAGGTCTAAACAAACAAACAAGGTTTAAAAATATTTCCCATGCCAAAATATAATTCAAAACAACGATATTTTGAAATATTAAGGGAAAGCAAAACTATTTTCAAGTAAAAAAAAAACCACAGTAAAAACAATATTTTGAAAATATTCATAAGTAAAGCTGTTTAATGTTTATAGTAAATATTAAGTTTTTAAAAATTATATATATATATATATATATATATATATATATATATTCAAGTTGAATAGTTAATATTCATGATTTGTAGTTATATCCATAAACGGTATCCACCATTTGAAGGGTTCTATTTGGTCATTATTCTTAATCAGTCTTGTATCTTCATTTGATGTATTCATTTATTAATTTATTTTGAAATGACTTACCTCTAACTCCAATACAATTGTTAAATATTTGTTCCTTCAATGATATCAACTCATTTTAAATTTGTTTATATAAAAAGTCTTTTTCTATTTAACTCTTAACTTTGACTAGATAATGTAATGGTAAACGCCAGTACTGTTTATGGTGATATAGGTTGATAAAATATATAAATTATCAACAAAAGTGTTAATAAGTATTGAGTTAAATGTTAAACCTTTTATTGTGATAGAATTATTCTCAATATGTGTTTTAGTGGCCTTCCTTATAATAACATACTAACACTTTGTTCTCCTCCCATGACAAAAGTCAAGGGATTCAAAATTCTCCAACTCAAAGATTGAGGTTTAATAGTTTATTCATAATTAAAAAAAAAATCTATTTTAGTAATTTAGTCAGTTATAATTGTGATGGATGTATAATTGTGGTATTTCTATTTATTCAGGTTTTAAAGTTGGTCACAAACTTTTATATTACATTAAATATATATAGTTGTTTAAGTAATGGTTAATCTATAATACGTTAATTTAATCAATTTTATTTTTTCAAAAAACTTTCCAAAGTTTTATTTATCTTTTTAAAGAAATCCCCCAGGTTGTAACTCATCACAAACCAAAAACATTGATATCAAAATTTTCACTAAATCAATAACTTATTCTTATAAAAATATGAAGAATGACAAAACTATCTTTAATGAAAATGTCTAAATTTATTAATAATATACATTTTTTTTATTTTATGAAGTTAAAGGCATAGATGTATCTCACAAACTATCTTATTTAGTATGAGTCCATGAAAAAATGAGTCTATTTAATTACATGAACATTGTTTGAAGAAATTAATGATAAAAAAAAGCACATGTACTCTAAAATAGCACATTTAGTATGAGCCTATACCACAAATGAGTGCATTTGACATGTTATTAGTCACTCTGATCATTGGACCGGTTAAGACCGACCCAAAAAATTAAGGTTTGAATCCAGCCCAAGCCCCATATTTAACGGGCCTCATGAATAGTTTGAGTCGGGTTGGGCATGCCCAAATTTAAAATATAAAACCCATGGCCCAACTTATGGACTTGGCTCTTTGAATCAATCATTGGATTAGGCTAAGATTGGCCTATTGGATTTGGCTCGATTGTTATTTTTATTTTTAACTTTTTTATTAAAATTTGTAATGATTTAAAGATAAAAAAAATAAAATAAATATAAAAATGAATAGTTTTATTAATTGATTAGTATTGTTTTTTTTTACTTGAGAAAAATATTGCATCATTACAATATAAATACATTCAAACTAGATTAGCACCTACTCATTTGTCAATCATATGTATTTTCTATTCTACGTAAAATCGGGCGTCTATGTACTTAATTGATCAATGAAAATACAACTTTCTTTCAGGATGGATCATGAAGGCAGTCGTTGGTTGACATGACATGACTCATGAGGTTAGTCCATGAAAGCCACTTAGCTAGTTAGCTCTCTTGTATGATGGGATTATTTCAATCAATTAATTATTTGTATTTTTTTAAATTTTATTATTAATATTTAGTAATAAATCCAATAGATCAGATCATGGGTCGCCCTATTGGATCAACCCAATAAAAAGTTTGTTTGGATCGGACTTGGATTGGTCTGTCAAACATTAACTATGGATTGGGTTTGGATCAGGCTTGGACCAAGCTTGGGGCAGTCCGTAGGCTTTGAGCCAAATGATGTGAGTGAGATATTACTACGAAAATTATTTTTTTCTTTAAATTACATATCTTATAAATGAGTCATGAAAATATGGTGTTCCATCATGGCATCATTTCTGCCCATAAATTGGTTCTTCTAGTAGTTTTATGTAAAAACACCACATAATAATTTCTACAAGTTATGAGTTAATAATGACAACAATTTACAAAAGATAAAAACATTAAAAAAAAAATCCTATTTGGGAAAGTAAATATTCATCACTGAAGTAATTTTCTAAAATCGTTGTACTTTCAATTTCCTATATTATTTCATAGTATAGTTATATAATTATTTTTCCTTCGATATTATATTATTTTGTATTATCATGCCTTTTTGGCATTGTATTGTCGAAATTGATTTGGTTTCTAAGAATCCATACAATTCAATGTTATCCTCCAACAAAATAACATGGAGAGGTATATATAGGAAAGTTTAGTTTGCATTATCTTAACCTTACAGTAATATAAATAGGAAAACAGTATATATATATATATATAGAGAGAGAGAGAGAGAGAGAGAGAGAGAGAGAGAGAGATTATATATAAAAGATCATTTTCATTTAGTACTCATACAATTATCCTATGATCAATAAAAAGGAACTAGGAAGTTTGTAGGTAATTCTTTTTCCTAAAAGACAAAATATAAAAGAAAGAAGAAATATGCTTAGGTATAAATTTTTTAAAGGAACCATTTGTTGAAAATTGAAAAAGAATAAAAATATAAAATATAAAAAAAAATTAATCCATCATTCTATGGAGAATTACCCCCTTTAAGAGAAAGCCATTTTGATCAATTTTTTATTTATTTAAAACTATGCAATTGTTTATATGCTAACTATATATATATATTAGTAAATGTAGACAAGTCACAATATGTTACCCTTTCCTTGTTATTGAGGTGATAATATGTTAAATATTAAAAACGTTATATTTAAATTATATATATATTAAATATTAAAAACATTATATTTAAATTCTTATTATAGATGTTGGAGAAAACCATAAAAAAAATCTGAACAAATGTAGAGTGTGTATTCTGGACATCAAGTTTGAAGAGGATAGCCTTTAATTAACAATAAAGGTTGGATTTGGCTAGAGGGTTTAATTTTAATAAAAAACAAAAAATAATTATTGATTATGAGCTTTTTTTTGTAAATTAAGAAAATATTGGAGGGTGAAACTGGAAAGAAGAAATTGGACCTCCGAATTGTCCCACAAGCTTTGCATGATACTTATATCAAGAACAAATTTTTTTTTTTTTTTTTGTATATATATATATATTGAAAAAAAGCTTTATGTTCTCTATAAATTAAAAAAATCCCTTTGTTTAAAGTTGGAATCGAAATCTCCTTATTTTTTTAAAATTTTAAAAACATTTTTTTCTTTCTTTTTTAAAAACACAAGTTTTGAGAATCAATTTCTTGGAGTTAATCTTTTTAATTAAAAATAAAATAGACTTGCATGGATATAAAACATATGAAGTCAATGCTAGAAGAGAAAGACACATTATCTACAAATGTATGTTTAAACAACTCTCAATCTAAGAGGACACTAGACAGCAAATGTTTTTCAGGAGTGGGCCCCACTTTAATGGAATATCTCAAATAAAAACACAATTACAGACTCAACACATAAACACTCCAAGTCTAAGGGTGTGTTTGTTTCAAGGGATTTGGAGTTACTTGTAACTCCAAATCCCTTGTGTTTTGAAATCATGTGATTGTTTTGTGGGATTTGCTTCTCCATAGGATTTCAAAATACCATGGTGGAGGGATTTGGTTTTACGGTCAAAATGACAGTAAAACCAAATCCCGGGAGTTCAAAACCAATGTATATGTATATATACATATATGTATACACAGACATATGCATATATACACACATACATATATTTATACACATACGCATATGCATACATATACATATACATATACATATACATACACACACATACATATATGCATACACACTCATACATATACATATATGCATACGCATACGCATACGCATACGCATACATATACATATTTATATAAACATACATATAGATATATGTATGTATATACATATACATATTTATTTATATGTATAAACATACATATACATATACATATACATATACATATTTATATAAACATACATATACACTTCTAGATATACTTGTACATAGTATGTTTACATATACAAATACACCTATATATGTATGTATATATGTGCATATATGCACAGATACACATACATATACTTATATAGATATATATACTCATATACATATATGTATATACACATATGCACACATATACATATATTTATATAGATATATATACTCAATACATATACTTATACACATGTTTTCCAATTTCAGATTTTCAAATCCTCCCAAACAAACATAAAATCTTATAATACAGTAATTTCAGTTACATCCAACCAAACACAAGATTTAATTGCACTGCATTTTGAAATCCAAGTATTTCCAGTTACATTGTAACTAGAAATCCACTGCATTTAGAACTACATCCAACCAAACGCTACCTAAATGAAAAAAGTACACAATAGTGCTATGAAACATTTAAAGTGAATACCCAGTAAGTTTCTCTCAACAAGTCATCACTTTTGGTGTCTCATTTGTCAAAAGTTTATTTTAGTTTCTAATCTAAGCCCTACATATATATATATATATATATATATATGATGTACCAAAAGAATGGTATAGAAAATAAGAACAAGAAGGAGAACTTCCACTACTTTCTTTTGCTATATGTTTGTCTTGCTATATTATATAGTTTTATAACACGTTAAGCACGAAGCTTTAACAAAGCTCTAACTAATCCAATTGCTTGGCAAATTTGTGTTGGAGATATTTTTCACAATATATGGATATTACCAAATCCATGGTTGGATTGGACATCAAAGATGAGCAAGGGCGGAGCCAGAAATTAGATAAAGGGGGGCGAACTATAAGTTTTTAAAATAATTAATTAACAAAAATTCAAAATTCAAAATTTTAAATAATAAAATATATTTAATTTTTTTATAACAACAAATAAAATTTAAGAGAAATAAGTAAAATTAATTAATAGATCAAAATAAATATTTTTATGAAAATTTAGATTTCTTTTGGATTATGACGGGTGGTTTAAGATAACTAGAGATCTATAACGAAATTTTATAATAAACTCTTTAATTTATTTAATAAAAATTAAATTATTTAGATTTTATTTTAATAAATACCTATTTGAGATGTTTATTTATCTTTTCATATACTACTAAACTCATGAAAATGATATATTTAAAATTTATGAATAAAACTCAACAAAGTAAAAATCTAATATAAAAAATTGTAACAATATACAAAAGCTCTTATCTATAATTAAAAAGAAATATATATTATATTAATTTTAGAGAAACAAATGAATGAAAAAAACTCATAATAGAATTTTAAAAAGTTAGTTAGAAGATATAACTGATTAAGCATTAAAATAAAATATTTAATATCTTGTTGTATTATTTTTAAAATTTAAAAATTAACTAAGATTAAATTACATTGGTTGAATATTATATTAAAATATTTTTATAATATGATAATTATTGATGGCCATTAAAATTTGAGTTTTTGAAATTATTATTTAAAAAAATCTAAAGATGAGGATTTAAAAAATAAAGGGTTAAAGTAATTGCTGTATTGAACTTACTCTTGAATTGATATTGTTCTGATTTATAATTGTAAAAATATAGATAATATTTTAAATTAGAAAAAATCTCATGACTTATGTAATTTAATAATTTATTTGAATTCATTTAAATAATTATTTTAAAAATTAATTTATAAATTACTTACATTTAAAATCTCATTAATTAGAAAATAAAATGATTTTTAATCTTTTTTAAAAAATAATAAGTTTTAGGGCTTTTTAATAAAGTGACCCTATTTTTGTTTTATTTAACCAAATGGCCCTAGGACCATTTTAATTGTCAAAATGGCCCTATAGCCATCACATCACCTATATGGGTATTGTGATGTGTTGATTGGGTGCTGAGTCAGCGCTGACTGGATTGCTGATGTGGTATTTTCAAATTAAAAAATCATAATTTTTTGCATTTTAACCCCTAAATTGTTTTATAATCAATAAGTTGATTTATTCTTGAGTTTTTTTAACCAATTTTTTTTAAAAAAAAATATTAGTGTTTTAAAATTTATTAAACTTTTAAATAACTTTTATATAAGTGTGTTTTTTATTTAAATCCCTTATTTGTTTTATAATTAACAAATTATCTTTTTCCTTTTATTATTTAACCCAAATTTCGTTTTAAAAAATTATGTAATTTTTTAAATTTATTAAAAAAATTAATTTTAAAGAATATATTTGAATATGAAAACAGAAAGGGCTTATAATTTATTTTTCTTGTTTGCTTGTATAATTAGCCATGACTTGTATTAATTGCCCAAAAATAATTTAATAATGTTTATCATATTATGAAAGTTTCTCGAGTAGGACTCATAATTGAATAATGTTTATCATGTTTTATGAAGTCTCTATAAATATGACTCCTCTCTAACTCTAGAATCAATCAATCAATTCTCGAGTGAAAGATCCCCAAACTCTCTTTTCCTTTCTAACCCTAGCCGTTATTTGGAAAAGAAGAGGATATTGTTTCTCAATTCTGGCGTGGGACCTTCGTTCGGCGCTAGAGAGATCTACGGCAATTCGAGAGACAAATTCAGCACATCAAAGAAAAGACCCTCAAATATTAAAAGGTAATTTTCTATGCTTTATAAATTAATTTACGGTGTTAATTAAAACAATTAGACCATATCGCAAATTTTATTATTGCTTCCGCATGCTTTAATGATGTTATATGATTTTTGCAATATTACCTAACAGTTACATCATATATTTCTCTCTTGTGTAGGGCAAGTAGTTCTATAATGACCAGGTTATTTACATGTAGCGCAAGTAGTTACATCATATATTTCTCCTTTGGCTTGGACATGTATTAATTGCCCAAGAAGTAGATTCAAGTGTAGGGAGAATATGATTCCATTTACAATAAAGGTGTGCATGCTTGTATAATTAGACATGACATGTATTAATTGCCTAAAAAATAGGTTTCAAGTGTAAGAAGAATATGATTCCACCTACAACATGTGCATGCTTGTATAATTAGGCATGACATGTATTAATTGCTTAAAAAATAGGACTCAGGTGTAGGGAGAATATGATTCCACCTACAACAAAGGTGTGCATGCTTGTATAATTAGGTGTATGAAGAATCCAATGCCTTCATAGATCTAAGCAAAACCCCCTTTCTCTCTCTCTCTCTCTCTCTATATATATATATATATATATCTTCCCTTCCACTTTCATCTTCACCAACTTCAAACTCTATCTTTCTTTTGGTATTCAAAACTTGATATTCAAAAAAGTTAGTAAAAATTTTATAGTATACATAGTTTATAATAATTATCTCATATTAATTTAATTTTTTTCTAAATTATATATATATATATTTTTAAGGATGAGTATTACTGAAGTAACAGTGATTGTTTATTGGGGTGGGCATTTACAAGAGTCTAATGATACTTATTCGGGAGGCTATAAAACTGTGGCTGGAGTTCGAAACAATAGTAATTTGAATGAGTTGCAAGAAACAATTGCTGCAGCTATTAACTTCAAATTAGGCGACAATTATATGAACATCAAATGTAGCTGGCCTATGGATCGACACACTAGTACTGTAATCAACATTGACAATGACAGAGAAACATTACTGATGTTGAGATTATCTACGCCAATATTATATGTGGATGAAAGAGAACCACGTGTAATCCCAACCACAACATCTATTGCACATACATTGTAAGCTCATGGACTTATTACTTAATAAAATTTACTTGTTCCCTTGTTTAATCCCTTACTGACAACGCATATGTTGTGTTTTGTTTTTTTTTCTTTAATTATTATTTTTTTTTTAGCAGGCCACCTATAAACATTGAATATGGAAGCTCTATTGGCTATCAACAGTCAGGGTATAATGATAATGTCGATGCATATGAACATAATGCTTGTAACACAGATTTTGAAGCCCCAAGAAATAATAGTGGTGATGATCATAGTGATGATTGTAATGACAATGATGATGATGGCTATGATGATATCGATGATGACGATGATAGCAACGATAATAATGCAAGTCTTTCCACTGATGTTCAAGAAGGTGTAATTGCAGAAGATTCCATTCGAACAACAAATATAAATATGGAGCAAGGGGCAAATGTGGCCTCAGTTGATTACACAGTTTGAGGAAGTTCCAGGTATGGCACCAATAGATGATTGGTACAATACAACAATAATAAATGATGTAGATCCACATATATCTGTAGGAGATGAACAATCATTAAATTTTAATGATTGGGTTGGTCGAATGTTTAATTCAAAAGCTCAATTAATAGACCTATTAAGTCGATGGTCTATAAAAAAAGCAGTTGCATTTACTCGTGTGAAAAGTAATATGTCTAGATTCACTGTAAAATGTGTCAGCACAGATTGTCCTTGGCGTCTTCATGCTTCAGTTTCATCCAAAACATCCCTGTGGGTTGTAAAAAGATGTCCAAGGCCGCATATCCGTACAAACGAAAGAATCCAATCAGACAATCGCCAATGCACTGGAAAGATAATATGTGAATTAATATTGCCAACATTAAGAGCTGATCTTAGCCTGAGCATTGCACAAGTACAAGCGATTGTCAAAGACAAGTACCATATTGATGTTAGTTATGGAAAAGCTTGGAAAGGTAAGAATAAAGCTCTTAAATATATATTTGGATCATGGGAGCAATCTTATGCCGAATTACGAATGTATTTTAACACTTTAGTCAGTTGCAACCCGGGCACTATTGTTGACTTTGATTCTGATTGGGGTCATGGATGGGAGCGTTTTAAGAGAGTGTTTTGGGCTTTTGGACCATCAATCATTGGTTTCAATGCATGTCGTCCTGTTCTCTCAGTAGATGGGACATTTTTGCATGGGAAGTACAAAGGGACTATGCTAATGGCGACTGGAGAAGATGCTGAAAACCATTTGTTTCCTTATGCATTTGGTATAGTTGAAAGTGAGAATAAGGAAAGTTGGTCATGGTTTTTAAATAATGTATACAAAACATTAGATCCTACTCGTCCTATGTGCATCATCTCCGATAGATTTAGAGGCAACATCAATGTTGTTCGTGATGCTTTCCCTCAGCAATATGGCCATGTTCATCGATATTGTTTGCGGCATCTAACTGATAACTTTTTACAACTTTGCAAAAGTAAATTTGGTGCAGATATTTTGTGGAAGGCATCAACGGCTGAATCATCACGGAGGTTTGAAGAATTGATCAATGTATTAATAGAAAGATATGTTGTGTTTACTGATTTCGCATCATCTATTGGGCCAAGGCAAATGTGGGTAATGGCGTATGATGGTGGCAGACAGTGTGGATGACATAGCACTAATTTATCAGAAAGTTTTAACTCAGTTCTTAAAGGTACTCGTGGTTTACCGATAAGAGCTCTTGTATCATCCACTTTTCACCGTACTGCAATGTATTTTTTTAAACACCGTGAGATTGGACTTGCTATGGATCGAACTTTGACGACAAGGCAAGAAGCAAGGTTGAATGATAATATTGAGAAAGGCAGATATTTAATCGTGCGGCGTTTTAATCACAATGAATTTCAGGTAACAGAACATGTTAATGATGAGACAATTGACTATGAAGTTATTATCAATGGAGTTTTATCCACATGTACATGTGGATTTATGGTTGCTCGCCGATTTCCATGTATACATGTCTTGAGAGTTTGTAGTACTGCAAATGCAAACATTAACCCATATGTGTTATGCCCCAATTGGTTGACTGTAATGTCATATAGACAAACTTATGCTCCATGTTTTCATCCGGTACCGAGTTCACAATTTTGGCAGCCTGTACCTGGGCCAAAGATGGTTCCACCTGTTGGCCGACGTACTGCTGGCCGACCAAAGATCAGACGTAGACGAATGCATATGGATAAAAACCCTGATCCTTGTAGACGTAATTTATGCTCTATATGTAAACAACCCGGTCATTATAGAACTACTTGCCCTAGGCAAGGGAGAAATAAATGATGTAACTTTATTTATATTTAAATGCAATTATGTGTTTTAACTTCAAATAATTTTACAAGTTATTATTGATTTCATGATTTGATTAAAAAATAAATTATTAGCCCTTTGTGTTTTCATATTCAAATATATTCTTTAAAATTAATTTTTTTTAATAAATTTAAAAATTACATAATTTTTTAAAACAAAATTTGGATTAAATGATCAAAGGAAAAAGATACTTTGTTAATTATAAAATAAATAAGGGATTTAAATAAAAAACACACTTATATATTTCTTAAAAAGTTATTTAAAAGTTTAATAAATTTTAAAACACTAATAAAATTTTAAAAAAAATTAGTTAAAAAACCCGAGAATAAATCAACTTATTGATTATAAAACAATTTAGGGGTTAAAATGCAAAAAATCATGATTTTTTAATTTGAAAATACCACATCAACAATCCAGTCAGCGCTGACTCAGCGCCCAATCAGCACATCACAATACCCATATAGGTGATATGATGGTTCTAGGGCCATTTTGACAATTAAAATGGCTCCAGGGCCATTTGGTTAAATAAAAAAAAAATATGGCCACTTTATTAAAAAGCCCTAAGTTTTATTTAAATCTATATTTAAATTAATCATAATTAAAAAAATATATTTATTACTAAATCAAAGCTTTAATATTTCTCAAAACCCTAAATCAATGCACATTAATCAATCATACATATTTTTCCAAATTTTCTCAAAATTTTTAAAAATAGCAACCTTAACAAAAACATCTAATAAATGATAAATAAATAAATAAATCATTCAACTGAAAAAATAAAAAAAAATGAAAATATAAAAATATAAAAATATTTAAAGATAAAAAAAATTAAAAATTAAAAATATATTTAAAAAAAAACTTAGAAAGGGAAGGGGGCGGTCGGGCGGAAGGGGGAGTCGGGGGACGGTCGGAGGGGCCGGGGGGGAGAGGGAGAGGGCCGGAGGGGGATGGGCTTGGGCGGAAGGGGGGCGGGATTGCCGGCGGGAGAGAACGGTGGGCGAGGAAATAGGTCGGGAGGGAAGGAGTAGGCGGGGTCAACAGACCCCGCCGACCTCGCCGACGACAGGGGGGCGGCCGCTCCCCTGCCCCCCCTGTCGCTCCGCCCCTGAAGATGAGGATGTATGGCTTGTTGATAGTGCAACAATGCACTCAATAATTAAATGCAAAAAATAATTTTCCCATTTAATAATGGGTAAAACCAGTGTCATTACAATATCAAGGAGTATAAATTTGATTGAAGGCTCTGAAAAAGCAAATATATTGTTTCTTAGAGAAACAAAATTTATTATAACTTGTGCATTATATTCTCCAAAGTCCCACCGAACCTTATTGAGTTTTAAAGATATATATCTCAATGGGTATCATATAGAGACGTGAAATGTGGGAAATACTGAATATTTATACATTATTGTTGTTACTTTGGGTAATAAGCATGCATTGGAGAAACTGCCCGCATTCTCATCTGGCCTTTATTATACCTATATTCAAATGTATGAGAGTATGAAGGTATGTATGAGTGTCTTGCCTTCTTTGGATGTTATTTATTAACCTACTTCGGAGGTTACTTATTATGATTAAGTGTCAAACCCTATACTCTAGAATAGGGTTATTAGGTTTTGATTAATGAGTCCATGTAATATAAAATTAGCAATCTTATATCAATTAAATATTTTTATCTAATCAGATTCTCTTTATATTTGTAGATGGATAAGAAGAATTTTCCTTTAGAACCTTCCCTAAAACTTCCAATTTTTCCTATGGGATCAAACCTTCGTTTCAATACACCTTTGCTAATCACTGATGACCAATACATCCTCTTGGATAACATTTGGGCCTCTAGAAATAATCCAAAAAGTCTCATACCAGTTCTCCATATTCTTAGTACCTATTTCCATAACAGAGATAAATTCCTAAGCTCAAGCACCACAAAGCCATATCTATTGACTTCATCAAGAATCACATCTCAAGTCCTGAAGCCACATACGGTTGAGTACTTCATAGAACAAGAAAGGAAAATCAAATTTCTTGAAACAGAGTTAAAAAACTTGAAAGAAAAAGACGAAAACTTGAACATGATTTACAAGCAAAAATTAGAAAAATAGAAGAATTAAAAGAGTTTATTGAAAAAATAGAAAAAAGAAGAAAAGTTTGAAATATATTTTCCTAATCCCAATTTATGTAATCCTGTTATAGTAAATACCATTAACCCAAAATGTACTAGGGAATAATTAGCTTTTACTAATTTCTTATATGATTCCACTGTTAAAAATCAATAACTATTTTTGCATTATCATTGTTACAACATATTTCCATTTCATCATATCCTTCATATAGTTTATTCTGGAAATAAAAAATACCATGTTTATACAAGTGCCCACCTTGTACTAATTTTAGATTTTTTTTCCTTAATTCTTTTAATTTGATCATCTGGTGTACCAATTATTTCTAGTGTTCTAGTATGTTTTACTCTATTAAATGAATTAAACCTTCTAATATTATATACTGTATGGGTATGTATGTATATACATAAAATATGAGAGTATGTATAAATAAAGGTATGTATGAGAGTATGTATATATAAAGGTATGTATGAGTGTCTTACATTCTTTGGAGCTTATTTATTAACTTACTTTGGAGGTTACTTATTATGGTTAAGTGTCGAATCCTATACTCTAGGTTAGGGTTATTAGGTTTTGATTAATGAGTCCATGTAATATAAAATAATGTATTATTTAAAACCTACTCCTAGGTAGGATGACTTAGTGGTATAGCTTGTCATAGTAATCTCTCCTATATAATTAAGGAGACCCTTTTATAACCATTTGGAGTATGAATGAAAGAGATAAACTTTGAGTAAATAGCTCTTATGTTTTTTGTTCTTATCATCCTTTCCATCTCCCTAACCTTCTTTCCTTGCTTCCTTTGCTTCACTTTGATAACTCTCGTAACTTAGTATTGTAAGAGAGCCCTACCTCCCTTTATAGTGGTATAAGAGCCCGAAAGATAAGGATATGGAGGGGTAAAAGTCCTTTAGGGCTTCTCTTCTCTAAAACCATGTAGTTTTAGTATGAAGTTTTTATTTCTCTTTACATGTTTTAAAAATATATGCTTTTATTTTCACTTAGCAAGACCTTCATAAATCTTGTGTTTTATCAAGTAATATAGCTCTTTTAAAGACAAGATGAAGTGTTGATTATTTCTCTCTAAGGATAGGTGGCGAGTAGCAGCTTGGAGGGTAGGAACTTGTGTTAAAGCCCGGTGACCGACAGTAAGAAAGAATAATTATTTACTTAGTCTTGTTTTCTTTAGAGTTAATCTCTGTGATGCTTGGTCCCTAAAACAACTAAAATATTGTTGATTTTATATCAAGATAATGGAGACAAATTTCTATGATACTTGGTCCCTATGACAACTGAAATACTACTGATCTTATATCAAGATAATGGGAATTAAGATTTATTGAAGTAAAGGCTAAAAAGAAAACTAAGTGTGTGTATTATAGAATTTAAGGATTGGTTTAAGGTTAATGTAAACGGTATTATAGACACAGGAGCAAGTAAATGCTATATATCCCTAGATTTAATTCCTTCCAAATATATAGAAAACTCATTATATATTGCAAAAGTAAAATATGCTTTTGGTAAGATAACTATGTTAGAAAAGAAATGGGTAGATTGCACAGTAATATTTAATAATATTAAATATCCCTTGCCATTTGTTTGGGTAAAAGCGGCATTAGAAAAAAAGGTGCCAGACTTCTTATAGGAATGAATTTTATAAATCCTAACTTAAGATTAACATGGCCTGTAATTTAAGCAACTCCCTATGAACAATAAGAATTTAAATAGCATATAAAAGAGCTAGAAGAGTTAATATTAATTACTAAAACTCAAAGTCCACATAGAACTAGGGCATTCATAGTTAATAAACATAATAAAATCACCCGAGGAAAAAGTAGAATGGTATTTAATTATAAGAGATAAAATGATAATACAAAAGATGATAAATATCGACTTCCTAATAAAAAAGCTCTAATAAATAAAATTAAAAAAAAACACTTATATCTATGGTAAATTTGATCTAAAATCTGGATTTTGGCAAGTCCCTTTAGTAAAAGAAAGTAGACATTGGACTGGTTTTATTACTCATAATGGACATTAAAAATGGGTTGTTATGCCTTTCTGCTTAAAAAATGCTCCACAAGTATTCTAAAGAAAAATGGATGATATATTTAGAAAATATGTAGATTTTATTATAACATATATAAATGATATATTGGTTTTTAGCAAGTCTGTAAAATATCATGTTCAATATTTAATTATATTCTTTAAAGAATGCCAAGAGGATGGTTTAGTATTATCTGAAAAGAAAATCAAAATAAGAAGTAGAAAAATTGAATTTCTTGGTGTAATAATAGGACAAGGAGAAATCTATCTCCAAAAACATATAGCATCTAGTATTTTAGAGATGCCAGATAAATTAGAAAATTTGAAACATTTTCAATCCTTCTTAGGGAAATTAAATTATGCTATAAGTTTTATACCAAATTTAAGTCAATTAGCAAGACCATTATATAATAAAACTAAACAAACAAATGAAAGACATTTAATAATGAAGATATAAAATTAGTTCTACAAATTAAGGACAAGATAAGAAATTTGAAACCATTAGAATTACCTCCCATTGGTAGTTATTTAATTATTGAATCAGATGGATGAACAGGTGGATGAGGAGCTGTATTAAAATATAGACCTACACATATATACCCTCATACATATTTTTCCACATACATACTCTCATATTTTACATATGTACATACATACCCATCACCCACACACAAAAAAGGCCAAAGAATAGCCGACAACCTAGTCTCATATTTTCCACATACATACTCTCATATTTTACATATGTACATACATACCCATCAGTCAAGGAGTCGGTGTCGAGTATTAAATTAGCACTAGGAACGTTGGGAACGTCACGATCTCCAAAGGAATAGGCTTTAACCCATGAGTTGATCTTGTTCATGTGAAGAGTAGTAGGTGCCATGGTCATGTGTAGATTAGGGAAAGGAGTATACACATGAAAAGGAAGGCCAAGAGGAGTATAGACCTTCATGATAGGCGTATCAAGGGTAAGCTGGCAATGCAGGTGCATATGAGTAAGCTTCTAGACAGTGGCTGCCATATGTGCTCGCCATAAATGGATTTACTGTTGAAGTTCATCAAGAGTTAAAAAAGTAGCAATATCATCATATGGTATAGGAAGTTGATAGGGTTAATGCCGACGAAATACAGTGATCTTGATGTGATAGCGTGCATTATCACGGTATGGTCCAAATGCAAGTGGAATAGTACAAAAGTCCAAGTTGGTGAAGCCTCCTTGTAAAGTATCATATTTAAAGAGTTGGTGAAAAATATGAACAAGTTGCCAGTAATCCTGGGATCATATAAGTTATTTCAAAATTATTTGTCATATCTACTTCAGCTGTTCCTATTTGGGCTTTGGCCATATTATCTAATTGTCTAGTATCTACTAATGATAATGCTAATTTAGTTCATAATCCCAATCTATGTAATCTTGTTATAGTAAATACCATTAATCCTAATTGTACTAGGGAATAATTAGCTTTTACTAATTTCTTATATGACTCAGCTGTTAAGAAATCAATAATTATTTCTGCATTATCATTATTACAACATAGTTCAATTTCATCATATCCTTCATATAGTTTATTCTAGAAATCAAAAATACTATGTTTATATAAGTGTTAACCTTGTACTAATTTTAGATTTTTCTCCTTAATTCTTTTAATTTGATCATTTGGTGTACCAATTGTTTCTAGTGTTCTAGTATGTTTTACTCTATTAAATGAATTAAACCTTCTAATATTATCTACTGATCTTACAATTTTTAAGGGCATTTTTATTCATAAAAAGTCCTAATTTCTTTCAACTCGTTTAAATATTTTTTCTCTAGTTTCAAACCCATAATTATTCATCATTTTTCCTAATAATCTGATATGATAATATTTTACTTGTTGTTTAACACTATAATCCTTAAAATCTAGTCTTATTAATTTATTTCCTAAAATTAGGTTAGAGGCTTCTTCATAGTTCTTAGAATAAATAACTTTTTTAATTAAATCTTCCATTTTTAATGTTTATATCTTGTTATTTCAGAAAATCCTACTTTCATCATGGGTTCTTTTTTAATTCTTTTTCTGACCATGTTACAAAAGGAGATTTACTTTTCTTTGTTACCTTTAGGTTTGTAAACTTTTTCGTAATTTCTTCTATATCATTATTATTTTTTGTTTTTTCAAATACTTGTTTTAATAGTCTAATCGTCTCAGCTAACATCATTATTATTACATTATTTTGTCGAATAATTATTTTTTCACCAATTACTTGTGGTTCATTATATGAATTATTTCTTTTATCTAATATTGCTACAGGTTTTTCTAGAAATATTTCAATTTTTCCAAAAAATTCTTCTACAATATCCATTATTGGAAGTTAGCTAATGTAAATGAGTACGTAGTTTCATTTTTTTTTTTCATTCTTTCTATTGCTCTTAAGTATTCTACTCTATAATTTAATTTAGTAATTTGATTTACTAATTCTTTTAATACTGGATCATTTCTCATCATTTTTTGTATATGTAATTTTTTAAAATGATCATTCAGAGCTATATTTAAGCTATTTTCTATATATTTTATTTCTGCCTTTAAAGTATGTCCTGGCATATTAAGCCTATGAAGAGTCATTTGGCATTATCTCATATGATTCTATATTGTTTATATAATTATTGTATTTTATTTCTTTTTTTATTTCCTCTAATTTTTCCATGTGATTTCTAAGTTTATGAGCTAAACTTCTTAATCTTCTTACTTCCATAAATGTTCTAGGCATATGTTGTAGATTTTTTTTTCCCAATGTTCATTTACTACTTTAATAAGTTGTGTATTTAGCATCTCTATTTCTTTTTCGAAGGTTAAGGCTGCCATATTTATTCTCCTATTATCTTTTTTATATGTTTTGTTAATTCTACTTGTATTTTGTTAGTTTTTTCTACTATAGTTTTTAGATGACTAAGTTCTTTATTAATAACTTCTAATGTTTTAAACGTTACTTGCCTTGTAATCTCGTTCTCAAATCCAGTTTTGATATAATCTAATTTATTTAGTAATGGTAAGATATTTTGATGGTTTTGCTTTAATATACTAGTTGCTAATGCATTTCTTCCTATTAAATGCATTCTAACTTCTAAAATTTTAAATTGTTGTTCTATTTTATTATTTTTTGTTTCTATGGAATCTACTAGTTTTAAAATACTTAGTTCTTTTGTGTTCATAGTTATATTTTATTTTGATAGATTATTTTATTAAGTATTACTATGATTGTATGCATTTTTGCTATAATTTTGCTAATAGTTATTGCTAAAAGATTTAAGCATTATTACTAAAATTAATAAACATTGATTAGTACTGCTAACCATCATGCTAATAATTTTTTGATAAAAGCAATAAGTATCGTTAAATTATTTGATAATAATTATTACTACTTTTGATAGTAATTCTTGCTAAATAAAAATAGTAGTTAGTAATAAGTATTGCTACTTTAAAAGAAATACTACTTGATAAGAAATATTACTACTTAATTATTGCTACTAAACTTGTAAATAATTATTGCTACAAAAACGAGATTATAATATTGCTTCTTACTACTGTTAACAACTTTTGTAATAATTTTTTTTTAACTTAAAGAACTCTTACATATATATTGTTGGAGACTTTCAGATTGTTATGATAAGGACCTTTCTTTCTTCTCCAATATAGTTTTGATATCAAGTTTTAAGATTATTTCTAATTACACAAGAAAAGAACAAACGCTTAGTTTTCTTTTTAGCCTTTACTTCAATAAATCTTAATTCCCATTATCTTGAAAACTCATATGGACATCCATTGAAGAACATGAAGATTCTTCAATCAAATGAATTTTCATGTCCAGCATGCTCTCAAGGGAAATTTATTATCAGACCATCATCAAATAAAATTGGGACCGAATCTCCTTTGTTTTTATAGAGAATTTATGGTGATATATGTGGGCCAATTCATCCACAATGTGGGTCATTTAAGTATTTTATGGTTTTAATTGACGCATCAATGAGATGGTCACATGTTTGCCTATTATCAACTCGAAACTTGGTGCTTTCAAGGTTGTTGGCTCAAATTATTCGATTATGAGCATATTTTCCTAATCATGCAATTAAAACAATACGGCATGATAATGCTAGTGAATTTACATCTCAAGCATTTGATGACTATTGCATGTCCATTGGAATAAAAGTTGAACATCCTATTGCTTATGTTCATACACAAAATGGTTTTGCAGAATCATTTATTAAGCGCTCCAATTAATTGCTAGACCGTTATTAATAAAAACAAAGCTTCCGATATATGCTTAGGGACATGCAATTTTACATTCTGCCTTACTTGTACGCATAAGGCTAACAAGTTATCAAAAATTCTCCCCCTTCAATTGGTTTTTGGGCAAGAACCAAATATATCTCATTTGAGCGTTTTTAGGTGTGGAGTATACATCCCAATTGCTTCCTCGCAAAGAACTAAAATGGGGCCTCATTGGAGATTAGGAATATATATTGCATATGAATCTCCTTCTATTATTAAATATCTTGAGCCATTGACAGGGGATGCTTACAAAGCCAGATTTGTTGACTGTCGTTTTGATGAGACAGTTTTTCCAACATAGGGGGAGAAAATGGAAAGATGAAAATGTTGAAACTTACACGATGCGTAGGCTTTACACCCATCTGAGTGTTTTCCTATGACTTGACTTCTGGGAAACTTGGTCAACTCTTTTCTTCTTACATCTTGTTGTTGCAACTATGTCATTTTTTTTATCCATGTTTTTTTTTATCATCAAACTTTCACCATTAATTCTTCTTCAGACAAACCTTTGAGTATAGCCAATTATTCTCCCACTCTTCAAATCTTCTTTTAATTTGTTACACTTGAGACAAATATGACCACTTTCTTCACAGAAGTTACAAGTTGAAGCTTTTATTTTTTTGTTTTGACCTTTATCTTTTGTTGGGGTTGAGACTTCACAAAGACTTTTTCTAATTTATCTTTCTTCACTCCTGACGATTCTCCAATGTAACTAATACTAGATTTTGATTGTAGTGGTCTTTGAATAGAGAGAATTTCATCCAATTTAGCCTTTCCTTTGTTCATGGAGATTTTGACAATTATACAAAGACTTTTCAGCATGAATCAACTTCTTCTCACATTCAGTTAGCTTCTTTTGTATACTTTCTTTCTCTTCTTCAAGATGTTTGTTCTGTATAATCATCTTGTCAAATTTCTTCAGCAACAATTCATATCCTAACAGTAGATCTCTTTCATTCATTCCCTCACAGTTTTTGTCACTGTCTTCAGATGTCGCTTTTGATGCTACAACATAGTTGCAACACTTTTGTTCTTGCTAAAGAATATTGCTGGAAAACCAATATAGTAACTAATTAGACCTTCTAAATCTTCTTTATCATCTTCCTTACTTCCTTTGGAATCATCACTTCACATGGCTTTAAGTGATTTTTTATTTTTCTTCAAAGTATTGGCACATTCACTCCTAATATGACCAATGCCACCACACTCTCGCCATTTGATATTTTTGCTTCTCTTGTTGCTTTCTTCTTCGTCACTTTTCTTCTCTTTTTTCCTTGGAATCTTCTTTTTGGGATCTTCTATTTCCTGTTCGATATTGTCTGATCACTTTGTGTATTTTTTATTTTACAAAAGTGCAATTTCCCCTTCATGATTATCTTGTTGTTGTACCTTAGATTGTTACAACATTTTTTATATCTCAGCCTCTAGTTTTAGTGCCATACTTTATTCCTTTCATTCCATCTTCTGGTTCATCTCATATGCTTGGAGCGAACCTATCAGCTTATAAAGTCACATGTTTATGATGTCTCATGCTTCTTTTATTACTTCCGCTTTTGCTTCAAATCTCCTTGGTAAAGACCTGAGATTCTTTTGGACTAGCTTCTCATCTGCGTATCTTTTGCCTAGTTGGAATGCTTGATTGCCTATGTCCATCACTTTTGCATTGAATATAGCAATAGTCTCATCTTCCACTATCTTGAGATTCTCGAACCTGCTAGATAACATTTGAAGTTTAAAAATACATACATGATTTGTTCTTTCATGTATTCTTTGAAAGATATCCCATGCTTCCTTTGCTGATTCATACGTTGCTACATATTTGAACTGGCTTTCATCCATTCCTCCAAAGATAGCATTGAGAGCTTTCCTATTTGCATTAGCCTTACTTGTATCTTCCAGACTCCACTTGTTCTATTCTTTCTTTTTCTCATTCTTCTCATCATCTATTTCGAATGGTGGAGGTCAACTTTCTTCCACCGCGGTCCATGCACTCTCATCAAGAGATTTGATGAAGGTCTTCATGCGTGTTTTCCAATATGGATAGCGGTGGTTATCTAACAGATGCTCCTTCCCTTGCGGCCATCATCGAAACTTACTTGGACCTCACCGGCCTTGAAACCAAAACCCACAACGGTAACCAAGCTCTAAAACCATTTGTTAGTTCTGGAAGGGTAGTTGTGTGTTAATTTTACGCTCAACTAACCAGAAATGAAATCACAAACACACAATCAAGCATGCAAGAAAGAGACACATGATATGGTTACCCAGTTCGGCACACCCTTGCCTACATCTGGGGGGCAAAGTCCGGAGAAACAATCCACTAAAAGAGGTTATAAATTAAGAGTACAAACACACTCTCTCACTCACACAATGACAAAGAAAACCTTCTTAAGATTGCCTAATGTCCACTTTCCTCAACCTTCACCAAAGGGTCTATCACGCCCCAACATATGGGCCCTGGAATATAACAACTGCCATGATAACCCAAAGAGGGATACCCTACCCCTCTATCCTCATGTCGCTACAAGGCTAACAAAATACATGGAATCAACTACCTTGAACAGTGTATTCACAAGCATGAATATCCAAGGCTACGGAGTACAAATACACAGGGAAGGAAGCTACACACTCAGCAACAAAATAAAAGGAATTCAAAAGTTAAATAAGACATCACATAACTGAGATAACCTAAAAAGTAGTACATGCTACAACAATACTAATTTTCAAAACCTAACAGTAATAGTAGATCCATAAATGTTATACAATGCAAACATGCCCACAGATACAGATACACAAGATTGTATAAAAGGAAAGATGAACAATACGAACCATGCCCAACACTCCACCATGTCGCACCGCCTCTAAAATTTGAAAGTCTAGAAAGGGGGAGAGAAGGTGAGCAACCTAGGTTACTTAGTGAGTGGATTAGCACAACTTTAAAAGAATATATCAAGATAATCGATAGAAATTACCAAAATAAGCTTTTAGCAATAATATACACAGATTAGAATACAATAACATATAATAGTAATCATAGGTGCAATAAAACCAAAGATAGCATAAAAGAAACCTTTTCTTCAAATAGGGTTTCAACAAACAATTTTCCGAAACACACTGGTTTTAATCAATAAAACAAGTTGAATATCAAGCCAAGCTTTTACAATAATACATATAGATCAGGACATTTCGGTATATAACAACATATATAATACGAGTTTCAAAATCCATAAAACACAATACTCGTCGTCAAATCAAATTTGGGGAAGACTGCTCTCCTAAGAGTAATAGCTGAGCTTCGCTCCCTCACCACAAATTTAAGATGATACTATAAAAGATACACAACACATAATACTCATCTTCAAATAAATTTGTGGGAGATTGCTCTCCTAAGAGTGATAACTGGGCTTCACCCTCTCACCACAAATTTAAGATGACATCGTAGTGCAACCATCAAGTGATGGTCTAGAAATCTCTCTAAACTTTCGTCATGGCCGCGGCTAGGTTCACAGACATCAAGGTACTCATGCCCTTAACGTTAACCCATAGGTTTACCTTATGATGACCCCGGCTTCCTAATGAATATCCAATCATGGCTCTACACTCCCACCTGAACTAGACCAATAACTCAGCTAGTCTTCCACTCTATCTCATCAGCCTGGCAGTAGAAACTGCCTACTATAGTATGATGTCACCAACAAAAACAACATAATACATGCGTAGCTCATCAAAGAATCCATAACCAGGGCAACCTTCAAATATCCAAAATAAAATTTCATTCCCACATTTGCCATTGTTAGAAGTATGATATAATAACCTAAGCCTCATAAATCAATCAAAATTCAAATACAGGCACAACCAATAATATTTTCATTTGAACATCAAGAATTTCATAAATGCATTAGTAATATAGAAACTTATTCCGGAGCCGTTCAAAACATTGATTCATTATGATAAACCAAGGAAAACTTTCAAATAAAGCAATATAGATTTATAAGTAATACTCTAATAGAACTATGCATCACAAAGCGCACTCACAACTTAGATGATTTAAAATTCTCGGATGCTCTAATCCTCCATCAGCACCCAACCTCCAGGTGAGCACTCATCTCCTAGCTAAAGCACACACACACAAGCAATTACAGTTTAGCAATAAGGAGGAAGATCATCGGTAATTACAGTTTCTTTGCAAATTCTAGTTCTAGGTTTACAACAATTCTAGGAAAACAAGTATTACAACCTCCAATCAGGCTTTCAAGGCAATCTAGCAAGAAGGAGATCCAACTACAAGTTTTCAAGCCAACAAATACAACCCTAATCCATCATTTCCATCCAAGGAAAACAAAGAAATGATCAAGGCCTACAAGTGCTTACCTCTAATACCCGAGGAAGAAAAATGGATGATGGATCTAAGAGCTAGCTTAGCAATAAGGAGGAAGATCATCCAAAGTTCACCATCTCCAGATGGTCATTTTAGCAAGTCCATCTCCCGAGGGTCGCACCCACCAAGGAGAGAACAACCATCTCACCAAAGATGGTTATAAAAGATCTCCGATTTTCTTTCCAAACTTGGTCCAAGATTGGTCTGGTGTCGAGATGTAGGTGCGTCTATATAACAAACCCTGCTTGAGGATTTAGGACGAGCTGCGGAGAGAGACCTTTTGGTGAGGGTTCAGGAGAGTGGGCATCAGGCAATCTTAAGAAGGGTATCTTTGCCATTGTGTGAGTGAGAGAGTGTATTTGTACTCTTCATTTCTAATCTCTTTTTGTGGATTATTTCTCTAGGTTTTACAATAATTGTACCCCGGTGAGAAGGTAGTCAAATCCTCAGGGAGTAGGGATCAAAGACACAAGTGTTCGCTATTTAGCTAGTGCGGTGTACGGAAAGTGAGAATAGAATCAATGTGTGGTTGCAAAAGTAATTTAGAAAAACAAGAAATAAAAGAGAAATATGGAAGGCAAGAGAGTGCAAGCAAGAGTAATAAGAGAAAGACAATCAATGAATAAAATAGGGTACCCGGACAAGCTACCCCTAGGATTTATGCTTCTAGTGCAAGACAATACTATTATACTCTTCTATTGATGTTTAATGAGTCGAGGATATCCTTAAACACATGGTCCCAAACCTAAGGTCAACCGTGACTAACCCCAATATTATGCCCCGGCATTAGGTTTTACTACGACCCTTGACTCTTGTTGACATGTCAACTAAGCCCTAGGCGAGTCCATCTTCCTAAGCCTCACACTACGCGGGATTGCTTTAAGTTCTAGGGATTCCTAGTGATAAACCCTATTTCTATGTAAAGCTCTAACCCTTTGGTCCAGGTGAAAGAACCCTAGTCTCAATTAAGCCCCAGCACTAGGATTCACTACAACCCTTCACTCTATTGCTCGCGCAACTAAGCCCCAGGAGAGTTCATCTCCTAATACTTCGCTCTATTTTGACCGCTAAGAACTCTTGGAACGCGGAGGTAGGGAAAATCACATCGGATGGGAAAGGGGACGTTTCGCTACCTCACGACTCACCCTCTCAACCCTCTTCAATCTTAAGTAGTCTAACCCTATAGGAGTTGTCACACCTCCAAAGGATAACCTAGATGATTCTCAACCCTAGTGTCACGGCTAAGGGAAAATCAATACAAGATGCAATTAAGATTAAAACTCAATTTTATTCATCAATAAAGAAAAGCATAATAACATGTTATAGAAACATAATCATCCTAGTGTTTACAAGTCCGAATACCCACAAGGGTTTAGCTCCTCATGGAGCTATACAAATCTATCAAACTATGAGAATAAGCACAAATCAAAAGCATAGATGAAAACCCCATTGTGTAGAGTGTGGCCGTGGTCTTGTGCGGCCGCCAGACATCGATGTCAATGCCGATGGCGCGCTTCGATCCTCCACAACGTCCTCTCCAAATCCTAGCAGTAACCCTCCAGAAGATAGGAGAAAAGATATGCCAAAAGATCTAGAAAAAGTCACCTAAAACGCCTTTAAATAGTGTTGAGTCGCGGCTTCAAATCAGCTGAAATCGAGATTTCACATGGCCATGTGGAATTTCCACACGCCCGTGTGAAGTCTCATCGAGGCCGTTGAATTAGGCACACAATCAACGGTAGATCGTGCCAATTGCTTCAATTCTCCTCATTGGCGAAGTTCTCCTATGCTACATGAGTTAGACTTATTGTGAGTGTAACTGCCTTAGTGCCCCTCCAAAGGAGGTTGGCACACACCCAAAAGTCTATACTCGTGCCTTGTTTCTTGCTCGGTCTGAAAACTCCCCAATAACGGCGAACACGATCTAACTTTACTCTTTTTCCTCCAAACTAACTTCACAACCCTATAAGGCACAAAAGCACGCAAATGCACACTATTTAATGATACAATCTGATAAAAGTAATGCTCAATGTAAAATAATAACACTTCGCATTATTATAACACAAGCACTTATCAAACTCCCCCACACTTAAGCTTTTGCTTGTCCTCAAGCAAAAATAAAAACATGAAAGTACTTGGGAAGAACAATTGAAAGTGCTCGGCCTTAGGTTCACCAAAAGTATACAAAAGAAACATTCTACAAGTAAGGGAGAAATCAAAACATTGCATAAGGTTATCATTGTTCTAGCTAAAAACTTGAATTAAAAAAGACAATAACTCGAAAATGTTTAAGTGTGTGCGAACTCACTCAAAAACCCCAAAGAGTACTCCTCAAACTCTTGTTACAAGGACTTATTTATATACAAAAGTAGGGAGATAGTAGCTTCACACAACCTCTAAGGTAGCCCTTTCCTAGGCGGCCGCCAAAGGTGGCTTTCACACTTTCGAGGAAGTAGCTCTTTCTACTGGGGTAGTAGCTTTCACGCTTCCCAAGAGATAGCTCTTTCTCTCATTAGGGCATAACTTGTATCCGACTTATGAGAGTAGCTACATACTTCATAGGAGGTAGCTCTTTCCACCCCAAATGAGTAATTAAAAGCTAAACAAATATTTACAAGCTCACAAGTTTTCTTCAGCAATAAAGAACTTAAAAACTCACTAAAGACAATGCTAAACTAGTCCTTAAAACTTCGCGCTTGAGTTTCCAAAAGATTTCAAGAGTGAGTAGTGCAATAAGAGATAATCGAGCAAAAATTTCCTAAAATTCAAGTAAAACTAGAGCATGATAGGATACAATGTTAAAAATTCTCCTAAACTCTAAGAATACAACCGTTGCAACTAAGGTGAATCGCCACGGGCTACATGAGCATAAACAATTGAATGCACAAGTAAAGGTGTGTGCAATGTGAACTCCCCCCCACACTTAAGATGTACATTGTCCCCAATGTACGCATGCAAGAACAATAAAAAGTATAGCAATAAAAACAACTAGTGTGGAAGTGGGTAATTGAAACATTACTCCCCTGAACTCCAAGTGTTGCGTTTGATGGAGCTAGGTTCATTGAGAGTTGAGTCTCAATGGGTTGTGAAGCACACACAGTCCCATGAACGTGCCTATTACTATCCCTCAAATTCCTTACATCCAAGACCATCTGCACACACATACAAGGGGTTCAGTGTAGCTCAAGAAAAATCAAAATAAAACTCGAGTATATAAAGATAGAGAAATGAAATACAACTTGAGGAAAAATAAAAGCAACATAAAAGATAAACTCAGAAGACGAATCCTTTTTGAGTGCTATAAGTCCAAAATATGAAATAAAGATACAACTAAAATCAAAATAACAGGAAAATAAAGCTAAACTATGACGCCTCAGCGTCGGTGTCCTGTACTTGAGCCTCTGGTGCTGGGGCAGGCTCTGCTGGTATCGGTAGATCGACCTGAGGTGTAGGAGAATGCGGCAGAGTCGTGGCTCAGGGCTGTACCATAAATGGTAATGGCACAGCTCACTCAAGTAACTGCCGGATAGCGGCGAACTGTGCTATCGTCCCTAAGTGTTGCTTGGACTAGGTAGCTCTGATCTCGGCCACCACACTCTGTAGTACACCCACAGCACTCTCGAGGCACTCAAGTCTGTCCTGCCCTCGAGAAGGTGAAAACATGCGCACTGGAGGTGGCTCTTGCGCTGTGGGATGGTGCTTGTGTATCTACCTCTGCTGGAGGTGGCTCTAACACTGGCTGTGACCCCTCTGCCTCAGCCTGGTTGGACTGGGGTATGATCATGGAGTAGACTCCTGGTCCCCGATCTGCGGATCATCCCCATGAGTCTCATCATCTCCGTGCCCAAGGGAACCAGTACAGTCGTCTTCTCGACCCCGCGCACTCCGTCCAGGAGATCCATGCCAATGAGGAGTCTCGTAATGTATGAGCCAGAGAAGATGACTCCCACTCTGGCATAATGGCCCTGATGACGCAAGTAATCTGCCAGAATATGCCCTAGATGCAGCAGCTCGCTTTGTACCATGAAGTGCAAGTATAACAACTCCTATCGGCTCAGCATCCCTGTACTGTCCCCCCGGCCGCTCACTGATCAGCTCAACACGGCGTGTATGTATCTATAGGCCGGGCGGGACAGGCATGTAGCATTCGAAACCCACGACTCATACTGCCCCTGGCCGCATAACGCTCGATATGCCCTCTAGGGATAAGGATGCCTAGGTAGTCAGTAGGTAACTGCTCGTACTCCTCCGTACTGGTATACGCCGCATCATACAGCCCTATGTGGATCGAGAACTGTGTGATGCTTCGAGAGCTGTAAACTGAATAATGTCGACAGAACTGAAGCTGGAGTATGAACGATCGAACTCAAAAGATGCGAGGACCTCTAGTGTCAAAGTATCGATAGCTTGGTCTCAAATCTGCAATAATCTCTCCTAGCTACCCACTAAAATGAGCTCCTCGACCTCATCTACAATGGTCTAACCCTCCTGTATGCTCGAAGTGCACTCAGCTCCGGGTACCGTGTCTGACCAAATCTAAGCGTCGATAATGGGTTGAACATATCGTGATGCTCTGGCATAGTGAAATCGACCTGCTCTGGTGGGGGTGATGGCTCGCGAGGACGCTTCCCAGCTTTCTTCTTCAATTTAGAGGCCATATCTACATAATTGAAAAAAGAAACGATCAAATTTACTTGAAAAACACACTCTGTAGAAATCCACAAGGCCATGTGGAACTTCGGGCGGACACAGCCGCATGGCCGTAGAGCTAAAAATCCATACAAACTCATTTTAAATGCTCTAAAACTTTCTATAATCATTCACAAAGTATGTGTGCATGAAAATCAAGTGAAATATTGCAAAATAAACCAATTAAATCAAGATTGACGAAGAAAAAGGGATTGAAGTTCTTATCGACGGTGTGAATGAGGAAAACCTTGAAATCAGCCGGAAAACAATGTCAACAACCTCTAAAACACTAAGAGAGGGTCAGGAGAGTGAGAGAAGGGTTCAGAGATTGTTTTAGAGTGGAAAGATCAAGAGGCACGAGTGAAAACAAAAAAAAAAATCGTGGCTTTTGAAGTTCTGCGAATCCACACGGTCGTGTGCCTCTACTCTCTGAATTACACAGGGGCAGACACACGCCCTGGTGTGCGCTCTGACTGCTCTCTGAATTACACCACACGGCCGTGTGCCTTCACAGGGGAGCTTCACCGGGGCAGTCACACGCCCCTGTGGTCTCTCGGGACAATACCTAAGGTTTCTAAAAACTTTCACACGGCCGTGTGGAATTCCACACGGCCGTGTGCCCAACCTGGCCAAGAACACAAGGCCGGCCACAAGGGCACCCACACGCCCCTGTGGCCTCTCTGGATCAACCCAAGAAAACTCTAAGTTTTCCACACGGCTGTGTGAGAAATCCACATGGCCATATGCCTTTCACAAGCTCTCCCACAAGGGCGGCCACACGCCCCTGTGTTTTCTAGGGATGGAAGAGAAGTCTCTGCAGAATTTCACACGGCTGTGTGAAAATCCCACACGGCCGTGTGCCTTAACACATGGGCACTCACAGAGGCAGCCACACGGCCCCCGTGACGCTTAGGAATGAGAGTTTAAGTTCTGCAGGAATTCACACGGCTGTGTGGAAATTCCACACGGCCATGTGCCCTTCACAAGGTCGATCACAAGGGCAGCTACACGACCCCTGTGACGCTCGAGATGAACTCTGAGATAGTTCACACGGCCATGTGTTTTCTCTGGATGACTCTGCTGAAAATTTCAAAAACACATTCATAACACTTAGAGCCTGTATAGACGATAAAAACTCCACAAGAGATCCATGAAAACACACTCAAACGAACCAAAACTTCGTCAATCAACATTTAGGCACACGAAAATATCAACGATCCACAAGAAAATCACAGCACATGTAAATAAAAATCAGGACACCAACATGATTATTCATATTAGAGCTGAACTAAAAACTAGAAAAACAGTAAAAGCTTGGATTGCCTCCCAAGAAGAGCTTGTTTAATGTCACTTAGCTTGACGTACCTGGCCTTACCTCACGGGGATTCATGAATAAACGCTGCCCTCTTCCCTACAACCTGAAAGCATTCAGAACATAATTTTTGTAGAGTAGAGGTGGAGTTGTCGAGTTTGTTACCACACAAGGGCGAAACAACCTTACTCCTTGAATGCGCCTCCCCATTTGTGTTGGGGCTCTTCTTGTGGCATTTTCTCGACCTCCTCATCTTCCGGATCACCCTCTTCATGACTCCCGGGGCCGGCTTCACTTCCTCCATTAGACCAAGTGCTAGCACATCTTCAATCTCCATGTCTTGGTCTGGCCACCCTCCATATGGGTCCAGATTCATCATTTCCTGCACATATTCATCAACAATTTCATCGGTAACATCAAGATAATAGAGAGAATCATCAAAGTCGAGAGAATGTCTCATGGCTTCGGTGAGGCGATAGGTGAGCTTGTCCTCTCCAACACGCAAAGTGAGCTCTCCACCTTCCATGTCTATCAATGCCTTGGAAGTACGCAAGAACGGCGTCCCAAGAATCAACGGTACATCGACATCCTCATCCACATCAAGCACTACAAAATCCACAGGAAAGATGTATTTATCCACTTTGACAAGAACATCTTCAATTATGCCCCTCGGATGCCTAACTGATCGATCGGCGAGTTGAAGTGTCATCCGAGTGGGCCTAGGCTCTCCCAAGCCTAGCTTCTTAAAGAATGAGTAAGGCATGACGTTAATATTTGCTCCAGAATCTGCCAATGTCATCTCCTCACCCATATCACCAATGTTGCATGGAATGATGAAGCTTCCAGGGTCTTTTCTCTTACTCGGCATATTCTTTTGCAACACCGCCGAGCAAGTGGCATCTGAGATCACATATGCACTCTCCTCCAATTTCCTCTTGTTGGTTAAGAGATCTTTTAAGAACTTCGCGTACTTGGGCATTTGGGACAACACCTCCATAAAAGGAATGTTGATGTGCAACTGCTTAAATAACCCTAAAAATTTCTTGTACTGCTCGTCTTGTTGATCATTCTTCAAGCAGGAAGGATAAGGAATTCTTGACTTGTAAGGTGGGGGTGCCACCTCCTTCTCTTTTGATGCTTCCTTCACATCCACCACTTGAGGTGCTTCATCATTCTTCTTTTCAAGAGGGAGACTACGCTCAAACTCTCGGCCACTTCTCAAGGAAACTGCTTTCAATTGCTCCCTCGGATTCGTCTCCGTGTTACTAGGCAAGCTTCCTTGTGGCCTCTCGGATAGAGACTTCGCGATTTGGCCAACTTGGTTCTCCAAGTTGTGCAACGATGCGGTGTGGTTGCGAAGTGTAGACTCTACCGACTGAAATCTCGCGTCCGATGATTGGACAAACCTTGTGAGGGCCTTCTCTAGGTCGGTCATCTTGCTCTCTAGCCCCAGTCACCCGGTTTTCCAAATTTGGCGCTTGTTGTTGTTGTTGAAAGCCCGGTGGTGCATTACCCTTTTGCTGCCCTTGGTTGCTTCACGACAAGTTAGGGTGATTCCTCCACCCCGGATTGTAGGTACCACTGTATGGATTCCCTTGACCTCTGAATGCATTCCCTACAAATTCTGCTTGTTCAACCGAAGAAGAAGTACTACCACAGATGGCTATCAAACAATCACTTGAAGCATGCCCTCCCCTACATCTGTTACAATTTGTGATGGCCACTACTCTTGGTGAAGTTAGAGTGTCTAACTTCTTACTCAACGATTCCACTTGGGTTGCCAACGATGTAACCGCATCAATCTCATGAAGACCGGCAACCTTCTTCCTATCCCTTGAGTTCCATTGATAGTTATTCAAAGCCATCTCTTCTATAAGTTATCGGGCTTCATCGGGAGTTTTGCTTCCTAAGGTACCCCCTGTTACCGCATCTAATAACTGTTTGGTGCTTAGATTCAACCTGTTGTAGAAAGTATGAATGATCATCCAATCGAGAAATCCGTGTTGTGGGCACTTCCGTAGGAGTTCCTTGAACCTATCCCATGTCTCAAATAGAGACTCCAATTCTGTTTGCATGAAGGAAGAGATCTCATTCCGAAGCTTTGCTGATTTACCGGGAGGGAAATATCGGGCCAAGAACGCTTCTACCATCTCTTCCCATGTGGTAATAGATGCCCTAGGTAATGAGTGCAACCATTGCTTCACTCTTCCCTTTAGGAAAATGGGAAAGCTCTAAGTCTGATGGCATCATCCATTACTCCATTGATTTTCAGCATGTCGCACATCTCCAAGAAGTTCTTGATATGATTGTTGGGATCTTCATCGGCCAACCCATTAAACTGTACGGTCTGCTACAACATTTTGATGAAACCTGGCTTTAGTTCAAAATTTTGAGCCTTGATTGGGGGCCTCATGATGCTTGATTGGGTCCCCAAGACTGCGGGTCTAGCAAAATCGGACAAGGTTCTCTACTATTCATTCTGTTTTGCCATTGTTTCTGACCCTTCTGTTTCTATTTCAGCTTGATTAGACTGTTATTCTACAGGTTCTTTCCCTTTTCGATGTATTCTTCAACCAATGTACGGGTCTCCTTCAACAAGAATCGAAGGGTTCCCGCGGGTCATAACCTGGAGCTGAAAACAAAGAAAAGAAAACAAATAAGAACGATGATAGACAAAGAAAGTGTGAAATAGAAAGTGAAGGGAATAGCCAAAATAGCAAAAAGCAAGTATCTAAAATAAGCCTACTCCCCGGCAACGGCGCCGAAAACTTTGACAGGGGACCGAAAGTGCACATGTTGTCGTAGTAATAATAGTATCCCGGTGAGAGGGTAGTCGAATCCTTATGGAGTAGGGATCAAAGACATAAGTGTTCGCTATTTAACTAGTGCGGTGTACGGAAAGTGAGAATATAATCAATGTGTGGTTGCAAAAGTAATTTAGAAAAACAAGAAATAAAAGAGAAATATGGAAGGCAAGAGAGTGCAAGCAAGAATAATAAAAATAACAGACAATAAATAAATGAAATAGGGTACCCGGACAAGCTACCCCTAGGATTTATGCTTCTAGTGCACGACAATGCTATTATACTCTCCAATTGATGTTTAATGAGTCGACGATATCCTTAAACACATGGTCTCAAACCTAAGATCAACCGTGACTAACCCCAACATTATGCCCCGGCATTAGGTTTCACTATGACCCTTCACTCTGTTTCTCGCGCAACTAAGCCCCAGGGGAGTTCATCTCCTAGTACTTCGCTCTACTCTGACAGCTAAGAACTATTTTAAAGCGGAGGTAGGGAAAATCACACCGGAGGGGAAAAGGGACGTTTCGCTACCTCACGACTCACCCTTTCGACCCTCTTCAATCTTAAGTAGTCTAACCCTATAGGAGTTGTCACACCTCCAAAGGATAACCTAGATGATTCTCAACCCTAGTGTCACGGCTAAGGGAAAATCAATACAAGATACAATTAAGATTGAAACTCAATTTTATTCATTAATAAAGAAAAGCATAGTAACATGTCATAGAAACATAATCATCCTAGGGTTTACAAGTCCGAATACCCACAAGGGGTTTAGCTCCTCATGGAGCTATACAAATCCATCAAAATATAAGAATAAGCACAAATCAAAAGTATAGATGAAAACCCCCTTGTGTAGAGTGTGCCCGTGGTCTTGTGCGGCCGTCAGATATCGATGTCGATGCCGATGGCGCGCTTCGATCCTCCACAAGGTCCTCTCCAAAACCTAGCCGCAACGCTCTAGAAGATAGGAGAAAAGATATGCCAAAAGATCTAAAAAAAGTCTCCAAAATGCCTTTAAATAGTGTTGAGTCGCGGCTTCAAATCGGCTGAAATCGGGATTTCACACAGCCGTGTGGAATTTTCCACACGCCTGCGTGAAGTCTCTGTTTTGCTAAATTTCGGAAAACAGTGAACAGTAACTTGCTACAGTATTTTCCCTTCAGTAATTTGCTACGTTGCTCCTACAATACTTTTCCCAAAACGCTCCCGAATTCATCATTCTTCATCGAGGCCTTTGAATTGAGCACATAATCAACGGTAGATCGTGCCGATTGCTTCAATTCTCCTCATTGGCGAAGTTCTCCTATGCTACACAAGTTAGACTTATTGTGAGTGTAACTGCCTTTGTGCCCCTCCAAAGAAGGTTGGCACACACCCACAAGTCTATACTCGTGCCTTATTCCTTGCTCGGTCCGAAAACTCCCCAACAACGGCGAACACGATCTAACTTTGCTCTTTTCCTCCAAACTAGCTTCACAACCCTACAATGCACAAAAGCACACAAATGCACACTATTTAATGATACAATCTAATAAAAGTAATCCTTAATGTAAGATAATAACACTTCGCATTATTATAACACGAGCACTTATCACCCCTAGATGTAGGTAAGGGTGTGCTGGACTGATAACCATATCGTGTGTCTCTTTCTTGCACGCTTGATTGTGTGTTTGTGATCTCATTACTAGTAAGTTGAGCAAAAAATTAACACACAACTACCCCTCCTAAACTAACAGTTGTTAAACTCCAAGTCTCACATTGAATTGGCATAGTTCATAATTAGTTTCTAAAAATACTAAAAATAGGATAAAGTAGGATGAGCACATATCTAAATTTGGTATAATAATACAAGTGACTAATTATGAAAGATATCATTGAAACAATTTTTTTCATAGTATAATTAATCAAGAAAAAGAATTCAACCAACATGGTGTTATTTAGTAACGTTGTCATGTACGTGCATTCATTTGTTTAATTCACTATCAAGAGATATGGATGAATCAGGATGACTCTACAACTAGGGCTTCATATTCTCAATAAATAATTGAGTGATAACCACAAATATATAAGCAACTAATAGACAAATTTAACAAAGAAAAATGAAAAATTGGCTCAAATACTACTGATGATTGTATAATTATTCATTATTTTATATCATTTTATACACTAATTAAGCATGTATTAAAGTTATATTTTGCAATTTGATGTTAATATGGTGTGTTTTATATTCTTAGACTTAGCCAAAAGAAACATTCTAGAGCTAAAATGACAGAAGGAGCTCTCTCGACATCAATTGAAGAAGGACAAGGCAAACGGGATTGTTCACAAAGACCTTACGGCTAGGCTTACGGTCGTAAGCCTTTTTCAGAGAATCTTGCTGGCATGCTTATACCCGTAAGAAGAAGCATAAAGACATTTAGAAAAACTTACGGGCAAGACTTACGCTTGTAAGTGTGACCGTAAGAATCATCTAGAAAAGCTTACGAGCAAAGCTTACGGTTGCAAGGGGGATCACAAGAGTTATACAAAGGAGTTTACAGTCCAACATTTACAACCATAAGCTGGACCATAACACCATAGAAAAGACCTTAAGGACGGGACTTACGACCATAAGTGATCCCGGGCCGTAAGGCTCGTGGCCAATCATCCCTAGCTCCTTACGACCATGTCCTTACACCTGTAAGTGACACAATATAAATATTTATGATGAGGGTTTTTGGGCATCTTTGATTCTAATTGGAAGCGAGGCTTAGGGGAAGAAGTTGGGCGAAACTTCAGGGCTTTAGAGGCAACTTTGGAGCGAGATTCATCCCAATCCATGTTGGATATAAAGGATTCTAGCCGTCAAGACTAGCTTGGTGGCCTTCGTGGGAGGTCTTTGGGCGTTCTCTGACAATCATCTTCCGACATGATTGAGAAGGGAATTTTCATGTCCACTTTTATTCTCTTCATGTCTTGTCATTTGCATGCTTGCCCTCCATTAATGGAGGGCTAATTTTATAGATGTTTGGGCATAGTTAAATTCTAGGGTTTCATTATTGTTGACGTTGGTTGTAGATCTTAATGCTTTAATTGTTTCTTTATTGCAATCAATATAATTTTAATCCAGTTGCATGTTTTATATAGCTTGATTGCTATTGAGGCGAAAGCCCTAGTTCTCATGTTTGATATACTTTGTGATGAGTAGAAATTCCCACCTAGCATAGACATATCGCGCTTGGAAGGGATTATGAGTAAGCCTAGTAGTGGCACTACAAGAAAGTTGAGCTATAACGACTAAATTTAGCGGCAAATTTATAAATTTGTCCCTATAAAACTCTATAGCGGTGAATTTTCTAATTCATCACTATAGATTAACATCCATTATATTTGTAGCGGCTGATTTTTATTTTAGTCATTATAGATGCGTTTTTAGCGGCAAATTTTTAAATTAGCTACTATAAACATTACTATAAACATAAGTTTATATATTATTTTTTAAAACAATATTTTTAATAGCGGCCAATCCATGTATTAGCGGCTATATATATTAAATTTAAAAAATTATATTCAAATACTAAAAATGATCCTCACTATTTTTTATCATTAATTTAAATAAAAATTATTAAATGCAAAAAAATTTATTATCTATAATTTTATTATAATTTTTTATTTAAAAAATTTTTAATAAACTTTGATTTTTTTTAATTTTATGAACAATTTTTTATTTCGCCGTGCATTTAAAAAATTATTTATTTATTCAAAAATAAATCAAAACATTTATAACCTTTTGGAATATTTATCTTGTCTTTTCTGTGTTTTGAATAAGTAAAGAACCATAATCAGATAAATAATTAATTATAATACAACAAATTGGAAAGTATAGTTTAGTTTATAATTTATAATTTAATTGTGTTTATGTTGAGTTTAGTGGAACCACTAAATCCGAGAAACTACGAGGGCTTCTTTGCGAAAGTTATATATATATATATTACAAAAGTAGAAATTAGAAAGAAATAAAGAAAGAAGGGGCTAGAAGAGAAGATAAAAGAAGAGAAGGAAAAGGGGGCCAAGAAGGGAAGCTGAAGACCCAAGCTAGCTGCACGACGAGATAGAGATTGAGATATTGGGACCTAGAGCTTGTCTTCGATTGGAACCCTAATCTGAATCTCTGGTGGGATCCATCGTTCATCACCAAGCCTTCGTTGCCGCTAGCTTTTAGGTAGTGGGAGTGTTAGGTATTCCTTTCTTTCTCTCTTTTAAATCGATGTTTTTATTTTTCATTTGGAGTTCTATTTTGATGGATTTGTTATATAGAAGGTGATTTGATGTTGTTTTTATTTTATTTTATTGTTTTTATTTAATTTTAAAGCTTTTGTGAACTTTTATATGGATGATTAGTTGTGTAGATTTTGATTGGCGGATGGTATTGGAGCTTAATTTGTGATGGATTGACATTGAATTCAATTGTCAAGTGAGTCTTAGAAACCGATGTTGATTTTTTGTATTTGGTATCTTGGAACGGTGATTTTGAACGAATAAGGTGTGATGGAGCTGAATTTGTTGTGTTTATAGGATGATGTTATGATTGGGTTGGTTTGTAGGTTTTTGATGCTGCGTATGGATTGGAAAACAATGTGCTGGTAGCTACATAGTATAGCATCAGTCCTAGCATGGTGTAGTAGTGCTGGTAGTTCTATTGGACTTGTATTAAGTCTAATATATTGTAAAAGTATTACTAATTGTGTATTAGTGTGTTCTAGTGCAGTGTAGTACTACTATATGTTTCTTATAGGGTAGTGTTTGTCCTAGCAAAATGTTGTAATACTATTATATACTCTGAATGGTATAGTCTAATAGCATATAATAGCATTAGAAGCTTTATTATAGTGGAGTTTCACTACTAATTACAATAGAACGAACGAGTTTGAGTACAGTGTAGTCATGGGAAATTAACTAATGTCCATTTTCTGTCATGCTCCCTCTCTAATCATTCATCCATGAAATTAACTCAACCTCAACATGCATTCCCCTTCCTTTCTGATTTCCTATTTCTTTCCTTTTATGGCACTGATTTTTCATACTAGTGTCAAAGTGTGATGAGAATAAAGTATGAATTATAGTGGTGTGCATGCAGATGCAGATGTAGATGCGAAAGTGTTAAGTTTAAAGTAAGAGTGGAGTAATGTTACAGAGTGGGTAGCAAGTTCTGATCGTCTTTCTTTTCTTTTATGATTGACTCTGGAGATAATCTATTGGACACTTAACCATTTGTCTGGGTTATGGCAGGCCAAAATCTTATATAAATGCTATAAGGGTTAATCATAATTAGTTCATGTAATCATGGGAAGTAAATGAAAGAATGAGTTTGGTGGTTTCAAAAATCAAGGAATAAGAGATTTTAATTAATGGTCATATGTGTATATATATCTCTCTCTTCTGCTAGCTCATTGTTCTTTAATGAAAAGTTTTAAAAAAAGAAAAAAATAGAGACATGGTGCTTTTTGAAATGGTGGAAAGATTGGGGAGTGTTGAGTTTGGGTGATGAAAAGGTGGGTGTGAGACCAATGTCCATCCACTCTAACATCATGCAATGTCTGCTCAGCGGTCAGCATTCAGCTCCTTTTCACATGCTCACAGCTTTGATTTCTCCCCCTTTTTTTCCCTTAATAAATTCACTCACATAATAATAATAATAATAATAATAATAATAATAATAATAATAATAATAATAATAATAATAATAATAATAATAGTAAAAGTTTAAAGTTGCTAACATACCCCCTCTCCCATATTAGTATAATTTAACGGTAAGATACAATGACATTTTTTCTGTCTGTTAAATAGTATAAATAAATAGTGATTTATTCATTTTGTAAAAAAATTGTTAAATTTGGAAATCTAAATTTTATAAACTTATTTATTTTATTTTTTAAAATTGATTTTAATTTGATAAAAAAATGGACCTAATAATTAATAATTAATAAGTAAACTTTTTTTAGGCACAAACAAATTACTTCATTATCATATATTAGACAAAAAAAGGGGGAAAGCATATTTTCTTTGTAAAGAAACGCATTTTCTCTTCGGCTTCACTTTATTACCAGTTCCAATCCTAGTTTTCCCTCTGTGTATTTATATTCTCATCTCTTGTTTGTCGTAAAAGCTGGTGCTGGTTACTAGAAATTTTTTATGTGTTATTAACAACTTCGTTCAGAATTCTTATACATATTTTTTCTAATTACAGGCTGGCCAGGGAGTCAGACTCTTGAACATTCTTACAAAGTATTGTGAAGGTTGTGATATTTTCTTTTCCTACTTTGTTGAAAGTCCGGAATCGGGGTAGTCAATGAATTGCTCTGAAAATGGATGAGGTAATTTGGAACTTCTTACAAGAGGGCCTTCAACCAGCCGAGACAAGGATAACTCATATCATTGAAATGGAGGTACGCTTAGTTTCTGCTTGCAATTGCTTCTGCTTTTAAGCTTCTACATTGTAAGTGTCCAAATGAGTTTGTGGCAGCTTGATATTATGGTTGTGTTATAGTGTTGTTCACTGGTTTCATGTTTGACATGTTTCATAATACTGCCGCCCTTCTTTGGTTTAATTTTGAGAGGTAGGAACTTTTATTATTATTAGAGTGTTATGATGTTGATCTCTGCAAAATGTGATGATATCGTAAAGTGATGTGCAAACTTGCTTGCTCATTGTTCTTTTGAAATTTTCAAGGGTACCTGGGAATTTAAAGTTGTATCACGCTGGTTGGAGATGTGCATGATATTATTAGTAAAGATGTACCTAATCTTTTACATACAAAACTACTATATTAGGGACAAAGCTGTCATATTTGCTACAAACTTTCTCCAGTAGTATGCCAACCAGCGTTATGCTTGAAGGCATTAGTTGCGTACCTTGCTCAAAATAAACAGTGATTATTGTTATTAGTCATTATTGTAGGCGTGAGTAGTTGATGGACAATGTTCCTTATAATTAATTGTCATTTTCCTTTATGTCCTGGCCTTCTGTTGGCTTAGGCTTTTTCAAAATGGATGTTGTCTTGGATAAGTCTGGTTGTAGATATTCTCAATATCAAATATTAAATCCTTTGTTCATAGGCATTTGGAATGTAATGCTCATACATGTATTTATGGAAGTGTTAATTCTGTTGACAAGACCTAATCATGGATACTAAGGAAAATGTTACTGAGACCTTACCTCTGGACAACAAGATATCATGCTGCACTTTGCTTTTCAAAAGATAAAAGAGAAGCCATCTTTTTCTTTCTGTTCATTCTCATGTTCCAAATACTAAGCAAGTTAATGAGGCACATTACTTAGATACATCAGTATTTGTGTTACTTACACTGATCTAATAACTTGGGTCTGTAGATGGATTATATAGACACTTCTCATCCAAAGTTCATTGGTGGCAGCAAAGCTGTAGAGATTGCACAACATCAAGTTAAATTATCAAGGGTATCAGCTTCACTGCCTATACTGAAGGTATAATTGTTTATTTTTGAGTTGTCAGGTATATAAATTTTGTTTGATATCATGCCACAGTCCTTGTTTGAGATTCCTGTTAATATACGAAAACTTGTGCTGGATGATGCTTCTTTTCTCATCTTTGGAACTTTTCTGTTGATAATTATTGTGAATTCAATCTCAGCAGTAAATAACCTGTTGGCTATCCAGCTGTGATTTAGCATGCAAAATGTGACATCTACTCCTAACCTAACTAGTTCTTTCACTATAAGATAATCAAAAGAATTCTTAATATTCAAATCAAATAGCCAACGCTGGCTTTGCTTCAAAGGCTAAGTAGTTCTAAAATCAGCCTTTTATTTTGATACAGGTATTGGTAGTCTGTGGTCCAGCTTGATCATAAGTCCAAAATTTATATTGTAGACTAGAAACTGAAGTTAGTCCTAATACAAATAAATGAAGGCATCATTGTTCCAACTTGTATGACAGTATAACCTACATTAAACTTAAACATGCATGAGTGAAACAAACATCATATATGTGCACACAATGAGACTTGATAAATCGGTATACTCTTTGATTTCTATCACTCCATCTTTAAATAGAAGAGAATGAATGTCAAAATCTATGGATACTCTTGACTGGATGAAGCTACACACCCACCAGAGTCTTAAAAGCCAAGGAAGTCTCATTGATTTTGTTTTTTGAAACTGAAAAATAGCAACAAGAGTCACTGTCCATGAAATCAACTGCGTGATCTCTGTCAGAAATGAGAGCATGGATTTGCAATAACCAAAGACGTTGTATCCTTTCAGCAGAAAAAATAGGAGTTTCAATAACTGGATTGATGCTAACAGTGAGCAACAAACTCTGCTTGCATAATATGAGAAACCCAACTTCATGCAATTTGCCTGTTTCCTACTCACATCATCATCATCATCATCATCATTGAATTCTTGGCTTCCTTTTTCTTCTGCAGTCTTGAATTTATGGAAAAACTTTTTATGGAGAAACTGAATTGAAATGCTGGTGATGAACAACACTTGGAGATAAATAAGCACAGCATTGAACAAACAAGGTGAGTTATTGTTTGTTTTTGACCATAATGTCCAGTTTTGGAGTAGAACATGTTGAAAAAAAGAGAGATGTGGAATTTTTACAATTGCAGATAACAAATTTGGATATTTTGAAATCTTGCAAAAGAAGCATATATTGGATGGCTCCAAAGGTCAGTGTTTATATATTTATTTTTGAGTTTGGAATTATTTTTTCTATATAAATTTGAAACCCTTTTTAACTGTAAATTGTTCACTTTTAGGTAGTTAATATTAAAAGAGCATATAATGAAACTGCATCTGATATATGGTGTCTTGCTTGCACAGTTTTAGAGATGTTAACTCATTAAGTTCTCTATCCTAATTTAGAATGGGTTAGCTTCCTATGATTTAAATGAATGTTGCTTTTTATTCCATTTTCAATTCAGTATTAGTGATCGACTGTTGCTAATAATATTTCTATATAATTGTAGATGATAATGCATCTTGGGATATGGTCAGTACTGCAGATCTGTGGGAAGATACATGTTTGAACAACAAGAATGAATTGGATCAAGATAATTTTGTGCTAATTAGATAAGAGGATGTAGTGGAGGGCATAGTTTGCTTTATGGCTGCATATCTACTGTCACTGAAACATACAAAAGTATGAACCATCTTCCTATTCTTGTTTTTACTTTTCAGAGAATGATGAAAATATTTGAGCTTTGATATTGTTGTTGTTAATGGTGTAGGGAGTTCAAGGAGATGGCCAAGGTGGATAAAGTTGTGATTTTATGCACAACAAACACTAAGAGTCATAGTGATGTTATTGTTGGGTTGAATGTTACTAAATAATGAGCATAAGATCTCTTCTTCCACTTTGTTTGCCATTGCTACTGAATATGCAGAATGCTCCTTCATCAATGGAAGTCCTCCGAATACCTTTTGTTACTAGTGTAAATGATTTCCAAGTGAGAAAGCACAGGTTTTTGCAGGAGATACCCCTACAGAAAAATATTAGCTGTTATATGCTTGATAACTCTATGTATATACTTTGTTGTTTTGAGAGACTAATAATATGTGTGTCCATATATGTTTATGTGTGTTTGCTTATAATATGTATATTTATAATAAAAAACTTTGTTCTTTAGTTTATCTTTTTCAACTTTTATAATGTGTGTCTCTATTAGAAATAGATTTGATTAGCCATTAAAATATCTACTCAATTTACAAGGGTTATAGCGGCAGATAAAAGCAGTCGCAATAAAATACTAAAGAAATCTATAAGATTTATAACGGCAAAAATATTTTGTCACTATAGAATTTATAGCGGCAAAATTTAAAGCCGCTATAAGGATATTAAACAAATCTATAGGTTTTATAGCGGCAAAAATGTTTTGCCGTTATAGAATTTATAGTGGTAAAAATTTTCCACCACTACAGATTATTTTGTAGCTCTTACCTTAATATATAGGATAGCGGCAAAGTGTACATTTGTTGCAAAAAACATATAGCGACCGAGGTTTTAGTGGCTAATTGGCTATTTGCCGCTATAAAAATATTGAGGCTAAAATGGAACCTATAGCGACGGAAAAATCCGCCGCTATAAGTTCTTTTTCTAGTAGTGTGGGTACTTTGGAGTTGAGAATTCTCTTCCCTCAATCCTTCCTGGTGGATTAGCAAGTTATTTGTATGCTCTTTGCAATCATAGGGAATAGATTTTAGGACAAATCGCATTTCTATTCTATATGAGATTAGGGATAATCTCTTTGCAAGGAGAATTATCTACTTTAGAAATTATTGTTAATCCACGGTGAGATTTCATAAAGTTCAATGCAATTGTGGTTTGTCTGTATCATCACTGTACTGAATCAATTATTATTCACCCTTGCAAAAGGGGTTTAGTATAATTTAGGATTGCTCCTGGTTCAAACAGGATTGTATATTTATACAACCTTTGTCATATATTTAATAAACCCTAGAAGGATACTATGCCTGGGCATCTCTTCTCCCCTTGATTTCTCAACTTTTATTTTCCTTAACACATCACAATTTCACTTAGGTTAATTTCCGGGATAGGAATTAGTACTAGTATTCTCAATCTTCTTTGTAGATCGATACCCCATTTTTAAGCACTTTATTACATGATCAGTACGTACACTTGTATCTCTATCAACTACAAACTATAACATTTCTAGGTAGAGGCTACAAGCCTCTACATGCAGCTCAAGTTCCAAACCAGCAAAGTACATCAAGCCTCAATCCTACATCAATTTTCCCCTCATCAGTATACTATGCATTTTCATTAACAATGCCCATTTGATGACCACCTGAAATCTTTCGGGGCATTCAATAAAGATGCAAAACTATATTTATTGACTTATTTAAAAATAAAAAAAAATCCAAATCTAACCTCATCTTCTTCTAAGAAGAGCCCGCAAAACAACCAAGTGTTTGAATTCAAAGCTACTGAATTAGGGAGGATATCTCCATAAATAGTATAAAAAAATCTTACTACTCAGCTTTCCAACTATATTAGGATAATGTAATAAACAAAATTAAAGATAGCAAGTTAACTACAAATAGTTCTTGTCTAGTGCATGATTTGAATGTAAAAAAAATTTATTATAGTTATTCATATATGAGTAAATCATTATTAAGTATATGATTATTATTTCTTTATTTTGAACTTAATATTATGTGCTCTATATAATAAAATTATTAACAGATTTAATGTTTTTTAAATATCCCAAATTCAATTTTATTATTTAAAATTATTTAATCCACTTACAAGCATATAAATTATTAATAAATGAATTAAAATAAAAAAAATAGAAATAAAATAATTTATATATTAACTACTGTAGCGTAAGCGCAGATATATATATATATATATATAGGAGATCCATATTAGGTGCCAATGTCAAGAAGATCAATATGAAGAACTATAGTTATTATTTTATTCTTATGTTTTTCTTAAAAAAAACATAAGAATAAAATAATATAGAATCTCTAATCTGGTTTCTTTTCATTATTGAATTTCCTCTTCTCACCTTTGACTCTTCTAGTCTATTATTGCAACAGCCTAACACATGCACCATCCCTACTACATGTCACGGGCCTACAAACCTTGGAATAATTACTGTTGTTAGGGTTTCTAGATATTTTTTTTAAATTGTTTTTAACAAATGTAGAAATATAAACTGTGTTAGACGCGTATATGTAAAATCAAAAATTGATCATTCAATCTTACACCCTCATCTAAGGACACGGGATTCAGGTGATAAGTTTGAGTCCACACCAGGGATCCATTACTATCACTTTACATCTGGGAGGATTTAAACTCAGGATAATAAAAATATCTTAACTTAAATCTTTCATATTTTTAATAAAATTTCCTAATTTATTTCTATTATATTAAATTTTTTAAATCGTCACCCATATGTACGCATCTTCATTGATTAATAAGATCTTAAAAATATAATAAATATTTTAGAATTTTCTATGTAATATTGACAATTTTAAAAAATATATATAATTATGAAAAAAAAATCATCTAGTTTCATTGCAAAAACTAAAGATTTTAAACACACACACACACACCTTTATCATTATTTAATTTCTAGGATTGCATAAGATATATTTCTTCATCAAGAATCCCCACAACTCCGAATATATAATTGATCAGCAACCTTGAAAAACTGATTGGTATGCATTATTTAATTTCTAGGATTAGATAAGATATATTTCTTCATCTAGAATCCCCACAACTCCGAATATATAATTGATCAGCAACCTTGAAAAACTGATTGGTACGCAACATGCATGCACTCATGCATCTTTTTCCTTTGTTAGCATCCCTAGCTAGATTTATATGAAGGAAGAACATACATAATTATAAGGACAAGCTAAGTGAATAGAATAGTCACATATTTCAATATTTAATTTCAATGCATATATTTTCTTCGCATTGAACAACATGAAGCATCTTGCCACCTTCGCATCCAAACTTTCAATATCATTCGAAAGGTGAAAGGTATGTCTCATGCATTGCATGTGTTTCAGTAGGAAGAGCTAGAGGTCTAGCCTAATTTTTTTCTAATAGACATGTTGTTTGGGACAATGCCAGAGAGAAATATATGTTTGCATGCAACAAACTATTCTTGTGTTTGTTTAGATAGAACAAGGATTCATGTCCACTTTTTAAGTTAAATTTGACACAAAAAATGTTGGGTTTAATCCTGGTTGTGACCTGTTGGCATTATGTTAGCAGGAATAATGGGAAAGAAGTGTCCACATGTGCACATGTCGGAGGAGACCGCAGTGAGTGCGGCGACTGTGCGTGTAGTACGAATTGTTTTGATGTGTGTGGATTGTGAGGTAGCACGAATCATTTACTTGCTTGAAATAGCCTGTCATTGTAATGTTTTGAGTGTCTTCTTTTGTAGTGAATGAAACTAAGGGGTTTTGAATGCTCTCTGACCTTTTCTTTGTTTTTAGTCATTTTTGAGTGAGTAATCCTGAGAGTTCCCCTTTACAAAAAAATGCATCATTCTCAGTTTTGTAAGATTTTCAGTAAAGTAGCTAGTTTTCTCTTTGTTTAGTATTGTAAATAAAAATATTGAAAATATGTCATAGATACTTGAATGAATATTTTCTTTTCTTTATTTATTTTATTATTTTAGTTTAACATGTTTAAACATATGATGTCCGCATGTCTCAGGAAGGACATTTTAGATGTTTGGTGGGCTTGGATACTATCTTGGCTTCATTTGAATGTTTTTCCAATATTTGACTTCATTACCCTAGTGCATCGACTGCAACTCCAGAGGCATGTCGTCATTTGGACTGTCATTAATCTATAAATACTTTACCCTAATTTCAGCCACCATCACAAAAACCCTAGATCTACAATAGCAATTACGAAATACTAGATCTACAGGTGTTATCACAAAAACCTTAGATCTATATATAGTAGTCACCACAATACGTAGATTTATAATATTTGTCATGAAACTTTAGATCTACAGTCTCCATCACAAAACCTTAGATCTACAACCGACGTCACAAAACCCTAGATCTAGGACAACTACCACAAAACCCTAGATCAATAGCAGTTGCTATGAAACCCTAACTCTATAGCAGCCTTCATGAAATCCTAGAACTACAACAGTAATTAGTAGTCACCAACGACCATGTGGTCTATTGGTAGTCGGGTCTCCAATAGAACCCTTCACAAGTGGTGAGAGTTCGAATCTTGGGTGAGGGTATATTTCTGGGAGTGTGAGTAGTTATTGTGTGCGGGTGGTCCCTGCGCCCATGTGTGCGCGGGCTCCACTCCCACTTGCTCCGCCGAGGTTTGTGCACGCCCCTGTCTTAGGGGCTAGGCCGCTCATCTTGACCAAAAAAAAAAAAAAAAAAACAGTAATTAGTAGTCATCTTCTATCACTCTCTTGTTTCTAGACTCTGCATGCAGATCATAAAATCCCAGGTTTGGGTTATGTGACTCATGTTTTATCGGTCATGTTCATAATTGGGGTTACACATGGCCTTAATTGAGGGTAGGTTGACCATAGCCTATATGCATGTGCTTTGTTTTGTGCTATTGATGCATGTTAATCTTCCTCACCACTTTAGAAAAGACTTCTAGTAAGATCCATAGATCAGGCATGGTGAGTCCAAGTTTTTTGTTTTTAGGATGAGTACTTAGAGCACCATTAAATTCTTATAGCATGTCAAGATGCATGGCTAGCTAAGCAATAACAATAATCGGATCAGAAGTAAGATTGGTGGTTTATGTATATTCATGAGACATGATTTATTTTTATTCATTTGGAAAGTTACTTATTGGATATTTCTCCCTCCCCTCCTTCCCATCCTCCTCCTCCAAAGACTTGATTGATGATGCATGTAGGATTAGATGTACATGCAGTTGACAATGGATGGATGTACTGAAAAGGCTATATTTTCTTCCTGATATGATTAAATGTTATTAGTGGTTGAATTTTAGTCTTTAACACTTTGGAATTGAGTTATTTTAATTGTTTATTGAGATTATTTACAAAATGATTATGTAGTTAATGGTTATTGTGCGGCAAGTACACGGGCCATCTTTAATTTTAATTATAAATGGATTGCTTCTGTTTTGGTCATGTTGGTAATTAGAGAAGTAAAGCATGTAGTTATAGTTTGTAATGCCCCTAATGCCGGTCCTCGATAATCCGTCCATAGATCGGGGTTTTTACCAAATCATTCAAAGCTTTCACCTATTTATATAATTTTTTATCTATATTTAGACCGGAATTGTGATAAAATTAATCAAAAGTTCTAATTTATTTATTTATTTAAAAACATGGATGAACCATTTAAATTAAAATACAAAAAGAGAAAGTGAGGTAAAAAACTATATGAAAAAAGAAAAAAATAGTAAAGTAAAAATTAATAAAAAAATGAGTCTTACAATAGGGGCAACTCCACTAGTCGTGAACAACTTACCTAGATCAAATGGAGCACACAAACTATAATAAACTTGAGAACTCTGTTCGAAAAATCGGCCTAGGCGCTGGAAGGTGGCAGGCCGACCTGTTTTTTCGAAAAACGGTGAAAATATCAGTGTTGGCTTTCCATAAAAAAAATGATGCCCAGGCACCACCTAGGCGGGCTGGGGCGGTGGACTAGGCGTGTTGGGCGGGCTAGGGGCTTTTGGAAAAAATTTAAAATTAAATGTTTTTAACTAATTTAAAACCCCCAAATTAATGTTTTGTGGGACTTGTACTTAATTATGTTTTTTCTTAGGGGTATATCCGTATATGTGCAAGCTTTTTATGGTTAGCTAATTATGTTTGGTAGACATGGCCAAGTAGACAGAGCCCATCACCTGTTCGACCAAATGCCATAGAGAACGCAAGTCTCCTGGAATGCCATCGCTCTTCATCCTCATTGACTCCAGCCGGTTAGCTTCCGCACTTGAACTATTTGATGAAATAGGCTAAGAAGAATTCAACTTCATATATTTGATGAAATGTCTATTTGGGTATTATATAGAATTAAAATTATATTATAAATATATATATATCTTTTAGAAGGGTAAAACCGCCTAGGCCCCGCCTAGGCTCTCTGGGCGCTAGAAAATGGCAGACCTTCCGATTAGCGCCTAGCGTTTTTTTGAACATTGCCTGAGATCATATAGGCGAAATCATTACTAAAAGAGATTTTAATATTTATATAACATGTTTGTATTTTGTTTCGTATATAGTTTATTTAATTTGTGTGGTTTATAATTATTATCCCGGTTATCTTTAAGAAAATCTTAATAAACTTAGAATTTTTTATTATGATTATTATTATTATTTTTATTTTTATTTTTATTTTTATGAGAGACATGAATATAAGAACAACTTTTATTTTAAACATCTAAATGAATAGGCCCATTAAAATGTTTTTAATTCACCTTGTCGGCTCTAGTCCATTTAGTGGCAATAATTATATAAAACTCAATTGGTCCATTCATGTCACTATTTTAGGCTTTTAGCACCAACTAATAAATATTGATATATACATAACGCATGCACGGATCTCTATTTGTCTTATGTTGAGTTTAAGTTGACTATATGACAATAGTATACATAAGAAATTAAGGGTGCGTTTAGTTAAAAATAAAAATAAAAATAAAAATAAAGGAATGAGAAAGAGAGAGGTAATGAGATTGTATGAATAGAAATAAGAATTAAAACTATGTTTAATTGGAAGAATATTTCATTAGGAATAGAAAAAATAATAAGAGGAGAATGAGAAAAAATTACTTTTGTATCCTTAATGCACATAAATCTGAGTACATGTAATTAATGCTAAATAGATTTTTTTTATTTAAAAAATATTTTGAATATTATAATTAAATATTCACATTAAATAGCTCATTTCAATTAATTGATTTCAATTAATTGATAGTGTTATGGGAAAAAATGTCATTTTACTTTCATTATTAGAATTATATATATTATTTTTTATTTTAATTATTATTTAATTTAATTATTTAATTTTATAAAATTTATTTAATTAAATATTCAAAGAGGCAAAAGTGTCATTTCAAAAGTTAATACTATTCATTTTTCCCGAAACAGTGTCATTCCTCCCAATTTTGAGGGTAATACTATTATTCACATTTTAAAATACTATTATTCATTCCTTATCCATTTCCATTCTAGTAGTTATGTATCCAATCATGAGTATAAAATCACATTGATAATGATTCACATTCTAACAGTGTTTATTACCTACATCCAAACATACCCTAACCTTAATTAGGTGAAGGAAGACTCCAAAACATCAGTCATTAAGCCAGTTTAATTTTGAAATTTCGAGTGGTCCAATTCAAGTCACTATTTTCAAACTAATTAAATAAATATTGACAAATATATATAAAGTATGGATCTCTATTTATTTTATATTAAGTTTAAGTTGAATTATTGGCGGAACTAGAAATAAAATTAAGAGGGTGCTGAATTTAAATTTAAAAATTATAAATATTAAAGAATTCTATTAATTCAAACATTGGATTATAACAATTAATATTTTAAAAATATAAAAATATATCTACATAATTAACAATTAACTCAATTAAGTAAGCACTAAATTAACAAATAATGCAATTAAAAAGCAACAAATTTATATCTAATTCAATTATTAAATACAACAATTATTCAACAAAATAATCTAATGAATAATAAAAATTTTCATAACAGTTAATCACAACAAATATCTAACATTTTTTCACAACAATTTTCATAATGAAACAAATATTTAACAAAACCTAACAATCATTCGAAAATTATCAAATATTTTTACAGAACAAATAATTACACAAAAATTAAACACATTAAATTAGATATAAAAAACCATGAAAAAAAAGATAGATCGCTATAATGACAATAAAGCATAAACTTGCAAATAATTGAGCAAAGAGAAAAAAAACTCACCAATCAATGCAACCTATAATGATTTTAATTTTTTTTTTAAGATTTTCAGAGAGCAATTGCATTTTTTAGGATTTTATTTTTTTTAATTTTAATTTTATTTATTATAACTATTTTTACATTAATATCCTAAAAATTTATAATTATGTATTGATAACTTCAATAAAAAAATATCTATATTTATGGCTAGCCATATTATTTATGATTATCACTCAACGTCAAATTTATTTAATATAATAATTTTATTATTTTTATTTAATTTATTTAAATAGTATGACTGTAGAATTTTTTTAAAAAAAAATAAAGAGTAGCATTTTCCATATGAATTATAATTATTAATATTTTAATTATATATATATATATATATATATATATATATATATATATATATATATATATATATATATATATATATATATATATATATATATATGATGGGTTGAATATATAAGAGCATCACCCATAAGAAATTTAGACCTCTAAGTCAATGATGATGGCAAAACCTCGGTCATTAAGTTAATTAGTTTTTTTTTTTTTTCTTATTTTCCAAGTATGTGATGGTATCAACCATAGTTTTTCTAAAATCAAGACTACTATTGATGCATCCACAACATAATTAAATTTCCACATAGTTCTATTCAAACTTTATCACTTTACCTCTGATATATCAAGGGTACAAATATTAAATTAACTTGTAAGATAGGTTTTGCATGACCAATGACCCTTTGATCTATTAGCGTATAGTCCTTTAAATATGTATTTATATCATTGAACAAGAGATAAGTTTGAATCTTAATTCATGTGTATGAGCACAATTGCGTTGAGTTAATAGCTCCTTACTTATACATGTCGTAGATGTGACTTATCCACATTTTGTCAAAAAATAAAAATAAAAATAAAAATAAAAAAATGGCTTTGCATGCACAATTTCCACGATTAGTCTTCAAAGTTGGTATGCTAGCTAGATCATTAAAAGACCATGAAGTCTTCTCCTCACTTGTTGTTCTTGCATGAAACTTTTACATATCATATGTACAATTTGAAAATAATGGCATTAGATGAAGAATATCACCCCAAAAGACAAAACATTTGGAAGGAGGTATGATTCCTTTCAAGAGGAGCTTTCAAGTTGTGGGAAAGACCCAGCATGCTTCCATACAAGTCTAATATGCCGGCCTTGTCCTCAACTATATTTATAAATTTATATATTTATATAAAAGAATAAAATGGAAAGCTATGTGTTTGCAAGGATGGATGTGGATGTTTAGATTTATGTCACATTTCATTTATTTGTGTACTCTTTGAATGAAAGTCAAATGCACATGCACATGGTAGGAAAAGATTGGGTTTGGAATTAGAATATTGCTTAAATTTATATATTATAGGTGAAAAAGTAATGTAAAATTGATTAAATTTTTCTTTGATATATCAATATTGATTTGAATAATATTTTTTTAAATAATATTTTAAAAAAATATATTATTTTAATCCAATTATTATCCACCTTTTCAAAAAAAAAATTGATAAAAAATTATATTTTTAATTAATGATGGATTACTTTTAGTTTTTTTATAATAATATATTCTAAAGAATTTTTGGAAATTGGGAATAAGAGATGTCAATTAAATTCAACTTAATTAGCTAGTCTATTTTTTTTCCTCTATTTTGTGCTATTTTAATTATTATTGACAAACAAAAGGTTCTTACTATTAATAAAATATAAAATACAACTTTGATAAGTATTAACTTTGTGTTTTTCTTGTCCGTGTACTTACTGTTGATAATGTAAATTTACTATTTCAAATTTTTAGGCAATATAGATTCCAAACAATTATATACAAATAGTTTTTAAAATAAAATGTGCTTTTCTCAAAATTATTAAAGATATTTCTGTAAAATATCAATGACTACATATAATTAATTTTTAGATATTTTAACAAAATATGAATGACTACATACAATTAATTTTGAGATATTCGAACAAAATATCAACGGCTACAAAAAGTAAACTTAATTAGTGCTCCGAAAACAACAAGAATCTTCCTCTCATCTTCTTTCAATATCAACTTATGCATAAAGGACCACAAAAAAAAGGTTATTTTAGTCAAGTGGTTGCTTGACTTTTCATGTTAAGTATAGTTTATTTCAGATATTGAACAAAATATTCTAAAAAAGATATATAGAATTTATAATTTAATTTGTTTTCATTTTTATTGTATTATTAGATCAAATTTGATACTTAAATTTGTAGGGAAAAATATTTATTTATTCTATTATTACATTACTATTGAGAAAGACCATCTCATTTTTTAATTTAATCACATCTGTGAGGGCATAATGTTTTCTTTCTTAAAAAAAAAATAATAATACGTAATAAATTAATTAATTGGCCTTTCTCTCTTAACTTTATAAAAGTGAAAAAAAAAAGGTAGATAAGGACAATTTGAACTTATAATTTTTTTTTTCTAATGAATGCATGTATCTTATACCCTCTTAAAAATAATATTTCATTACATACCTTGAACAAATATTACTATTTGTTTGTGTGCTTTTATTATGGAAGTATTAAATACTCATAAAATCACAAAGTTACTTTTTTATATAAGATAATTTATTTTTATTAAAATTTAAGTTCCTCTTTTATCATTCAAATATACAAAACAAATCATAAAACAATTTCGAGATACATAAAAAATAAATAACTATACACTTTTGGCAGAATATATATCAAAATAACAATACATAAATAACTACTCACCCAAAATAAAAAAAAAGTTTTTCACACAATTAATGAATTTAAAAAAATATTTTAAAAAATAATGTGAATCCTCTAGCTACCCTTAAAAAAAAAAAAAAAAAAATTCTCTAGCTAGCTACCGAGATTCTCTTATATGTGAAGAAATTATATACTTTATATAATTTAATAAACTCTAAGAAAATACAAAACAGATCTAAATAAAACTCTAATAAGTTAATAAGTTCGACTAAACGTCAACATGTTCACACTTATGATTAATATTTTTACAAGTTTTGTGGAGAAATTTACATGATTAAAAAAATGTGTTTCACAAGAGGAGCTCTTTTCATAGACAAAATTGATGGCTAGCAATATTGTGCTCTAGGAAAGGTATTTAAAATTTCTAATTGTATCTAGTGAGCAATAAAGACTATGAAAAGAAAGTGACTTTATTTTAAAGTTTATGTTTCAACCTTCTCCATTCTTTTATATTTGCTTTTTTTTTTATTTTTATGTCTGTGAAGTTTGATAAAACTTATCCTTCGTGATCAACGTTCTATATATAGTTTAGTAGTCTGTTTCAGAATGATTAAGAGTTCTCACTATCAAAATCCCATGTATATTTAGCATCCCATTGTTACAAGGGAATTGTATTTATTTATATTATTTATATAAATAAATAATTCGTCTAAAGAACACTTAATATATAAAATTCATTTCCATGTTTTTTCGGTCATCATCGTTTTTGGCCGATAAAATTGAAAGGGAGTAAATGTCATCGTATTTAATTAATTAAAAAGAAATCACATAATTTTGACAAAGAAATTGCGTCATGTATACACACATCTGTATAATTATTATATTTCAAAGCTTAACAATGAAAATAAAAATTTCAAAATATTTACGTGAGCGATAAAAATTAATTTTTTATATCATAATTTAATGACTTCAATAAAAAACCAATGGTTAATCAGAAGAGAGATATGTATATATATGAGTTGATTGTTGCTGCTCTATTTTTAATAAATATGGCATATTTATTTTGTGTAAAAAAAATTAACCGTTGTTATAATTTTAAATTTATTGATTAATATTATTGAAAAAATCATTTAAATTTTTTTTTGTTAAATTTATAGACCTCAATCATAGTGTTTGACATGGTAAGTTGCAAGTTGCAACCTAACAATGGTTATAATTTTAAATTTATTGATTAATATTAGAAAAAATTACTATTTATCCCTTAGGAATTTCAAAACTTACCAATCAGCCCCTGCCAGTTTTTAATACCCCAAACAGCCCTTCCGTTATTGTTTAACTTCCTTTTTTGCCCCCTGTGGGTTACTTGGACAGGGTCCATGTTGTGAAATTCCTAGTTTACTCTTGTAAATGGTGGGGAAAAACCGTCCAGTCACATCATGTGAAACATTTTTGTTTGGCTTTTGGCAATTTTTTTCATTCCTTCTTGCTTTACTTTTTCTCAAACAAAGTTTGGAAGACTCATCTTGCGAGAGAGTAACAATCTTTGGTCTGCATTAGTTTGATCTCTGCCGATTGCTCGATCATGGCGAGAGCCTCTTCCGCTGCGTCTTCCTGTCTGGACAGGCATAGTGCCAATGGACGTGTGATGGAAGCCCACTTCTTATAAGTATACAGCACTCTCTTCAGCAACTTCTGAATGATGCAGACAAAAACATCGATGACATCGTTTGTCACCATTTCCTTCCCATCAACAACATGAACATGCTGGATCGTGTCATGAAACTCATTCCTCCATATGACAGTCCTGATGTTAAATAGTAACACACTCATTTAAATGATAACATACGTACTTAAGCGGAAACAATACAAATTTAAACGATAAGATCAAAAGTTAAATAGAAACTATATTTGTTAAACAATAATGTAAATATTTAAGTGGAAACTTAAAATATTTAAATGCTAACTTGGATATTTAAACGAAAAATACAAATATTTAAATAATAATATAACTTTTTAAACGGAAACTATATATATTTAAATGATAACATAAATACTTCATACTTACGAGTCCATCCAGCAGTTCAGGAAGATTCTTAATATCTCCTGTTTGAATTTGTCGAGACGCGTGAATCGGCAAATCTTTTCTTCTTCAAAAGAAAATTCTTCTCCACATCATCGAACTATTGATTTGCAATGAGTGTACTGTCAACTTGAGTGATCGTTGTTTGCTCGTTGACGTTTCCTTGCCATTCGTTAGTAGCGTCTTTATTTTGTGTTATTACCGGCACAAGTAGAAACATCTTTGATTCCGGTAGCTGCCGCAGCGTCTTTATTCGACTCCGGTAACACCACAACGTCTTTAGTTAGTGACAGTGCCGGTAACACCACAGTGTCTTTATTCGACTCCGGTAGTTGCTGGAATGTGTCTTACTTCGACGAGCCACTATTGTATACCGGTGCCGGTGCCTCCAATACAGGTATTTTACTGGCAAGGGATTTAATGATCCTTTTAATATTGGCAGTGACATCATCAGCCGGAGACACATCCATTGCAGCATGCAGAGCCACTGTTTGGCCTTTTTCCAATGGTGCATTCGGAGCTAGTGTTGGTTGAGGCTCTGCCATTGTTGGTTCAATAGCGGATAGTGCTTCTGTTGGCTCGACATCAGCCTGCGAAGGTAGAGACATTGTTGATTTCCTCCATGCAAGCCTCTTCCGACGTAGGCCTCTTCGGAATGCTTTGCCAATGACATCGTCATCGCTAAATGACGGGGCTGCATTTGTAGCATCAGGGCTATTGGAAATGGTATCATAAGCACCTGGCGGAGGGAGCGACGTTGTATTGGCCTGCGCACGTGCCTCTAGAGCATCCTTGCGAGCAACAAGCCAGGGGAACTCTTGAGTCAATATCTCGCAAGCCTGCAATAGACATGCGGTGACGTCGTCGGCTGTTGCTCTTGGGGGGGTGGAGAGGGCTTGCCCGTCGTCGAACGGTGCGTGCGCTGGGTGGGCTCTGAGAAGGTGATCGACGCCGGACATGCCTTGAGGATGTTGGCCACTCATCTCTCTTTCTCGGCAGCGGAGTGGGAGTGGGAGCAATATCACCTCCATGACCGGTAACATCTCCGCGACAGGTGGCCCGAACATATATTTCTTCATTCGTGTTCGCGGTGACCAGTTCAGAAAACTAACAATTGTAAACAACCAATAATGTTAAACACTAAACAAATGTTTTTAAACGTTAACCAAGTAATTTAAACAATAACTGAAGGTTTTAAACACTAACAGATATTCTTAAACACTAACCTATATTATTAAACAGTAACTCAAAAACTTAAACAGAAAAAGCGAATCTTAAACACTAAAACCCTTTGTTAAACATAAAACAATATTTTTAAATGACAAAGAGTAAACTTAAATAGATTTATTGCCTCTTTTCTTTCAAGAGATGACAATATGGTTCCTGTGGACACTTGCTCTCGGTAGTTGTTTTCACCGTAGCATAGGATCCTTGGGCTCTTGCCAAAATGAACCTTCTCGCCGGTACCGGCGAGCTCATAGAACCAAGTGGTCAATGCAACTGAGCAACTTTTGACGTACCCCGTGTTGGTTTTGTTCCAGGCGCATCTCGCTTGCACTCTAGCGGCTGCCTGCGGAATGTCCTCCACTAGCTACTTGTGGGTCGCTTGGGCCCATGCATATCATCCTATGGCCGGTATGTCATCGACGTAGTCAACGATCCAATTTGGAACAGGGCATGAAGTGTTTAGGAAGAAGATAGTACCCATGAGGTACACCATAAAGAGCTTTACAAAATTCTCCTCTTCCCCCCTCTGCCGAACTATCTGCTTAAGTGTTCTCTTGATGGAGTCTTTATGTCTTTCGTACAATCTTGATAAATACTTCAATTCGAAAGTTGAGTGTGTTTTCTTCTTTTGGAATACGACTATGTCTCCATTACAATGTAGCCCGAGGATGAGAGCCACATCTTCAGGCCTGAAACTCACTAGGCTGGCCCGATCATGAATTTATTATTGTGGTCATCATACCTCTACAGCAGAGAATCAGGGAGGGCCCTCTCTTGGAATACGGCTTCAATCTAGGTCAAAGCTGCAAACGGTATCCTTCTGATGATCTCCCAGTGTCGTCCAATCATGTGAACTTTCAATTCAGTCAAAGTCTGGACAACCAGTGTTGAGTACCATCGGCCATTAACTAGATTGACCGCCATGACCACAAGCCTACAAGAAGAACAATACATTAAGCAATTATTCAGAAATCTTAAATGGAAAGCTATTTTTAAACTGAAACTCAGCTGTTTAGAGTTATGTATTAAGTAGAAACCTCATTAGTTAAACGGAAACGACATTTATTACACAGAAAACCACATTTATTATTACACAGAAACCTCAATTCTTACATTGATACTGTTAAACACTACTTAATGCGGTCATCTTAAATTAAAGGGGAAACATACATTATAAACATTACACAACACAATGCGATTGCATGACAATCGAAAAATCTCCTTTAGCATAACAATGAGATTGCTTTCGATCCTGTACAAAGATGAAATAGAAAAACAAAACCCTACCCGAAAAATCTCGTTGCAAACTATAATATCATCCAATAATAAAAGCATAAACCACACGGCCAAAAACAATACACAGACTACTTTACAAACCAAACGGGCAAAAACAACACAGAATGTAAAAACAAAAGAAAAACTGCACAACTTCTTCAATGGCGTCCACCTCGCCTCATTACCTTGGCGGGAAAATTGATGAAATTCCGAAGACTTGAGCGGGAGTTCTCCTTCAAGACAATGGTGAAGAGGCGATGATAGCAAGATGCCCAGGCGATGATAATTTCCGAAAGGAAAAAGGTGAAGAGGCGATGATAGGAAATAACCGGCATTAGTATTGGTGTTCTCTCGGGATTAAACAAAGAAAAATAAACCGCTTCCTCTAAAAGCGGAAAAATCATTCCACCCAAGGGCATTATCGTCAAACAAAGTCGCAATTGCCACAACTTCCCACACAAGGGCAATTTCATCCAAAAAATCCAAAATTAACTCTGTCAGTCACCGTTACAGCCCTGGGGGGTGTTTGAAACTCATTCTATTCAAGAAGAGGGGTTTTTATGGATAGTCAAATTTAGGGGGTGTTTTTGTGCTTATTGCAAATTTGGGGGTATTTTGGTAATTATCAGTTAATATTATTAAATAAAAATCGATTTAATTTTTTTTTTTATTTTTTTAATTTTTCTTAAACGTATAGTCTTCAATCATAGTGTTTGACATGCTAAGTTGCAAGTTGCAACCCTACCATTAATTTATATAATTTTAAAATATATATATACACGTACATATGGCAATACACCATTTGGGGATGCTCACAAAATATATATATATATATATATATATATATATATATATATATATATATTTGCAAGAAGTTAATTGAAAGAAGTTGCATTAGGACAAAGGAAATTTTATATATATTTGCAAGAAGTTAATTGAAAGAAGTTGCATTAGGACAAAGGAAATTTTACACACAAACATCAATGAAGCAGGTCGGCCATTGACCAACTTAAGAGTACCACCCTGACCCTCCCTCTGTTAACACCTCCCATTCTTAATCCAACGCGTGTCAACTAAAACCTTGGGCCCACTGGAATATTCCAAGAATGGAGGATCCCACCATGCCCACACGTGCCAAGTAGCCCACCTTCGGTCAAACTTTAGGAACTCGGAACTCGGAACTCGGAACTCCACTTCCTTTCTCACTTCCCCTCCACCACCTCTATATAATGCCTCAACCACCATTATTTACCTCTGTGTTTTCTTCTCTTCTTCACAACCATGGAAGACAAGTCCCAAGCTCATGAGGACATTGTCCTAAACATAGAAATGGATCAAAAAGAAGAGACAAACAAAGAAGAAGAAGAAGCACCAGAGCTTCCTCTTCCTAAGACTAAACAATTCAATAGACTAGACTCTTTGGACAAAGAAGCCAACAAGATCTCTACCATGTCCTCTGCTTCCAAAGTAAATGCACTTCCCTCTTCTCCCTTTCCCTTTTCATGTTTATGTTTGTTCTCTTTTCTAATCTTTCACTATGTATTTTTCGTTTTCTTAGGTTGTATCTATAGCCACAGTGATGCAATTGGCTTATCAGAGTATAGGAGTGGTTTATGGTGATCTTGGAACTTCACCATTGTATGTCTTTTCTAGCATATTCCCTGACAGAGTACCAAGCCATGGTGACATACTTGGAGCTTTATCTCTCATCATATACTCACTCACTCTTTTCCCCCTCATCAAATATGTGTTCATTGTCCTCTGGGCTAATGACAACGGAGATGGTATACTTAATTACTGGCTTAATTAGTTTATTAACTGTTTAAAACTTAGCTAATATGCATGTGTGCAAAAACAGGGGGAACCTTTGCATTGTACTCGTTGATATGTAGGCATTCAAAAGTGAGTGCTATTCCAAACCAGAATGCAGAGGAAATGGAACTCTCTTCTTATCAATTGAATTTGCCAACAAAGAATCTGAAGAGATCTGAGATGATAAAAAAAGCCATTGAGAAGAGCACTTGGGCTAAAACAATGTTGCTCTCTGTTGCTCTTTTTGGGACTTGCATGGTCATTGGTGATGGAATCCTCACTCCTTGCATTTCAGGTCTATATTTACAAACTCTAGCCTTCTTCTTATCACAACTAAGTATAATTCATATTGAAATCTGATGTGGTGTTCTCAACAGTTCTGTCAGCAGTTGATGGTGTCAGAAAGATCGATGCCGGAATTAGCCAAGGTAATTATCCAAACATATTGCATTTAGCATGTAATCAGATATAGCACAAACTAGTGTTTGATGTTAGTGTTGTTGTTGGTATAGATGTGGTAGCGATGATAGCGGTGGCGATCCTGGTGGTTTTGTTTTCAATACAGAGATTTGGGACTGATAAAGTTGGATACACGTTTGCTCCGGCAATTCTTGTTTGGTTGTCATTTATTGGTGCCATCGGCATAGTGAATCTGATGAGGCATGACCATAGTGTGCTCAAGGCTTTCAATCCAGTGTACATTGTGTATTACTTTCAGAGCGATCCCAAAAAGGCTTGGATTTCTCTTGGAGGAGTTGTTCTTTGCATGACAGGCATGCTTCTTAACCATCATCTCTAATTAAAACTCATGTTAAATGAAAAACTCTTCACTAAAAAAATTATTTGCATGTATTTTCAGGAACTGAAGCCATGTTTGCTGATCTTGGTCATTTCTCTGTCAGATCAATTCAGGTAATTTATATATATATATATATATATATATAACCGATATGATTCTCGAATTCAATCGATTTGTTTTTCATTTTTATATGAAGCTTAAAGTTTAATTCATGCATACAAATTACTCAGCTTGTTTATTTGCTGTTGTTTTTCTGATAGATTGCATTCACTGGATTGGTGTATCCTTGCTTAATCTGTGCTTATTTGGGACAAGCAGCATACCTCTCATTCAATCCAAATGATGTATCTGATGCATTCTACAAATCAACACCCGGTAAACGATCTAATCGAAGTTAACAATTATTTCGGCTTAAATAAAAAATCAAAAATATAAATTAATCTCTGCTACTTCTTGCAGAATCAGTATACTGGCCAATGTTTGTAATTGCAGTCCTTGCATCAATCATAGCAAGCCAAGCAATGATCTCGGCGACATTTGCCATCGTCAAACAATCCATGGCTCTTGGTTGCTTCCCTAGAGTTAGAATCGTCCACACCTCTCACAAGCATGAAGGCCAAGTCTATATCCCAGAGATCAACTTTGTTCTCATGTTCGCTTGCGTGCTTGTTACCGCATCCTTTAAAGATACAACCAACATCGGAAATGCTTATGGTATTGCTGTTGTTGCAGTGATGCTTGTCACCTCTTGTTTGCTAGTTCTCATAATGCTTATGATATGGCAAATGAATCTAGTTCTGATCGCCGGTTTCGTACTTGTATTTGGCTCTTTTGAGCTTCTCTACTTCTCTTCGGTCCTCTACAAGTTCACCAATGGAGGGTACCTGCCACTCTCATTCGCAGCAGTTCTTTACTTTGTGATGTATGTGTGGCATTATGTGCAAACCAAGAGGCATGAGTTTGAAGTTGAGCACAAAGTTTCAGCTCAGTACTTGAGCAGCCTCGGTTCTGATCTTGGTATTTCTAGAGTCCCTGGAGTGGGACTTTTGTACACTGAATTAACACAAGGAATCCCAGCAATTTTCCGCCATTTCCTCACTAACCTCCCTGCCATCCACTCCGTGCTTGTATTCGTCTCCGTCAAGTACTTACCAGTGAACAAGGTGCCTACGGAAGAGCGGTTTTTACTCCGAAGAGTAGGATCAAAGGACTACAAAATGTATCGGTGCATAGTAAGGTACGGTTACAAAGATCGAAGGATCGCGAGCAGTGAATTTGAGCAGTTGTTGAAGCAAAATTTAGACACATTCATTTTGAATGAAAGTTGGGAAGAAGGAGAGGGCGCTGAGATTGAAGCATGTGAGGAAGAGAGAAATTTTTTGGACAAGTCTTGGAGCTCTGGTGTGGTGTATTTGTTAGGACACAGTGAAGTGAAGGCAAGTGAAGAGTCTGGTTTATTGAAAAGAGTGGTTGTGGATTATGCCTATGATTTCTTGAGGAGAAATTTCAGGCAGGGATTTGTGGATTTGCAGATTCCAAACAAGAGTTTGCTGCAAGTTGGAATGAACTACCAAATATGAATGTCAATTTGGTGGTGCATGAGCACTATGTAGTATACATTATAACTGTAAATTGTTATATATATATATTGTTGGAATTATGACAAACCATGTGATGAGTTTAAACTTATATAATCTTCCGAAATAATCAGATTTGGTGGTAAAGAAATCAAAGGAAATATCTATTTCTTTATGTGAATTAAATGACTATATAGTGATTTAGGCCTTGCTAAATTTCTCTTAATTATGGGCATTAAGAAATTTCTGAATTTGGGCTCATTGCTCACTATTGTCAAACAATAATTTAGACTGGTTTGACAGATATATTATAAGGTGGTATGAGAATAAAAATTTAAAATTTAGAATTAAATTCTTTAGCAAAAGCATGATACGGAGGAGAATTTTTTTAATATTATATATGTACATATATTTTTTTAATAATATGGATGAGAAATTGAATATCACATGAAAATCAAATATTTTATTGTTTGTCATATAAAAATCAAATATTTTACTGTTTATCTATCACGGTGGAAATTAATATTTTGTAATTGGTGGTGATTAATATTTTGTAATTATTAATGTAGATGTTGACTTGAAATTGTCACCGATTTGTTTTTATAATAATTTATTTATTTATTTTTAGCATGCACATGTGGCAATATCCACAATGCCTATCCATGTATGTGTAGGTTTTTGTTTTTTAAAAAACATATTTTAAATATTTTAAAAATTATTTTAGTATTTTTGAACCAAATTACACTTTCAAATATAGTTCAATAATAACGAATGATGCAATTTACTTATTCAATTATAATATCATGAATTCAAATTAAATTCATGGAATTAAATTACAAATAATTAGAAAATTATATTAAATCTTAACATTAGCTTGAGAATTATATTTTAAAACCAATTTGTCTCTAATTTGATGTAAAACACAAAAAAGTAAAAATAAATAAATAAATAAATAAAAGTAAAAATAAAAAATAGTCTACCATACAAAATTTTCAATTCATTGATGATCATAGGTAAGTTCGTTTTAAGATCATCATCATTGTAATCCTAATCCCAAGATTAGAAAGTTTTGACAGATCAATCTTAAAATCAGTAAGTTGAAAGGGGTGTTTTTTTTGACAAATCACTTAATTCATGAACAAGTTTTGTAACTTTGGTGTGGTGTATTTGTTAGGACACAGTGAAGTGAAGGCAAGTGAAGAGTCTGGTTTATTGAAAAGAGTGGTTGTGGATTATGTCTATGATTTCTTGAGGGGATGTAGGGAAAAGGTTGTTGGAATTATAACAAACCTTGTGATGAATTTAGAACTTATATAATCTTCAGAAATAATTAGGTTTGGTGGTGAAGAAATCAAAGGAAATATCTGTTTCTTTATGTGAATTAAATGATTATATATTGATTTAGGCCTTGCTAAATTTCTGTTAATTGTGGGCGTTAAGAAATTTCTGAATTTGAGTTCACTGCTCAACATTGCCAATGAGCCGATAATTTCGATGGGTTTGACAGATATATCTTTAGGTGGTATGAGAATAAAAATTTAAATTTTGAAAATTTTTTTTAGCAAAAACCTTAACCGATGATCAATAAATAGTTTTTTTGAAGTTAAGGTATTAAAAAAACCTCACGACTTTGAGTATTACCAGAAGGACTTTTCTTTTTCTAACATGTTACTTAATTTAAGGGCTTTCTGACATAAAGGTGATTGATGTTGACATAGATGTAGCTGATATTGACCAGATTATCTCTTAGTTTTTTTAAGTGAAAATCCATAATTTTAAGCGGAAACCCATACTCTTATCGGAAACTCAAAATCTTTAGTGGAAACCAATAGTTTTAAACGAAAATCCATATTTTTAAAGCGAAAACTCATAATTTTAAATGGAAACCCATAATTTTAAGCGGGAATTACATGTTGTAAGACAAAATAAACTGACAGAGTAAGCTGCATTAAATGAAGAGTAAACTATTAGAAAATAGAGGAACTGTCTAGCAAATTCAAATGTCAGAGGGTCTGTATGGAAAGTTTTGAAACTTTCAGGGAGTTATAATTAATTTTCCCATGTTAAATAGAGGTGAATTTTTTAATATTATATATGTATTTAATAATTTGGATAAATCATCCCACATCCATTATGCCACAACTATACATTATGAGGAATTAAATCTTCAAATTTACTATATGAGACCCAAATATCTTACCGTTTGAGACATGAGAGTTGAATGTTTTAGATGTTGACTTGAAGTTTTCACCAATGTTTTTTACTTTTTTTTTTTCTATTTTTATTTGTAGCTTGCATATGTGGCAATATCCACTATGCCCATCAAGGATATGTAGGCTTTTGTTTTTACAAAAAAAACATAAATTCAAATTATTTTAAAAATTATTTTAGTACTTTTGAACCAAATTACATTTTCAAATATAGTTCAATAATAACAAATGATGCACTTTACTTATTTAATTATAATATTATGAATTCAAATTAAATTCATGGAATAAAATTACAAATTATTATATAAATTATATCAAAATCATAGCATTAGCTTGAGAATTATATTTTAAAACCAATGTGTCCTTGAGAATTATATTTTAAAACCAATTTGTCTCTTATTTGATATAAAACATATAAAAAAAAAAATAGTGTAAGATACAGAATTTTCAATTCATTGATGGCACTTTATTCCTAATCTCAATATTAGTTAGTTCTGAAAAATCAATGTTAAGATCAGTAGTTGAAAGGCTATTTTTTTTTTTTGGGACAATGTGGATGACGGACGCGTTATGGGTGTCTAAATTATGTAAATATATAAGCATGCAAGTATGTACTGACATACCCCTTGCGTGAGTGTTCCGCAAGTGCACAGGTCGTCGCAGTAATAAAAATATACCCTTGTGAGTGGGTAGTCGTATCCATAGGAAATAGTGTTAGAAAAAAGAGATATTACTATTTAGCTATAGAGAAAATCAATTGGGGGTGAAATCAATATATCAATGCAAACAAAATAAAAAGAGTGCAAAGAGAGCAATAAAAATAAAGAGAAGTAATCGATGAGAAAATGGGGAATCTGGACAATGCTCACCCTAGAACTATTGTTTCAAGTGCAAGACTAATATTATGCCTCCTAACTGATGTTTAATGAGTCGTGGAAATCCAAAGATACACAGTCCCAAAGACTATTGTTTCAAGTGCAAGACTAATATTATGCCTCCTAATTGATGTTTAATGAGTCATGGAAATCCAAAGATACACGGTCCCAAACCTAAGGTCAACCGTGACTAGTTCTCTACACTATGCTCTGATGAAAAGGAATACTCTCAACACTTCACATTGTATGGGACTTCTTGGGGTTTTGGGGACTCCAAGTAATAAACCTTATTTCCTAATATAGTTCTAACCCTTTGGTTCAGGCGAAAGAACCCTGATCACAATTAAGCCCTAGTACTAAGATTTACTACAACACTTCACAATGTTGCTGATGCAACTAAGCCCTAGTGGAGTTTATCTCTTAGCACTTCACTCTATTATGACCGCAAAGAACTCTTGGAACGTAGAGGTAGGATAAATCACGTCGAAAGGGAAATGGGACATTCTCCAATCTCTTGACTCACCTTCTCGACCCTCTTCAATCTTGCTTAGTCTAACTTTAATGAAGTTGTCACACCTTCAAGGGATTACCTAAATGGATTCTCAACCTTAGTGTCACATCTAAGGGAAAATCATACAATTAACATTCGAGATTTAAACTCAATTAAAATCATCAATTAAAGAAGCATAATAAAAGTCAATGAAACAAATTCATCCTAGGGTTTACAAGTTTAAGCACCCACTAGGGGTTTAGCTCTCCATGGAGTAATACAAAATCAACAAAGAGATTGAAATCATATGCGTAGAAACCATAAAGAAAACTCCCTAGCTTGTCGTCCATGTCGATGGTCTTGTGGAGTGGCTTCGTCTTCTCCAAAGGTTCCCATGTCAAACCTAGGGCACACCTAGCTGAATCGATGCCTACGAAAGCTCCCCCAATAGTTCTCCTCCAAAGGAACTCAATGTCGATGCCATAGAACCACTCCAAAAGCCTTGCAAAAACCTCTCCAAACCCTAGCCTCGCTCCCCCTGAAAGTTGGGCGAAAGATAGGAAAAAGATCCCCAAATAAATCTCAAATCGCAGTATTTATAGGGCTCAAATCGGGCATCCATACGGTTGTGTGAAATTTCCACACGCCTGTGTGGATTCTCTGGAATTTGATTTCCTGTGCGCTGTGAACAGTAATCTGCTACGGTAAATTGCTACATTGTTTGCTACAGTACTTCGTCCGACAAGTTGGGCACACAACTATGAGGTATATCACGTCGCCTCTTGCTTTCAACATATTCATGAAGCTCTTCGATGTTACACAAGTTGGGTTGTATGAGTGTGACTGCCTTTGTGCCCCTCCAATTTGTATAATCACTTGAGCACTTTGGAGGTTGGCACATACTTATATGTCTACAACTTGTGCCTTGGTCCTTGCTTAGTCCAAGAGTCTTCTCAACCAATGCGTCCATGACCTATTTTTGCTTCTTTTCTCCCAACTCGTCTCTGCAACCCTAAATGCACAAAAGAACACAAATACATATGAATGAATGATAAAATCTGAAAAAAAAAAAGTGATGCTCAATGCAAGAAAAGTATACTTCGTATCACTTATACACGAGCACTTATCAAACTTCCCCACACTTAAGCTTTTGCTTGTTCTTAAGCAAAAATAAAACATTAAAGCATTTAGGAAGAAGAATTGAAAGTGCTCAGCCTTAGGTTCATCAAAAGCATGCAAAAGAAGCATTCTACAAGCAAGGGGAAATTAAAACATTGCATAGAAGGGATCTTTGTTCTAGCTAAAAACTTGAATAAAAAAGGACAATAAACCCGATATTGTGTAAGTGTGTGTAAACTCACTCAAGTCAACACAAAAATTACTCCTCAAAGCTCTTATTAAGAAGGATTTATTTATAAAGAAGAAGAAGAAGTTAGTAGCTTCACACATCCTCTAAGGTAGCCCTTTCCTAGCGGCCGCCAAAGGTGGCTTTCACACTTTCGAGGTGGTAGCTTTTTCTACCGGGGTAGTAGCTTTCACTCATCCCATGAGATAGCTCTTTCTCCCATTAAGGCATAACTAGTATCCGACTTATGGAAGTAGCTTTATACTTCATAGGTGGTATCTCTTTCCACCCCCAATGCACTAATAAAATCAACAATATTTACAATTTTTTTTCACCTAAATCAAAGCTAAAACTCAAAACCAACTAATACTAAACTAGTCCTTTAAATGTTGAACTTGAGTTTCCAAAAGATTTCATGAGTGAGTAGTGCAACAAGAGATAATCGGGCAAAATTTCTCTAAAATTCAAGTAAAAACTAGAGCATGATGGAATACAATGTTAAAACTCCTAAGCTTAAGAATACAACCGTTGCAACTAGGGTGAACCGCCATTGGCTACATGAGCATGAACAATTGAACGCATAAGTATAAAGCATGTGTAATGTGAACTCCCCCCCACACTTAAGATGTACATTGCCCTCAATGTATGCATATAAGTACAATAAAGAGATAAAGCAATTAAAACATGTGTGAAGGTGGGCAATTGAAATAATACTCCCTTGAACTCCTAGTATTACGTTTGATGGAGCTACATTCATTGAGAGTTGAGTTCCAACGGGTAGTGAAGCACACACGTCCATGTGAAATGCTACATAACCGTGCCAATGACTATTTCTCAAATCCCTTACTTACAATACCATTTGCACGTATACACAAGGGGGTTCAGTGTAGCTCAACAAAAAGAAAATAAATTTGAGTCTATAAAAATATGGAAATGAAATACAACTCGAAACACTGAAAATAAAAAGATAAACTTAGAAGGAAGATCATTTCTGAGTAATACAAGTCCAAAATAAAATGCAGAAACAACAAATAAAAGAAAGTAAAGAAACTAAGACACCTCATGCATCGGTGTCTAGCTCGGGTAACTCTGGTGGTGCTGCTGCTGATAGTGTCGGTGGATCTGATGCTGGTGATGCAGGTGGAGCTCGGGGTCTCATCACAAAGGGTAAAGCCATGTTGCCTCTTGCTCTCAACATATTGATGAAGCTCTTCGATATTACACAAGTTGGACTATAATCACTTGAGTACTTTGGAGGTTGGCACACACTCACATGTCTACAACTTGTGCTTTGGTCCTTGCTTAGTCAAAGAGTCTTCTTTTCTCCCAACTTGTCTCCATAACCCTAAATGCACAAAGAACACAAATACACACGAATGAGTGATAAAATCTGAAAAAAAAAGTGATGCTCAATGCAAGAAAAGTATACTTCGTATCACTTATACACAAGCACTTATCATGCACATAATACTACAATTGGTCCGTTATAACGCAAGTGTATGGGTTTTCAAGTAATATATCACGGATGAACATGAGGGTCATATTTCCCCAGGACCGGTGAGAGGCTCCTATTACTTCCTTTTCACTTAATCAATAGCCTATTCGTTTATGCTCTTTCTTTAGTTCTACTTATACAATACTATTAAACAATACAGTTGGAGAAGTCGTTAAGGACACTTAGAAGGAATTGGGGCTATGTACTAAAGTGATCTTGATTATTAATTATGGTAAGCGTTGAGTGTCAATCTTTTTCTAGGTTGGAACAGAGGAATTCAAAGGCCTACTAGCCCCAATAAGTCATGGCCACTAGGTCTAAATCATTAGGAACTTAAGATGGAATCTCTTCCACCCCAGTCTCCTATGTTTGTCTTAAGTACGGGAATCCCACGAGAAGAGAATAATCGGACCTTAAGCCTAAGGGACAATCAATCACTAATCCAGAAACCTAGATATGCCTAACCTCTTAGAACATGCATATATCTATCATGGCATGGGCATCATCAATATGGGGGCATATCCTTCTCATCCACATCAACATGTAACAGCCAATTAAGAATATGCAATGATTACCAAAACTAGAACAATTTATATTAATCGATCAAGATTCATAAATAACAACCGAGGGACCTAGACATACAATTCCCCTCCAATTAGGTTCTTATGGATCATAACAAGCAAAGCATCAAAGCACAAGAGAACCACAAGACCAAATAACAAATAAATAAGTGTTTAATGTATTCCTAGACTAACTCTCCCTCCAATAGTTCTTTGAAGACGGGGATTGGAGAATCCCAAGATTGTCTGATGATATATGTCACTCACGTCCCTTTGATGATGATACTTAAAGATGCTTGTTACGCACAATCTTCTCGATGATGCTCATTGACGTCCTCTTGAGAAATCTACCAGAATCCGTTGGAATATGGAAGAAACATCTTCTCCCGCCGATTAGATCTCCAAAAAATCCGGCTGCCCTAGCTTCTTCGGCAAAAGAGTCTCCCCTAATTTAGAGAATATTGGGGTATTTATGTAATCGGCTCCATCACTGCCACACCATGGGTGTTGTGATGCCTGTTGTGAGAAAGTTGTTGCTTGGACTCCAAGTTACATCCTGGCACAGTCTTTAGGCGTTATGTGTCTTGCAACGGCAGCTATGGACTTCATAATGGCCGTTGTGAGGCCGTTATGGCTTCTACGTTGCTACTAATGAGCTCATGCTACCACGACTTGATCACGATAGTGGTGAGTGTAGACAATGGGCCTTGTGTGTTGCCATAATCCCCATTGTGAGTCGTGGTGCAGCCTTGATTCAACAACTTGCTTCATTTTGCTTCAAAATGTCCTCGAATTCGCTTCTTTCTTCCTAAAACGGAAATAAAGGTTGTTGTGAATAAAAGAATGAAATTTCATTCTAATGAGATGCTAAGCAAGTATAATTTCATGCTAAATGCAGTATAAATGATATAAAAAATATGATCAATTTTGCACTTACTAGTGGACAACTTATATATACCTCAAAACCTTAAGTATATTTGGGCAAAAAATAGGCTTAAATTTTTGATAAGTTACTCAGGTTTTGGACTTATTTCATTTCGGTTATGGAGTTTTAATTTGTATCTAAAAGGTTACCCAGTTTTGATTTCATTTTCTCCGGCATGTCACCTGTGAGTAACCACATCCAAGAATCTGACATAGTTGCCCGAAAAAACATAGTCAGCTCTCATCGTTACATCACTAAAATGGGTTAGAGGCTCCACGTCATCAAAGCTGTCCACAGCAGTAAAGTTTTCGCCATGTCAGCATCATCTTCTTTGCAACCTTCACCCCAACTCGAATATGAACAGGGAGTACAATAGAGCTCCGACAATAAGTGGATCCCTGCTCAGTAAGAAGGGTTTGATATCCTTGGTGGGTTATCGGAGCATGGTGGAGCTCCAATTGAAGCCTTAGGTTGTGGATTTTTTTTATTATTTTAAACAGAAATTACAAAAAGTTTGAATATTAACAGTTTATGTAATTTCAGTCTTCAAGCGCGTTGATTTCTTTCGTTGAATAGATTCAATGTTATTCATAAGTGTAGAAGCTCTTAAACTTGGTTTATACATGAAACATTTAATGTTAGGAAATTGAGTGAGGATACTAATGTCTCAAAATCTTGAAATGGGTACAAAAGCTAATTCATGGAGCTATACATTTTGTGTTGTGACATACTGACAAAGATGCAAATCACAAAAAAAAAATTTCAGCTATGAATACAATTATCAACCATTGTAAATTTTCTCATTTAGTATAACTAACATAGCATGGTAGTAAACTTTGCACATATTAAATGTAAATAATTTTCTCATTTAGTATAACACCTTTTCTTATATAGGCAATGAGGAGAGTTGTAATCTCTCTTGAAAAGCTAGTAGATACTACTCAAGAGGAGCTTTGTGCTTAGTGCAAGGTGGCCTAGCATGTTGGACTAAGTTGCCAGGAGTTTGGATGTCAATGTAGGAGGGAAAGATGATCTTATTTTGTTGAAGCTAGCTAGGTGTAATAGGTGGATGAGGTGCCCCAAGTATAGTTTCTTTGGGGAAAAGGTTGAAGGATGCCTACGCTTTCCTAGAACTTCAAACAAGTGCATATGGTTGATTTATGTGTGACTATTTAATTTTGTTTGCCAATTGGTATGTAATTTCAATGAACGTTGATTTGTTTATCTGATGCAAACTGGATCCTGCAAACACATGTGGAGATCCAAGCCAAAGACTGGTGTTTGAATTTATGCAACAAAAAAAATATATAACAATACATTCAAATAATTGTTACAACCTAAACAAAGACAGTTGATGATGCAACAAAAAAATTCATTCAAATCTAACATTACATTTACATCAGTAACTGTTAACACTGCATACATATTCAGTGGTATATAATGTATTCATACAGAACAACACAATCACAAGCACACCCTAAAAACCACAGCAACCATCATCCAAAATTACTAAAAAAAAAAGATGATAGCAAACCCAAAAACCACAAGCACCGCCTCCTAGCCCTCAACATTGTCTTCCTTATGTGACACCTCCACTTGCAGAAGCCCAAATTCCTGGGGGAAGCCACACCCTTCTTCTTTTGCCACCATCCCCCTCTTTTATCTTCTCATCATGATTTTTACCTTTTCCTCCATGTTTCATCCCATGTTACCTTCCATGGGCAGCTGTGCTTTTATTTGCTTCCTGTGAGGGATATAATTAGTCCCTCTCCCGTCCTCCTCATCAAATTCCCACATTCAGGAATTGTGTTAGCAGGGAGAATTTCTCCGGGTGTGGAAATTACCTGCAAAGAATTAAGGATAGAATAAAAATCAATTCAAAGCATCAATATAAACATACACTTCATAAAAAAAAAATAAATCCTAATTGCATATCAAATTGAACATTGACAAAGAATGAAGGACATAATAAAGATAAAAAACCTTGCAAAGGGAATTTCTCTTTGAATGTATTATGAATCCCACCAACCTGTTCTGAAGCCGAACGGTTTGAGCACAAGTTTAAGGGCTCAAAAGCCTCATTTACCCATAGCTCAGGATGCTCATAAAAAACTAATGGAAAGGTGCTACTCTAATACATTCAAAGGTGAGCATCATAGCTTAATATGGATAGAAACATACACTTCATAAAAAAAATACATGAACATGCAAAAAAAAAAAAAAAAAGAAAAAAGAAAAGAAAAATTCAACAATAGCACCACACCACACCATTAAAATGACTTCCAAATTGAATATCAAACTGAACATTCACAATGAATTTAGGCCAGAATAAAAATCAATTCAAAACATTAATGTAAATATACACTTCATAAAAAAAAACATCCCAATTGCATATTAATCTTAACATTCATAATAAATTAAGGACAAAATAAAGATAAAAAACCTTCAAATAAAATTCATCTTTGAATGCATTATGAATCCCACTAGTCCATTCCGATGCTGAACGGTTTGAGGACAGGCTTTAGAGCTCAAAAGCCTCATTAACCCTTAGCTCAGGTTGCTCTTAATTAAGCAACAAATGGGAAGGTGCTACTCTAATACATTCAAAATTGAGCATTAATTCAAAACAGTAACATAAACTTACACTTCATAAACATATATATGGATATATTAGAAAATTACATAATTAATAGAAAAATAAGCCATAACAAAACAATGAAGATATAGGAAGAAGAAAACACACAAACCAATGGAAAAACAGAAACCTTGAATGCCAAATTCAATACAAAACTGATTATTTAACACACAAACCGGTGGAAAAAATAAAACATTGAACCCCCAAATTCAAATCAAATCAAATCAAATGCATAAATAAAAAAAAACAGAGTTTAAATCATCAAACTCAAACTTATAGAAACATTGGTATATTATTTCCAAAATAAAATAAATAAATACTTAAAAAGCACTCTTACAATATTCTGGTACTTCTCCTCCCGCAGGCCGAACCTGCCAATCAATCGACATTACTCACAGATTGTCCTTGCACCTCCTCACTTGCTAGTAAAGACCCTTTCTTGAATTGTAGAGGTGAAAAGAGGAAGGATGTTAGTTGTTGCAAGAGGAGTATGGGAGAAAAAGAGATGGGAAATGAATGGTTTAGGATTACAACTCATTGGAAAACCCTTTCCCGAAGAAGGAGATGGTTGCCTTAGCTGGCAAGGTTGCGATGCTTGCCATCACTCACAAGGGGAAGAAACTAAGGGCAGTGGAAGGGAGAAGAAGAGGTAGGAGACCAAGGGTTTCTGGGATGAAAAATGGGAGAAGACGTCGGCGGTCAGTAAACTTTGGCTCATTTTCACTTTGATCATCGAAATTTAATTTACATCCATTTGGTCACTCAATTTTAATTTGATTTCACTTTGTAGCAAATCAAAAGCTTTCAGCCCCAAAATGAATGATATAGCTCTTTTTCGATGACATGGCCATCTTCAATAGACTTAATCATGTGTTATGGGAAGGACTCAGATTTTCAAATAGCCATGTAATCAATTGGCGGTTGAAATCCTTGATTTATTGCCCGGTGAAATCAAATTAAAGTTGAGTGACCAAATTGATAAAAATTGAAGTTTGGTGATCAAAGTGAAAATGAGTCAAAGTTTAGTGGCATAGTAAAAAATTTACCCTAAGGTTGGGTTTTATGTAACATCTGACGTGGTGAAAACTTTGCTGCCGTGGACAACTATGATGACGTAGAGCCTCCAACCCATCTTGGTGATCTGGCAACGAGAGCTAACTGTGTTTTTTTTTTTTTTTTTTTTTTTGGCAGCCATGTCAAATTTTTGGATGTGGTTACTCACGGGTGATCTGCCGGAGAAATGAAATCAAAACTGGGTAACCTTTTAGTTACAAATAAAAACTCAGTAACCGAAATGAAATAGATGTATATCAAACTTCATTGATCCAAGTAAGAAACAAACAAATAGATGTAGATCATCCATTTATTGATAGGAATAGACATGAACAGGGGCGGCTAACTGGCCCTCATCTTTTTTCCAGAAGATTACCTTTATTTAATTTAATCACTAAAATACGCACGTTTGTAATTATTTACGGACATGCACAATTCTATTTTTTTTTAATATTAAACTCTTTTTTAAACCTCAAGCTTCACTGGATTTTAAATAAAAAACATTTTTACATTCAAACCCTTATAATTTCATAATATTTTCTTATAATTAGTTTTTTTTCCCATTTCTACTCTTCTATTTCTACTTTCACTAATTTTTCAGACTATTAATAATTTAAATAATTTTAATATTTTTACATAATAACAAAATATTAAACATCCAAAAATTTTAACAGTCAAAATTTTAACATGTAAAAATTTTAACAGTAAAATAAATAAATAAAACTGAGGAAGCTTATATGGAAGTCAATTGGTAAACACAGATAAAAAAACAAACCTGAGTCCATTGATCAAGATTGAGTAGTTAGCAATCTTAGAGAACATTTTTTTTTCTTCCTCTTGAAAGCTTCAATATTAGGATTAGAATACTACATGTCATGGGCTTGTTCTTCCATCATGTGGGCCCTACCAAAATCTTTTAAAATTTTAATGTTGTTGGTGGCTACGTTTAAATATTTATTTTTATATTTTATGTTTTCAGTTATCTTTTTTTTTTTTTAGAAACCCTAGCCACATCTCCTTCCATGATCTCACACTCTTCTTCCTTCTGAATTATTACTGCAGTTTAAGAAAAGTAAGACCTAGCATCTCTCCCTGGTTACAACGTGGTTCTGGTGATCAAGACAAGGAACACATCTCCGTGGCTAATTGATTGCGAGTGGTTCAGGTAAGTTCCTGATTTATTCTTTTTTCTTCTCTTTCTTATGATTGTTTACGAAGTGATACTAGTTAGGGTTAGGTTTGGTGAGAAGCTTGATTTGACTCTCTTGTTATCATAGTTTAGGTATCTTATAGAAATTCTTTGGTCTCGGATTCTAGGGTTAATTTTTTGGGTGGGTACTTAACTTTGTCCATGTTGCAACTTGAGCACTAAAGTTTAATTTGTAACAAAGTGAGCACATAACTTCTATTTTGTTTCAACGGGAGGGCACTAGCACTATTCCGTCCTGTGTTTGCTGATGTGTCCACCGGTCTGTTGACATGGACGATGCTTTACAACATCAACCGCTCACGTGGTAAGCTCCACGTAAGCAACTTATCCATGTTGCCTCCCTTCAACTCCACATAAGCGCCACGTGGATAAGTTCCCTCTTTTCTTCTTCTTTCCTCCCAGCCCTGAGAGCTCCTCCCTCCCTAATTCTGATTCTTGAGATCCATCGGTGAGCCCGAGAGCCCTAATTTCTCCAGATCCATCGGTGAGCTTCGGCGAGTGACACCACTCCTCCGAGCTGCGCACCAAGTGACCCAGGCCAAGTGTCCGAAGGAACTAGATCCCTCGTCCCATAAGCTCTGTTGATCCATCGGTGTGATCTGGTCAAGGATACAAAGCAGGCCAATATGTCCTCGAAAGCAAACAAGGCATGCAAGATGTATTTACATGTTTGGGCATCATCCAACATTATTGTGAATTTACAAGATGAATTTTTTTTTCTGTAAAGCTTTGAATTTATGGAGCTTTGAATTGATTATTGAATTTATGGAGTGAAGCTTTGATTTTATTGTTGTACTTGAAGAATGTTGCAGAGGATTTATAATTTCAGAAATTTAATACACCATTATTGTTAAATCAATTGTTGAGATTTCTAGTTAATCATGTATAAACAATTAAATTTCAACTGATAAAGAAGTAGTAATCTGGATTCATGCATATACATTAAATTCCTTCATATATACCAAAACTATTCTTGGAGAAATATAGAAATAGTAATTGTTGTAGGTGTACAAAAAATATTCCTGTAGATATACAGAAATACTAAATGCTATAGATGTACAAAAAAATACTGAATGCTGTAGATGTACAAAAAAATACTGAATGCTACAGATTTTAATCAAAGCTATACATTCCATTGCCAATAATACATTGGAGAATTTCATTGCAAAAAAATATCATGTTTTAGAACAAATTTAAGTAGCCTATATATACATCAAAAATGGTGACAACATCCCAAATAACTTTTTTCAGTACAAAATTAAGTACCCTGTTGTATAGAACAACACCAGAAGAAAAAAAAAAAATAATCCAGTGCATCAGGTCAAGTTGCTTTTCCAGCACCAGAAGCACCACTAGCACCTGGTGGCACCCATCCTTTTCTTTTCTAGGTTCCAACTCCTGAGGTTGTGGCATTTTTTCTACTTCCTGGATTTAGAAGTGTTTAGATAATTAACCTTTTGTCGATCACTAATAAAAGCATAATGGTGGCTATTCTTAATTTCCAGATCCACTGCTAGTAACTCCAAGAACTATGCCCAATTATCATAGTTCTCTTTCTCCACCATAGCCCATGCTATGGGATAAATGCAATCATTTGCATCTATTCCCACAGCTGTGAGGAGTTGCCCTCCAAATAAGCCCTTAAGCCAACAGCCATCTACTGAAATGATTGGTCTGCATCCTGCCAAGAACCCTGCTTTCAATGAAGACAAGTAAACATACATACCCTCGAATCTTCCTTCACTGCATTTAAACATGATAGTCGATCTTGGATGTGTCCTTAGAAGCTCAAGCCTATAGTCATACAAACTCCTCACCTGTTCACTTTCATCACATTCTAATATGCTATTTGGATAAGACAACAAATGAACATATAAATGGTCAGATTTTTAAAACTGTATGTACCAGCAAAATAAAACTATATGTACCATCAAATTAAAAATAATGCTGTATGTACCAGCAAATGAACAAATGATCATATAACAAAATAACACTGTATGTACCAGCAAATTAAAAATAGAAGTTGCACCTTTTTGCAATGCCTTTTGCCCTCCAAGCCTTGCCCCTGTTAATGTCAACTTGTTGATTATGTTTCACAGCCTGAATTATGCCTGCCATAGACCATGAAGGGTCAGCTCTAAATTGATCCAAGTAGTGATGAGCAAGCCACTTTGCACTGACATGCCTCCCACAGTGATCCCTTGTGCACTCATGTTTTAGAATCCCCGATTTGATTTGGACTGTACTCTGGTCTTTAATCATCGAAGCTGCCCATAGATAGAAGAGGCATCCTTTCTTACAGATTTCTTTGTATCTCTTTTTATTACTGGGCCTGAAATTCATTACATATCTGTTCTTGATTCCATAGTTTCTCACAGCATCCCGAAATTGTTTAAAGCTACTAAACTTCATTCCAATTTGAAATTGTGGGTCCTGCATATCAACATCCTCATGAAATTCTGCATACTTAGGTTTTTCTTCACATACTCCTTCCTGATCTACTTCAGAGGCTGAATGGAATTCCTCAGATTCTCAATATTCAGATTCATCTTCTGTACTTTCTGCATCTTCTGCACCTTCTACACCTTCTGCGCCTTCTACACATTCTTGTTCCACTACATCAGGTCCCATCACATCATCATTGTTCTCAGCTTCTATCTCTTCTTCACTACTGAAGTTATACTCTGAATCATGTAATTCACTGCCATCATCTCCATTTTCCTGCTGTCTAGGAGAAGGAACATCCAGCTCACTGTCATTTGCACCGGCCTTGCCTTCTTTTTCCATGGCATTGGGCACCATCATATCACTATCATTTGCACCTACATTCGATATCTTAGCATATACATTTATGACCCTTTTGTGATATACTCCTAAAGTTAATTGTAAAGCATATGCATCACTTCTTACTTCTGTTAACCCACCAAAACCACCACTCAAATTCAGCCACCAAAATGAACACCTTACTGCTTGCAAACCCAATTCTTTAGCCATACTTGTAAGTTCTAATCTAGATATTTTATCATGGCAACAAAAATCTACATGCCCAGCAAATTTACGGCCATCGTACACTTGTACTTCACCAAATGTGTGAAACATTTTTATTGTGAAATTCTGACTGTTAAGTGCTGTCATAAAAATAAATCCATATCAATGTGCTCACAATTCACATATCACAGTTAATTATGTTCTCATTAATAACTAACATCCTTCTGCACATTATCTAACTCCATTCATGTGAGAATTTATAATTAAATATCAAACTTGGCGAATGAAAACCCAAGATTACATGGCAAATGAAAACCCAGGACATAAATTTAAAACTAAAATCTGGGTTAAATAACACTAAAATACTGATACCAAATTAATAATGAAGGAGCAAATATACAGGACATAAATTAAATATACAATCTGAAAACAAGACACTAGAAGATAATACTCACATGAAGGAGAAGGAACAAATATACATTCATCAATAACCCACAATCACAAGAAACACTAAATCTTAAAACCATTACAAGAAACACTAAATCAATAACACTAAAAACCAAGACACTAATATTATACACTCCAATATACACTCATCAATAACTACAAATATACACTCTAATATACAGTCATCAGCAACATTATTATACAATCTGAAAACCAAGACACTAATATTTGTTCCTTCATTATAAATTCTTATATGAAATTAGTCTTTTAATGTTTTAGTGTTTTAGTGTCATATAAAATCAAATGAAACAAAAAAAATAAAAAACAAATCTTCGGGTCAAGATAATACTCAAAATCACAATAAAACTGAAAACCAAACCAAATCAACTCTCATCCAAAAATCCATTACAATCCCACCAACAGAATTCATCCCAAACTGAAAACCTAATTTATACATTTCAAATTTCACAACAATTAATCTAATATCTTACCATAAATAGGTGATCCTGAGTCTGGTGGCCTTATCACCCAATCAACCTCCATGGTCAACGGTCGCAAGGGTAGGAATCTGGTTTCTTCAGCTACTTGGTGCGAGGGATCAACAGAGCTTATGGGACGAGGGATCTAGTTCCTTCGAACACTTGGCCTGGGTCATTTGGTGCGCAGCTCGGAGGAGTGGTGTCATTGGCCGGAGCTCACCGGTGAGATCTAGAGAAATTAGAGCATAGAATTAGAATTAGGGAGGGAGGAGCTCTCGGGCTGGGGGGAAGAAGAAGAAAAGGGGGAACTTATCCACGTGGCTCTTAAGTGGAGTTGAAGGGAGGCCATGTGGATAAGTTGCTTATGTGGAGCTGACCACGTGAGCGGTTGACGTGGTAAAGCATCGTCCATGTTAGCAGACCGGTGGACACATCAGCAAACACAAGCCGGAATAGCACTGGTGCCCTCCCGTTGAAACAAAATAGAAGTTATGTGCTCACTTTGTTATAAATTAAACTTTACTACTCAAGTTGCAACATGGGCAAAGTTAAGTATCCACCCAAAAAAATTATCTTAAAATTGACATCAACCTGGATTAGAAGGAAAATGCTTGAACCATCCATGCTTCTTATGTGAAGGATTTGATTTATTTGAGGATAAGATTCAGAATTTTTCTTTTAGCATAATAGAGACCCCTCTTTAATTTGGGAAACTTAGGGACCAAAATTGGAGGAGATAAAAATATAGAATTTATAGATCTTAATCTTAACTAGCTTATTTCAAAGGTTTAGATTTTCTACATATGTATGATGTAAGTTACAACCTTTAAATTCAGGTGCCACAGATAAGACTTTTGTGCTGACCTTGAAGTGTTATTGGTTTTATTTATAACTTTAGATTTTGAATTAGATATAGCATTATACAAGAAAGTTGTAGAAGATGACATTATCTATGGATTTGCAAAATTTCAAAATTTATATCTCTATAATATTTGAGTTATAGCCATATTACTATACTAGTGCTCAAATGACATTTTTGCATAAAGCCCGGAGATTTATTAGACAATTTCATTGTCTTCGATTTGGAATTAAGAATCATTCTCAGTTAAAATTTTGTTTCATTTTGAGTTAGTTATCTACTCCTAAAGTTTGATTTTATTTGAAGGTTTATGTTGTGAGATATTCTTGTTAGAAATGTTATGTATGAATTATAAACTTACAGAAATAGTTGGAGATTCAAATGAATGTTATAGATTGAGTAGTGCTCTAAGCAATGTGGATTTTGGATATTTTATAGGTTTAGGTGTCTACTTTTCTCAGAATCTTGAATTTTGAGATTTGGTAAAGTATATGTAAAGTTATGAGGTATTTAGTCCTCAATGGTCATGATGGAATTGTTCATATGCCTTTTAAAGATGCTAATTGCATTGTACCCTCGCAAGAATCAATATTTGGGAGTGTAGAATAATAGCTTTATCATTTTTGCTTTTATACCCTTCTGAAATCTCATTTTATAATACTATTGTTAATTAGCCTCTTGATCTTTGTAGCATCACCGGTCTCTTGAAATCCTTTTCTTTTTACATACCCCTGAATGTGTAAACCAGATAGAATTGAGTATTTTAGCAAATTCTAATGCTTGTGTGAGGGGCGTTTTGATGTCCTTGGAAATTACTCTTAAATATAGGGTATTTTGAGGAACTTGACTCAGTGTGTTATTGGAGTTTTGGCCGTTAATCAGGTAACTAACACCACATATAAATGTGTGATGTGTGTGTGTGTCTATATATATATATATATATATAATTTCTGATTATCAACAATTTTGAATTTATTTAAATCCTTTTAAAGTTTGCTTATATAATATTTAAACGTTTGGTTGGCTTTAATTGATTCTCTGTTATTATATACATATTAAAATTTTAAATTACTTTTCTTTCCCTTAAATGTTAATTCCCACATTTTGATCATATTTATTAATCTTTGAACTATTATGGTTGTAAATTGTTTTGAATATAACTTGATTATTTTTACAATAAAGAAATGAGATGCTGCGTATGTTTGTATGTTTACTAGACAAATTATTCTGAAAATCCTGTTCTGCAAATCCTATTATGTCTGAAATTCTCACATTTGTTTAGTTTTCAGATAATAAAGTTATTTTGATATAAAACATTTAACTAGGCACTGATCCTGTCACTAGGATTTAAACACTAACCATGTCGACATGGAACTCTGATAAGAGACTATAGTTTACACCGTGCCCTCAGTGAAAGAATAATGGTTTCTGATAATTTGGCTTAGGTCACTGAGGGTAAACAAATGATTTCTAAAAATCTGGCTAGAGGCACCGAGTTTAAACAAATGACCTCTGATATTTTGTTTTGGCCATAGTAAATTGGGAGACATATATTTTGAATATCTTATAATTTGTATTGCATTGACTTAGTCTGATTTCCTGAACTATGTTTTGAAAACATTATCTATGTTTTATTATTCATTCATGATTTTGAATCTATGAATTTTTAGTGGGTTACTTATTGGGTTGTCAAGCTCATATTTGGTTGTGGAATTATTTTCAGATCAGAAGTATAAATACCTTAACGGGAGTGAACAAGTAGCAGATTTGTCCTTGGTCTAGTTTGAGTTTTAATTTTTGTCTGTATTGTACACTCTGAGTTTGTATTTTGTAAATTTTGTATATTTCAGACTTGGACTTTTAGAATTTACAGTTATGTTAGTTTGTATGTTCTGTCTTAAGATAGGTTTTGAGGCATTGCATTCCTATTGTGCTATGCACTATGGATGTGTGGCCGTTTGGCGATACACTGGGTTGGGCAAGCTGGGTTCGGGGTGTGACACGTCAAGAGTCCATGTGGCCCTTAGTTAGTGTTCCTCTCGACCAAGTCAGCATTCTTCGTTCAGTATGACACGAATATGAACTTTGCTAGTTTGACTGACCTAGTATTTGAAAATAATTTTAATTTTTACCTATTAAATTTTGGCTCAATAACTTTTATCTGTTGAAATTTTGACCAAATTTCATAATAATTTTTATATGTTAAAATTAGTGAAAGTAGAAATAGGATAGTAGAAATGGGGAAAAACAAGTTATAAGAAAATTTTATGAAATTATACGGCTTTGAATGTAAAATTAATTTTTTATTTAAAAAGCTACTCAGGCAGCATGTTTTTTAAAAAAATAAAACTGTGCATATCCGTAAATAGTTACGGATATGCTCATTTTGGTAATTAATTAAAAAATAAGAACCGAGTCATTAATAAATGTTGGTACTCATGTATTTTCACCTCTTTTAGTAGATTGTTTATCTCTTGGCTTGGCCTCCCAAACATAGGCGAGTTGACGCTGAATTGGGTTACAATTTTGTGTGTCTCCTTTTGATTTGGTTTGCACGAGATTACTATGAGTGTTTGAGTGTTCACTAAATCCACAAACCACACCGGCAGAACTAACAAGTGGTATCAGAGTGTAGGTCACCGTGTTCACTTTGGTTTCATAGTCAGAGAGGTCCTAGCAAGTTCCACTGATGGCAAGAAAAGAAGTAGATTCCATCACATGACCGCCGTTGCTCAATAGATCAAATTATCCATACTAGAAGGCACGTGTGAAGGCTATGATCAAATCTCTTAATGAGAGTGCATGGGCTGCTGTGGAACAAGGATGGTCTCCCCTAGAGGGGGGCACGGGCCGGTTAACCGGGCCCGGCGGGTTCGGGTCGGGTTTAGCCGGACGCGGAACCGGCTCGGCTATTGTGGAAGACCCACCGGGCCGGGTTGACCCGGCGGGCCCGCCGGGTCACGGGTCACCATCTTGTGACCTGGACCCGGCCCGGATTAGCCAAGAACCCGCCGGTCCGGGCCGGGCCTGCCTGACCGGCGGGCCGGGCCAAGCCCACCGGGTCCGGCTGGGTTTTAATTAATTTATTAATAATTTAAATACATTTTAAAATAAAAATAAATTTAAATGTTATGGGTGAGATTTGAACTTGGGTCATCCATAACACTAACAAGTTTGGTTACCAACTACCCTATTAAAGTTTTATGTATTTGTATTAAAATATTATAAACAAAAAGAATACTTCAAAATAAATTGAAAAAAATAAAAATAAGAAATAGTTTAAACAATTTTAATAAATTGGAAGAATTTGAAACAACTCAAAATAAATTAAAAAAATAATAATAAATTACATTAAGTTTGTTTATTTATTGAATTAAATAGTTTATATATTCTTTTGAGTTATAAAATTATATTATATGAAAAATCATAGTTATAAAAATGTACTACTTAATATTGAAATTTTACTATCTATTTGTTTGAGAGATTAACATAAAATTTATTGATGATTGACATAAAATATTAGAGAAATAATATTATAACTAATCTTATTAATTGGTGATTGAAATTATGTTATATCAAAACTTATTAACATAAAATTTAAAACTCATGAACTTAATGTAAAACAAAAAAATAACTAATCTTGTTAATTGGTGAATGAAATAATCAAATAAAACAATACATGTAAATATAAGGAAAATCAATACTAAATTATTATATTATAACTAAAAATTAAAAACACTAGTTATAATAAATATATAGAATTTGATAAGTAAATAGAAGTAAAAAGTAAAAAATTCAAGTAATAAAATAAATTAAAATAATTGGATAAAAAACTTATTAACATAAAATTTAAAACTCATTAACTTTGAATTTGAATTCAAAGTCATGTCTTCATTATAAATTTGTGTAAAATAAATAAATAAATCATCATCAACAAAACCTAGCTCAATTGGTTTCTCAATGAACTTTGCTCTTGGAGGACCAAGGTTCAAAACTTGGAAGTAGCAAATTTTAAATTTTTAACACATAAAATTGGGAAAAAAAAAAACAACCCGCCGAGTTGTCCTGGCGGGTCACGATTCACTAACAGACCAACTCGTAACCGGACCCGCTATAGTGCGAGCCGGTACCCGGCGGTTTCTGCCGGGCCGGTTCCGGGCCAAATGTCGGCCCGTGCCCCTCTAGTCTCCCCCGATCGAAATTGATGAAAACTTGAACGAGACCATGAAGATGAAGAGCAACTGGAGTCCTAGAGATATGCTTAGAGCAAATGCCAATGGGAAAGCACTCAATGTTATTTTTGGAGGAGTAGATGAGAATCAATTCAAGTATGTTGTAACATGTGATTATGCCAAGAACCCTTTGGACATTCTACAAAGAATTCATGAAGGTACAAATTTGGTGAAAATCTCCAAGCTCCAGATGTTGTCAATTAGATTTGAGAATCTCAAGATGAGAGAGGAAGATACTATCACCATATTCAATAGCAAGCTGATGGACATAGCAAATCATGTATTTCAATTCGGTAAGAAGTATTCTGATAAAAAACTTGTTTAGAAAACTCTCAGGTCTCTTCCAAGAAGATTTGATGCTAAAGTTGCTACAATAGAAGAAGCAAGGGACATCACAACTATGAGACTTGATAATTTGATGGAATCCCTACAAGCCTATGAGATGAATCTGAATCCAGGCAGAAGAGAAGGAGATATAGCTCTTAAAGCTGAAGCAATAAGGCTAACAAAGTTGCAATAGACTGATGTAACTAAAGACAAAGAAGAAGATGAAATTGGCCATATGACCATGGAGCTGTACAAGTATTTCAGAAAAAATCAAGAAGAAGACAAAGTAGAAGATGTAATCAGCTATCATACTTCTTTTCCATTCGTAATAAAGAAAGCTGAAGTTTTCAAAAATTTCAACGCAGTTGCAAGTCTAGTTACAACCTCAGAAGCAACACCAGAAGAAAGTGATTGTGAAGAGATTACTGAAAATGATCTTCTTTACGGTTATGAACTTATGCTAAAAAAACTTGATAAAATGATCATACAAAACAAAAGTCTTGCAAAAAAACTGAAAGAATGACAAGAAAAGTTGAAGGATGCTGAAAGGACCATAAGCTACATGAACAAAGATAAGGCCAAGATTGATGAGATACCTTCTTTTGTAAGAACAAGTGTGATTTAACATGATATTGATATTAAAAGGGAGACATCATGAGTCAAAAAAGGCAAAGTTGAAGCAAGTCTATACTATCAAATGCTCAACAATATAAAGAAGTGTAACATAGAAGATAAGTCCCAATATGTTTTCATTGTTGAAGAAAAGGCCATATAAAACTTGAGTGCTATCAACTGATGGAAGACATGAAGAATAGGAGAGTATTTGGAAAAACAAAGAAGTGGATTCCAACATGTCATTATTGTGGGGTTAAAGGGCACATTAGTCCAAAATGTTAGAAGATGAAGAGAGACTTGAATGAAGGTAAATATGTGAGGTAGGCACCATATGTCAAAGAAAAGATGAAAGAAATCAAGAAGATGTGGGTTAGAATAGAAGATTTAGTGGGATACTCTTCAGTGAAAAAATCCTCGAAAGACAATTGGTATTTTGACAGTGGTTGTTCTAGACACATGATAGGAGACAAAGGTTTTCTGATGAATTACAAAGAATTTCAGGTTAGACATGTGACTTTTGGTGATGGTCAGAAAGGTCAAGTAGTTGGAAGAGGCACATTGATGGTTCCTGGGTATCCAAGATTGAGAAATATTCTGCATGAAGAGGGACTCAAGGCAAATCTTCTTAGTGTAAGTCAATTGTACTGTGATCGAAATCTGGTGGTCAAATTAACTCAAGATAGATGTGTGGTCTATGATGAAGCTGGTCAATGTGTTTTAACTGCTTTAAGATCTTCAGACAATTATTATTCACTAGAAAAATTGGAAGTCTGTTACAATACATCATGAAACATCACTGAAATCTGGCATTAGAAGCTTAGACATCTAAACTTCAGGAACCTAATGAAGATTACAGGAATGGGAGATGTTAAGGGAGTGCCCAAGCTTACAAAAAAGGAAGATGGTGTATACGAACCTTGTCAACTGGGAAAACAAAGTCGTGCTACTCACAAAGTGTTGCAGCACATTATTACAACAAGAGTGCTTGAACTCTTACATATGGATCTTATTAGATCCACACAGACAGAGAGCTTTTCACGTAAAAGATATGTATTTGTGTGTGTTGATGATTATTCTAGGTACACTTGGGTGGACTTCCTCAAGGAGAAATGAGATACCTTTGTAGCTTTCAAGAAGTTATGCATGCAACTTCAAAATGAGAATGAGTGTCAAATTGGGAAGATTATTAGAATCAGAAGTGATAATGGAAGAGAATTTGAAAATGCTTAGTTTGTAGAATTTAGCAAAGAACATGGGATTCGCCATAAATTTTCAGCTCCAAAGACTCCTCAACAAAACGGAGTGGTAGAACGTAAGAATCACACTGTTCAAGAGATGGTCAGAGTTATGTTGAATTCAAAGAAACTCTCTACAAGGTTTTGGGTGGAAGCAATCAATATAGCATACTACATCATTAATAGAGTGTGCATTTTGCCCTCAACCAACATGACACCGTATGAAATTTGGAAAGGTAAAAGGCCAAACTTCAAATACTTTCATATCTTTGGTAGCAAATGTTACATTTCGAATGATAAAGATCAGCTGAGAAAGTTTGACAAGAAAAGTGATGGAGTATTCATGGGATATTCTACTACTAGTAAAGCCTATCGAGTGTTCAATTCAAGATCCAAGAAGATGATGGAGACAATTAATGTTGTTGTTGATGATTTCTTTGATAAGAAGACTCAAGGTTCATCAATTGAGGCAAACAAGCTTATCACATATAATTGTAAATTGGCCAATGAAGAGTTACAAGCAGAACGACAAGTTACAACACCAACTGCAACGGCAGAAACCAGTCAGGATTTAGACAGACAACAGGTTATAACTGATGTTGCAACTGAATTCACAACCCGCGAAATTATCTCAGGATCAGATAAAGAAAAAAGTGACGACGAAGAAGACAATGAAGATAACAGACTTGAACCATCCTAAAGAATAAAGAAAAATCATCCTATATAGAATGTGATTGGTAATGTGACTTAAGGAAGGAGAAGCAGAAGCACTCAGAGAATTTATTGTTGAGAATTGGTAAGATACACGTGTTACATCTCTCTTATTGAACCAAAGAATGTCAAAGAAGCCTTAGTTGATGAATTCTGGATGGCAGCAAAGCAAGAAGAATTGAATCAATTTGTTCGAAATGATGTGTGGACATTAGTCCCAAGGCCAAAGGATGTGAATGTTACTGGAACCAAGTGGATTTCCAAGAACAAGATAGATGACAAAGGCAACATCAGCAGAATCCATCAAATTATTGTTAGCAGTAGTATGTTGCATGGGGTTCAAGCTACATCAAATGGATGTCAAGAGTGCTTTCCTTAATGGAGTTCTAACTAAAGAAATATTTGTGGAGTAACCAAAAATGGTTTGAAGATCCTCAACATTCAGATCATGTGTTCAAATTGAAAAAGGCTCTCTATGGCCTGAAACAAGCTCCTAGAGCTTGGTATGAAAGGCTCACAAAATTTATACTTAAGAAGGGTTACCAAAGAGGGGGAGTAGACAAAACCCTAATCATCAAGAAGTCCAAGTCAGATCTTATGGTGGTACAAATCTATATTGATGATATCATATTTAGTTCAACATCACAAAAGCAAGTGGATGAGTTTGTTTTTCTAATGCGAGAAGAGATGAGCATGGTCGATGAACTAAACATCTTTTTGGGTTCCCAAATCAAACAAAGCAAAGAAGAAATTTTCATTTCTCAAACAAAGTATGCACAGAACTTGGTGAAAAGATTTGGCTTGGAAAAGGCTAGACACATGAGAACACCTATGAGTGTAAATGAGAAGTTGACAAAAGATGAGCATGGAAAATATGTGGATCCAAGTCTCTATAGAAGCACGATTGGAAGTTTGCTCTATCTCATAGCTAATAGGCCAGATATCTCTTTCAGTGATGAAGTTTGTGCAAGATATCAAGCAACACCAAAGGAATGTCATTTGAAAGTTGTTATACATATCATCAAATATGTTAATGGTACTGCAGAATATAGAATTTGGTATTCAAAAGACTTCAACTCATATCTTGCAAGTTTCAGTGATGCAGATTGCACTACAAAAAAAAAAACCCTTTTGCCACGAACTCATTTCGTCTCCAATAGTCCTTTTTTCGTCACTGAAACACATTAACGACAAAGATCTTCGTCGCTCCACTTGGTCGCCATAGGCTCATCGCTAACCTACATACCGCGATGAAACTTTACTTCGTCGCCAACATTTTGGAGGGGCGACAACCATCATTCGTCGCCATGTTCGTTGCTGACTGTTTCATGGCTTCGCGCTCAAACAATTTCGCGCCAATTTTTTCCCTCCAAATTTCATCGCAAAAACTTTCGGCGACGATAAAATGTCGTCACTGAAGATATCATGCGTTACAGCAGTGTTAATTTCTGCCACGAAAAAGAGGTTCTTTTGTGACGAAATATGTTGTCGCTAAATAAAAAAAAAACCATTTTTCCAAATTTATTTTTTTTGGCATATATAATTTCATTTCAATTCTGGCTGTATGTTTCTACCATAAATTCAATTTCATAAACAAAATTATATTAAAATTTATAAATGCATCAGTTTTACAAAATAACATTTCAAAATATATAACTATTCCCAAATACTTACATAACAAAATATGTTAGTCTTGATATTCCAATATCTAAGATGTACCTATCTATCATCAAACTGCCTTATATATATCGTCCTCATAAAAATCATCACCATCAACATTATCAGCATCACCATCATCACTATCATCATCAGCATCAGCATCATCATCATCAGCATCATTAGCATCAGGAGGAAAATTAGCTGCACATCGAGCTGTTATCCTCTTATTATAGCATTTGAACCTTTATAGATATCTGTTTTCAAAACAAAAAATGCAGTTATTCTTCTAATATTCTTCATTCTTGAGTAGGAATGAAACCTTGAGATCAAAGTTTCCAAATAGTTTACTGAACAACAAAGGGTTCAACCTGAATCTCAGTAGATTCTTGTAGTTAAAATCCATATTTTGGAGGGTTTCCAGTAAATTTGTAAATATATCTATCAAGAATATACTAGGTGCTTTTATTCATTTTTAGAGAAAATCTAAAATTTTATTTTAAAAATATTTATCATCTTCACCAAAAAGTTCCAAAGCTTGGATTTAATTTTAACAAGTGGAAAGCTTGGGGTTTTAACACAAGTAAACATCTTAGCTTCTCACCTTTAATTTAATACCATGTTGGGCATTAGATTATGGTTTTTATAGTCGAATAAACTATTTAAATATTTCATAAAGACTCTCTGAATATTTGCCAAGAACAAACTATATAGTACCTATTAGATTATTTTGAATGGCAGCACTAATTAATTACAAAACTAATACGATCAAGGAATGGCAGCACTTAGATTATGTTGAAATCCTAAAAGTCAGAGCACACTTTTGAAAGAAAATACAGAACCAATTAATTTTGAGAAAGTCAGAGCACACTTAGAATATATATTAAAAACAAATTCTTTTGAACTCTGCAGAATAATCTAGAAAGAAGTTTTGAGAAGATGGATGTGTGTGCAAGGCCCACTAGTCCAAATACTACTCCACTATGAGAAAAATAATATAGCACAATGAATATTTAAAAATATATTTGCACATTCCAAAGCGTGTCAAGCTTTATGGATTGAGAAAATCCTTAAAGAGCTGAAGATGCCTTATGATCCTACTACAATCAGCATATGTTGTGACAAGGAAAAGCAACAATCAGTATAACAAGCCATCCAAATCACCATGACAAAGGCTGGTATGCTGACAAAGGCTCTTTCAAGACAACAATATGAAGATCTTAAAAAAAAAAAAATGGGAATGATTAGCATCTATTCCTTAGTTTCAGGGGGTGTGTAGAATTGCATGTATTCTCTTACATATTAATTATTGTATAATATTCTAGGCCGTTAAACATCAATATGACTAATTCAAAATTGTATTTATGTTAGTTCCAGATTTTAAAGAGTTTGTTTATGTATTCTGGTAGAAGAAATTAGGCTCCATATATATAGTGTAGAGAACTCAAAGTTGAAAGAGATAGACTCAATTACTCCTTTGATTTCTTCACTAAACAATCCCATATAAACATGACACAAAGACCCACACTTGTCTCTACCAACCAGCTGCATGAAAACAAACAAGAGGCTATTCTTACAGTGATAGTACACATATGGTTTAGAAGTTAAAATGGCATAATAAAAACAACATTCCAGTAGAAGTTGGCAGAGAATAAGAAATCATAAGCATGCATCTGTCTGCAGAAAAAATGGACAAAAACAACTGCTGACCTTTTCAGTTGGTTTGTCAGGTAACTTTGTCTAGCCTTCAAAATTTGCTTGCACCTACTCCACAGTAAAGAACCCCTTCAAAGACTTGTAGTTTCCAAGCTGAAAAAAAAAATCAAAATCAATAAGTTTTGAAATAGTCTCCACAGTGAGAAAGATAACAGTGAGAAGCAGTATAAAAGAAAATAAGAGAAACACAATCGTACAACAAGATTTGTCATTTCAAACAGAACTACTTAGTTTTTTTAATTTCAGTGTTTAGATTGCGAAACCCAAACTAAGAGCACACTCTGGTTTATTTTTTTAACAAAAGAATTAACCGACCATTTTTTTTTTAAATTTATCATTAAGTCTTTTTTATTATTAATTCTTACAAATTCAATGTTAAAGAGTAAATTATATTGGAGGGAAATAACGATTGTTATTATTGAAAAAGCCTTGATCTTTAATAATAAATTCAATTTTAAAGGGTAAATTATATTAAATTTTGTTCCAGTGAGAGTTGCAACTTACAACGGCCTGTTTCTAAACTCAACCAAATGTAACATAGTAGGAGAACAAAAAACGCATGCTTTTAATTTAAGAAAACAGATATTGGTTAACATTCAGTGGTGGCATTAGACACCATAGAGGTTATCAATCACCATTTCCAGATCCTCCACACTGATAGATCTAGAAAAATGAATCATCAAATTGACAAATAACACTCTGCTCTAGCATAATAGAATGCAATCAGCTAATCAAAACCATGGTTCATCAAGAGCGAGATCAAAGAAACACCAGAATACCAAAAAAATATTTGAGCCCTTTACTTGTTAAGTTACCATCTACAAACAAAATTTGGAAAATACGTGAGCCCAGAGTAGCGTAAACTGTTAACAAACAATGATTTGTATTCCTTGTCATACAAAACTATATCTTCTAATAATCTGTCAAGAACTTCCCTTGAGATGATAATAGACTTCAACATATTTTTTTATTATTATTTATTGGGTTAACATTACATCTACCAATAGAATAAAATCACCACAAATATATCGAACTAAAAACTAATATTTCATTTCTTTCCCAACTCAACAGTTCGATACAATTAATAGTTGATTCAATTGGTGGGAATAAACTTTGAAGTATATAGTTTGGCTGATATAATTAAAATTTTAAAAACTACCTAAGACTAAGGGAATTGAATATATAAAAGTACATGAGTCACCTATTTGTCAATGAAATCCACCTGAACACTTTTGCCGAAAGAAACTTAAAAATGTTTTCAAACTTGCAACATAAAAAATGAAAGAAACACTATGCGATCATTCATTGTCTAATAAACGCTACTTCTTTACAAGCTTCATCAACTTCAATTTAGTCTGAACAACAAACCAAGACATCTAACTAAATTGAATTTAGCTGTATTTGGAAAATTTTGTTCTATAAGAGCCATAATTGATGCTTTTGAGCTAAACTAAACTTTATCTCTTGTTCAATTCCATAGAATCATACACTATACGGCCAACAAAGAAGTAAAAATAAACATAAAGCTAGTAATTCCTTTGATGACTTTAATCAACATAGAAGTATATTATCACAGAACATAATAGATATTTAAGAAGTGGATCAACCAAAATTAACTAATCTTAATCCAGTGATTTGCTAGAAGCTCGAATATTGATCACTTTATTAAAGGATACACATGAAAGGCAATGACTGTTAGCAGCTTCTGCAGCGATATGACCAGAGTATGTTATCAAGCACAAAGAAATTCCTAGACTGAGAAAAGTGTAGATGAACCTGCACGTCCGGATAAACTCCAGTTAGTTGAATTCTCAAGTAATCACAAAATGAACAGAAACATTTATCGTCTTGTGGGATGAAGCCAAAGTTAAGAATGCCATCCTTGCCAGTAAAAAATTGATGGGTTGTCATCAATGCATTCAAAAAGTGTAGAAAAAGATGTTCTATTGGAAAATACATAAATAAAAAACCTTAAAACATTCAATATAATTAGCACATTATGGTTATAGTCGTGATGGGAAAACAACAATACTTCAGAACATAAAGCAAATAAAGTTTTCTGTACATGAATACTGGCACACAAGTAATCCAAAAGAAGAATCAAAGTCGATGGAACCTTGTTGACCTCCCCCAGCCATCATCCACTGTTTTCCATTTTGTTAATCATGCATTGCTAAGTTTGTTAATCAAATCATGCATTGCTAATTGCTTGCTTGACTCCCTATATATATATAGGATAAGGATATCAAGCATTTGTCATCTTCTTATGCTTGTCACCTATAAATAGAGCACACCTCCCAACACAATCAGTCACACAGAAGGCCATACACCTTCATTTTCCTCCTCTCCCATTCTCTCTCCATGTCCTCCTACCTTAGAACATCCATGAGAAGTGATCAACATCTAGTGAAGCACTTCTTCCCAAATGGCTTCAGAGTTATGATTGTTGATTCTGATCCTGAGTCTCTTAAGCTTGCAGGAGCCATGTTCTCATCATGCAACTATAAAGGTATATATTTAGACACACACACACACACACACACACACACACATGCATCTTTGATAGATTTTGATCTGGTGAAAATCATGTTTTTCCAAGCTTTTGGTCATAATTTGGTAAAAGATAATTTCTTGAGTGAGTACTTTAGATTTTTTAGAGTGTTTCTAATTTGTTTCTTGGGCTTTAAATTTGATCTGAAGTTCTGATAAAATTGATTAAACTAATTATTATTCTGAAATATATATTTTGCAGTTACTTTGTGTGCAGACCTTAAGTCCCACGAATGGAAATAAACAGTGTTCATCATCAATACTATAAACAGTCTCCCTTGTAATTTTTGGTCACCCTCTCTCCTCACCCTTGTGCAGAGAACATATTGCCTCTATCTATGTATATATGTGTGTATAGTTTTTATTTATTTGCTTGATTGGTCAATTATTTATTAATTCACATCATTATAAGTTCAAGACAATTAAATTGAAGAAAAAAGTCAATATTTTATAATTGTATCAAAACAAATACATTAACATTCATTTTAACACCTTCAATATTCAAAGTGCTAGCAATATGTCTTTATACCATGTTTCCATTAATGACTACATGATGCATTTAACAGATCTTTGAACCTGGACTAGTGAAAATATTATTCTGCTTTTCAATCTAAACTTGGTCGGTCCAAATCAAAGCTTTTTAAAACATTTGGTTTTTTATTTATCTTCATGGAATAAAAGGTCTATTAGTTCTTAAAGTATCAGAAATATAAATTTACATATAATTGTAAATCTATGATATTTGAGGAGCTAAAATCTAACTGAATTTTTTTTTCCAAAAACCTGGAGAACACTAGAAACTATTAAAAAAACCCAAACCCGTGAAACCAAATAATTCGATTGTTATATTGAATAGCTCGACTTAATTATCGTTCCTGAGAACTTGGGGTCTCTTTGGGCTTTCATTAAAACAGAAGGACTAATCTACACTTCTATGTCAGGGTTTAATTCAATGAATTAGGGCCTGATCCATATCTGTCAATACCTAAATGCTATTTACAACACCATAAGGTTTTCTAGTAATGCTGGTTATTGAACTTCAAAAACATCAGCAGAAACATGATGGCACTAATTTATGTCATATGCTCTCCATGATGGCACTAATTTATGTCAATACCTAAATGCTATTTACTCTGGATGAGCTAGGTGGTGCAAGTTGGCAAGTGGTCTGGCTTCAGAAACAAGGATAAGGTGGCACCATATATGGAGCTGGTACCTTCCACACTACCAACACTCACTTCCACCTAAGCCTCCAAATCCATTGATGTAAAGCAGTCTTCAATTTTATTTTATTTTATTTTATTTTTTGAAAGAACCTTTTATTAATCCAAGATTCCAAGATGTTTTTTTCTCTAATATCATGCCTGGTTTGTTCAAGCAAGGCAAAACTATTGTATGCAATGCCAACTCCTTGTATTTATGATACACTAATTTTAATTATCATTAATATAATTGATAGAGGTTGACATTCTGGGTTGTGGAAGAATGGCAGTTTACAATCTTTGAGAAAGTCTACATGCAATGGTATAGATTTAATCAGGTAAATCAGAGATTAATGCATGCAATGTGGTTGCTTAATATGGTATATATATCTATTAAACAGGAATAATATGATATTTGAATGCTGTGTCTGGTCAAAGCCATTGTCATTTCGAATGAGAAGATGATTCAAAGGCGAGCATTGCATAGAATCAGCCCTCAATATATGTACTTTCCACTCCTAGACATGACAAGATGTGGCTATTAAAACAAATTTGACAATCAAGAGGATGTACTCGGTTACAGTGAATCTATTGAGATTTGACAAACTTATCCCAAAACCACACTTAATGCAATTGCAGGTATTATTTGTACTAAAGAAAACATGTTAATTCTTTTGACAACCAATCAGAAGGGTGTACTCTGAAAACAATGAATCTTGTTTTCATTTGAAAAAGTATTGCCCCATATCCGGGCAAAAAGAGTATGCTACAATAAATTCACCATGCAAATAATTTTCTCATTAAATCCAGATAGATCAGCCTTTCTTGATAACATGCATGCAGCCTAGTAACCCTTTCGTATTCATATGATTGTTATATATCTTGCACCACTACCTGCACCTTTAATAACAGTAATACTAACTGTTATATTTTTGGGGGATTAATTGGTTATGAACGGAACAGAGTTTTCACAATACAAAATTTGTTGAATTTTACTTCTGGTCAGAATGTCTCATTAGTTTGAATGTATGATTTGGACAATGCAAGGAATGTTGACATTTAAAGCCTTGGAGAATTTCAGCAGCAAACTATCACACGAAACACTGCAGGCCGCATATCGGCACAGGGAAAAAGCAAGGTGGATCTCATCGGAAGGTCTCTAAGTATCGAAATCACCAACACGCAAGACGCAAATGTGTAATCCTTCTCATCCCTCATCTTTTTGCCTTTTGTTTTAGTATATCAATCATCTTCTTTTGTTCAATCTTATTATGCTGGTAGCCTTGTCAATATGATGCTGTTATTTGGTTAGAGTTTTTTATTGTACAGTGGAATATTTTTGAGGTCTATCAATTTAATTCACATACAACAAAACCTAACAGATAAGGAAACATACAACAAACCACATTCACAAAAATCAAACAAAACCTACAAAAAAACACAAAAAATACGAACAATAGAGATCCAAATCAAACTCTAACACACCAAAACACAAGCAAAACCTAACAGATCTACCTGAAAACCCATCATCTCCCCTCCAATCATACAACAACCAATCAAAACCCCTAGATGAGTTTTTTATACCAAAAAACAGCGATTACAGAGCAAAACATCCGAAAACAACATCAAAAAGAGGAAAAAATAGATGAATACCTAGCGGAGAAGCTCCGCGATGGATCGATTCATCCGATTTCCAATCTTTTTCTCCAGTTTTTCTATTTTCGGGACATGCTCCACAGAACCGAGAGAGGAATAGAGAGAGATAATAAAGTGTGAGGGTGAGTGAGTGAATGGAGAGAGAGAGTTTTTATAATAAAGTTTTAAAGTATTTAAAAAATTTAAATTCCAAAAGAAATTATTTATATAAAGTGTTGTTTACTTACATGATTTTTGTAAAAAAAAAGTTTTTATGAATTAAAAAATTAGTTATTTAAAATTTTAAAGTATTATGAAATATATTTATTAAATTCATATTCCTAAAAATATTATTTATAATAAAGTGTTAGAATTTTTTTTTTACTTACATGATATTTTGTAAAACACTTCAAATATTTTTCAAAAATTATGAAATATATTTATTAAATTTTATCTCTTAATTTTTTTAAAATTATATTAATATTTTTTTGGGATTTAAAATATTAGAAATATATATATATATATATATAATATTTGTGTGTGTATGAAATTTAAATTTTAGTTTGTAAATTTTAGCAAAACCAAATAATTTTGGTTAAATTTTAGTATGTAAATTTTGGCGCCACATTTTGAGTGCTAAAACAGTTTGCCACGAAATGAGGATGCAATAGCCATGAAATAATTCGTCGCTAAGGATTTAAGGGGTCGCGCAGATGAGATGCATCTCGATTAGCCATGGCCATGTTAGAGACGAAGTAATTTTCGTGGCTAAAATAGCCTTTAGAGACGAACCTAGGTTTCATGGCAAATTATTTCGTGGCTGAAGGGTTATTTTCTTGTAGTGTTGGGCATGAAATATTGATGATTGAAAGAGCACCTCAGGAGAATGCTTCTATTTTAGTAACAACTTGGTCACATGGTACAACAAGAAGCAAAGTTCTATTTTACTCTCCACTGTAAAAGGCTGAGTACATAGCGGTAGGAAGATATTGCACATAATTGCTATGGATGAAGCAAATGCTTGAAGATTATAGCCTACAACATGGAATGTTGATTATATTTTGTGACAACAAAAGTGCAATTGATATTTTCAAGAATCCAGTCCAACACTCTCGTACCAAACATATTGATCTTCGACATCATTTTATATGAGATTTGGTAAAAAACAAAAAGTTATTATGGATTATGTTGTAACAGAGAAGCAACTGGCAGATATTTTTACCAAACTCCTTGATTTCAAGTTTGGAAAGTTTTATGAAGGCGCACAAAGTCGTGCGCTACTTACGAGGAGACTGCGTGGTGAGGAACTGAGGAGGTAGGCGAGTTGCCAGTAGTTGGGATTGGGAGATCTAGCTGCATTGACTTGGATTAAGCATGACCGAGAGGTTGATGGGTCTTAAGGTCGTTTTCCAACAGAACTAGAACTCAATCAAGTCAGCAGTTAGGGCCATGTTGCAAGTTCAGTTACAATATGAGTTGCAATAGCTAATTTTGAAAAGGCTTTAAAGTTAGTACCTGCGGAGATTCGAAAAGAGATATAGGCTATATTTGGGACGTTAATGCGTCTGTATAAGCCACCTTGCTCTGAGATTGTGTGGGTGGATGAGAGCTTGAGATAGTTCATACACTAGACAATCTAGATAGGGTAGTGATCTTTATTTGTGAGTGTGAGTGACAAAGTGTTGGTACTTAATTATGTATTTTCATCTTTTTTAGTGGATTGTTTATCTTCGGACTTGGACCCCGCAGATGTAGGCAAGTTGACGACGAACTGGGTTACCAATTTAGTGTGTCTCCTTTTGATTTGGTTTGTGCGGAATTTTGTATGAGTGTTTAAGTGTTCACTAAATCCACAAACTACACCGGCGGAACTAACAGGGTGCATTAGTTTGTTAAAGATTATCATTAAAATACACTATAGTGAATAAAGGATTCTAATGAAATGATACAATATGATTCCATAATGATATAAGAAACAATCATTGGTTTAATGGTTTTCCAATAGCAACTCTTTCAAAGAAGCGCGCGTTCGATCAGAAGACTATATATATCTGCCTCACTCAGATCAAAAGACATACTTCAGTAGTTTTGTTATTCAAATTCTAAGATAATTAGAGAATTTTAATTTCTTAGCATTACTAAGTAAGAATTTTATATAAACTTCAATTATATCCTAGGAGAGTATTGCTACATTTTAGCAACTTCAGGGTGAATTTCTTTCTGAAAAAACCAAGCCATGACTTGAAATGGCATTGTATACATGTTATTATTATTTTATTATTATTATTATTATTATTATTATTTTTTGAATAAAGTGGTCTTATTCATTTTCAACTCAATTCATAACAATTAATAGTTTAATTTTATTTTTGTATCATCTCTAAGAAATTACTATGTATGGAGTTAGATGATAGTCCAAAAGTCTAGTTTGAGGGCCGGACAAAGAAAAAGCATCCTAAACGGTACATAAAAACATACACTTCACTCCAATCTTTTTCGGGGGTTTTTTTTTTTTATATAAATATTATATTTTTAAAATTTATTTACGTAAGCATTCTGCTCATGGGCCCATAAAAAAATTAATGGTATAATATTTATTGAAAAAATTAATGGTAAGATATTTATTGAGAGATGATTTTTAGAAGGGCCTATTATTAATTAGCCTTTTTTTTTTAAGTCGCTATAAATGAGACCCTCCACTCTTATCATCTCTTCACAACCGCATTGAAGTCTCTGGTTACTTGTTGAGTAGTTTCCCTTTTGATAGATTTCATCAATGGGAGCAAGCTTTGTAGGCATTGAGGTCAAAGTGGTTGTGCCTTATGGGAAGGCCAAGGAGGCTGTGGAGTTCTACAAAGAAGCCTTTGGCGCGGAGGAAATGAAATGCAAGACTCATTCAAGTCTCAACAGCGAGAATGATCTCCCTGATCCTATTCTCTGTGCTCAGCTCAAGATTGGCTCCTCTACCTTCCTTGTCTGTGACCAGCCTGATGCTTCCTCCCCAGCAGTGTAATATATAATACTCTCAATATTCCTATATATATATATTATAGTTCCAATTCAGTTATATATTTAAAAATGTTTTGATTCATATATGCATTTTTTTTATTATTATTAATAGCCATTTCCAACGTCAGAGAGTTGGAATTCTAGTTGAGTTGGAGGATCAAGTCCTGGTCGAAAACATCATGTGTTATTGATATTAACCATGGAAGATCTATTCTAGTCTTATGTTCCTAGAAATATCTCTAACTTTTATCATTAGTGTGAGTTTCTGGGATGAATATAATGTTAGAGATTAATAACTTAAATCTAACAAATATTAGAAAAATCTGAAATTTAACATGTATGCATAAATTACTAATATATATGTTCAACAAACGTAAAAGTGAAAAAAGATTTTTTCTGATCTCTGGTCATCAATATAAAAGAAAAATAACAAATATGTGTTTGGCTGGTTCTAAACCCTTAGCAATAGAAATAGATGGTGTATTCTTTGTTAATTGCCAGGTTTAGAGGACCTAAATACCATGCTTTATAAGCTCCAAATGTATTAATTCTTTCATCAATAATGTGTGTTAATGGAGGGAGATCTGAAATATCAGACCATATTCATAAAAAAATTATTAGTTATACATATAACACGGCTTCAGATCATAATATCAAAACAATAATTTTAATTATTTTAAAAATAAATTTTAAGAAGTAAACATATGGCGATATTAATTAATTAATGATCAATTGTAACACTTTTTCTTAGAGAACATCCTGATCACTTAATTATTTAAATTAAATATGAAAAATAAGATTTGATATTAACACACATCATAAAATTAACCAACATAAAATCTATCTGACAACATGTGTTTTCAGAAAAGCGGAGATGGAGAATGGAATTTTCTTCAGAATGGAAACCGAGGATGTGGTTGGGGCCTTGGCAAGGGCTATGAAAGCTGGAGCTAAGAAGGTGGGTGAGGTCATAGAGGAAGCATGTGTGTGCACTGGAGTGCAAGCCGGAACAGTGATTGATCCTTTCGGTGTTGCATGGACCATTGCTTCCATCTCCGGCTCTTCGTCCTCAAACAAGTGTTGCTGATGTGATAATATATAATCATATAAAACTATCAAATGTCCTTTGTGATGGTTTTGTTCAATTATTGATGCACTAGCGTCATATCACAGTTTAGGATAAGCACGTAGTGGTTGCCTACTTGTCTTTTTGTGATGGTTTTGTTCAATTATTGACGCACTAGCGTCATATCACAGTTTATGATAAGCTTGTTGTGGTTGCCAACTACTCTTAAATGTTTTCTTTCTAGCTTTTATATAAAGAACTAGTTTGAATGCCCTTGCTTGGGCTACGGACTTATCTAATAATACAGATTTTTTTTAAAAAAAATCATTTAACAAAAAATATAAAAAAAAAAAGCACAAACACCAATATTATTTGATAAATTAAATAGACAAATGCAAGTAATAATAATAAAAATCATATATACGGATGAAAAATAATGAAAACAAAATTAAAATAAAAACACAATATATTAAAAAAAACATTAAAATATACAAAATCATGTTTATGTCTATATATATATATATATATATATATATATGAAAAATAATAAAAAAACAATTAAAAAAATTAAAAAAAACAAAAAGATAAGTATATAATATAAATGTTAGATATTTATACTAGGGCTTTTTAATAAAGTGGTCATATTTTTTTTTATTTAACCAAAATTTTAATTGTCAAAGACCCTAAAAGAACATAATACATAGTTGCTATGATGTGCTAGCTGGATACTAACGTGAATGCTAACATGGTATTTTCTAGGGCTGTCAAATGGGCCGGCCCGGCCCAGCACGGCACGGGCCCGCTGCGGCCCGCGCACTGTGCGTGCTCGGGCCAGCACGGCCCGGGTCATTACCGTGCCGGGCCGGCACGGCCCGCCAACCTATAGAGGTCGGCCCAGCACGGGACACGGCCCATTCTGAGTGGGCTCGTGCCGTGCTGGCCCACTACTATTTTTTAATTAAAAAATTAAAAATTATCAAAAAAATTATTTAATTTTTAAAATAATGAAAAAATCTTATTAGAAAATAAAAACCAGAAAATCCGAATTTTATACTCTTCTTCTGGTCCTCTTTATTCAATCAAATTATTATACAAAAATTAACAATGATCATCTGTTTCAGTGCTTCACTACAAAAATTAACATAAATTTTATACTCCAGTCACTATTCAGCTTTGTTTCATGAAATTGAAGTTAATTGAAAATTTTGTGATTTAATTCATCAAAAATTGAAAATATAGAATTTAAATTAAAAATTTGCCGGTGCATTAAATTTTGTGATGCATTAAAGAACAAAATTTTGTGATTTAAATTATCAAAGAACAAGACAAACTACTGAACTAGCCTTAGGGATAATTGATAATTCATAAAAACAAACCCAAAAAAAATTAAAAGCTAAAAAATAAAGAAAAAAAAATCCACAAATCAGTGAAATCACTAAATTGGAGACAACAAATACAATCAACAATTGAGCATACAACCCTTAAAATTAACCTCTAAAAACCACAAAATCAAATAATCATGCAAAAAAAAAAAAAAAAAAAAAAAGAGGAAAACAGGGGATGGGCGGGAGGCCGATGAGAGGTGTTGTCCGAGTAAAGGATCGTCTTCAAAATATCGAAAACTGGGAAGATCCGCTTGTTCAAGCTCGCTTGCAAGATCTCCACATCATCGGACATGAGCCTCGCCAAGTCGCTCCGGGAGAAGCCGGCGCCGAGAAAGAAGTCAATCTTCGCCAAGTCGCTCCGGGAGAAGTTGGCTTTGATCTTGTCGCTCTTGATGTCGAGATTGCACCGGGTGTTGAGCTTCTTGACGGCGGCGAAGGCCTTCTCCAGCGAGAGGCCAAAGGAGTCGATGAGGTAGGATGCAATGGAGGAGGTGGTGGCTGGGAGGGAGTAGGTTGAAGAGAGCTCGGCCAGCCCTTTTTTTTTCATTTTTGTTGGGAAAGAACGGCGAAGTGAGAAGTCCGTGTGAAGCCCTGCAAACCCTAGAAAATCAGCCCTTTTATTTTTATTTTTCTTATTTTATTTATTTATTTAATTAATGCAAATATGTGGTTTTTAATTGACTCCAAAGGGAAAAGCTAAAAGCTGGCAGTCAGTCTTTTACAATTCCAATTAAAATTTAAATAAATCAAAAAGGGAAATGCAGAAGACTCAGAACTTTAAAAATCAAAATTTATTAAAATTATTAATATATAAAATATTATATATTAATAATTTTAAAAGTAAGAACTAAGAACTCTAAAAATTTTATTAAACTTTAAATAAAATATTACATAAGTTAAAAAAACTAGAAATATATTATTTGAAAAAAAACCCTCAAAATTCTGTATCCGTATATATGCCTTCTCCACCATCATCGCCGGTGTATTTTTCTCTTTGATCTTGTAACCTATCTTCAGCATCTAACCAATCCTTTAGACATATGCACATTTGCACCGTTTGTTGGTTCATTCGGCTTCTCCTATCATCTAGTACTCTTTTTCCTGCACTAAAACAAGACTCCGATGCTACTGTAGACATCGGTGGAGTTAGTAGATCATGTGCCATGGCAGCTAATACGGGATAACTGTGCTCTTGCTTTCATGACAAATTATCAAAATTATCAATTTCTTCCGAAGTAAGAAAATTATTAATATTATTATTTAAATAATGATTTATTTCATAAGAACTAGTAGAAGTAGTGCTAGTGTTTGAAGAAGAAGAAGAAGAAGAACCACCCATGAAAAATTGTCGATTAATTAAATTAACAACATAAGTTGCGGATCTATTTTTGGTGTTTGAAGATGAACTTTCAATAGTTGTAGGTAAATTGAAAGCCCGTCTATCACCATGTTTTTCATGATATTCATTATACATATCATAAAACAAAGAACGATAATTTTCTTTGAGTAAAGAATGATCAAGCCCCATATTTTTATCATAAGAATCGATCATGCAAAAAGTGCCATCGATTTTAAAACGCGGGTCGAGAATCATAGATAAAACGGGAAGTGGTTCAAGTTTTCCAAAATATTTTTTGAATTTTACCTCCATTGGAGCAACAATAGGAGCAAAATTAGGATCATGCCTATATCTTGCAAAAACCTCACTAATAAAATATATTTGATTAATAATAATAGGTGAAGTGGGATAGTAAACACCGGAAAACTTATTAGTTGAAGTATAAAAAACTTCCAAAAACTCTTTAATCAAATTACTAACTTCCCAATCATAATTAGTAACTTGATCTTCGGGAAATTTATCATTACAAAACATGGAAATAATATCTCTATCATCATAGGCACACTCCAACATTTCATAAGTCGAATTCCACCTATGATCAACATCAATGAGATATTTTTTGCATTTTCTTCCCCTTTCCGAATAAAAAGTTTGAAATTCATGTCTCCGGTGTGAACCATTTCTAACATATAAAATACAATTTCTAATTTTTTCAATATGGGGCTCAATTATTTTTAAACCATCTTTAACACATAAATTCAAAACATGGCATGCACAACGCACATGAAAAAAAACTCCGGAAAAAATAGGCATTAAATTCCTTTTTAAAATATCAACCGCATTATTATTTGCCGATGCATTATCCAAAGAAATTGAAAATATAGAATTTAAAATACCATATTCATTAAGAGCACGAGTAATATAGCTAGCAATAATACTTGCGGTATGTCGGTGTTCTAATTCAAAAAAACTTAAAATACGTTTTTGTAAAACCCAATTACTATCTATATAATGAGCGGTAACACAAAGATAATTGGTTTTAAATTGAGAAGTCCAAATATCGGAAGTAAGAGAAATTTTTAAAGAACTATTAGATAATTCGGAAATTAATTTTTGTTTATAATCATCATAAATAATAAGACAATATTTTCTCATGGTATTTCTTGAAACCGATTTAAAATTTGGATTAAACCCACGAATAAGCATTTTTATAAACGCGGGATTTTCGGAAAGATAAAAAGGTTGCTCATTTTGAATAATAAATTTTGCAATTTCTTTTCTTGCATTTTCATTATTAAAAATAAAAGTTCCCAAAGATGAATCGGTAAAACTAATTTGTGTTTGAGTAGAATCGTGTTGCTTTGCGGCATGCTTGTCGGCATGCCTTTTTAAATGCCCTGTCCCCCCCGAAGTTTGGCAAGAAAAATCTTTTTTACATTTTTTACAAACCGCCCGATTACCTTTGTTTGGAAATTCAACAATATCATAAAATTCCCAAACCCCGGAAGTTCGTTTTCTAGAACTTGTTGGTGGCCTATTAGTTGAGGGCCCAATATTCCGGGTCTCACTAACTTGCTCAACAACATGCTCGGGAGAACTCAAGGGGGTATTATCATAAAAACCAAATGGAGAATTATCGGAGGGAAAGATAGGAGGAGAACCGGCCATTATGCAAAATTAAAATTAATGTTTAGGGTTACCTCGAGTACTTTAACGATGATTTACAAAATTGACTAACTACCGATTGTCCTTCAAGTGTGGTTGAGAATTTTTTGATGAAGAATGTGAAACTTTGATTTGCAACCTTCACTCTTGAACTTGAAAATTGAGAAAACAAGATCTTGAATGCTTGAGCCTTGATTATTAGAATGAGAGAAGATGATGTAGTTTGGTGTAAGAAAAATTGTTAGCATTTAGGGATATTTATAGTTTTTTTAAACTTTTTCTAATTCCTAAAATGTCCTCATATACTAGCCGTTTATAGTTGTTGAGAAGGTCAAAAATGTCATTTTAACTTAAAAGACTAAATTACCCTTAAAACTAGCCGTTTTGTAGTTGTTGAGAAGGGTACAATTGACTTTTTAATATAGTAAAAGAAAAAAAAAATAAATGAAAACTAAAAAAAAAATTAAAACAAATTATATAGGTAGTTACCGTTATGGGCCGTGCTTGGCACGGCCCATAACGGCTACTAGACCCGGGCGGGCTGGCACGGCCCAGCTGGGTCGCGTGCTGGCCCGCGTGCCTGGGGCAGCACGGCCTGGGCTGGGCCACGTGCTGGCCCGCGTGTCCATCACGCCTGGGCTGGGCTGCTGGCCGGCACAGCCCGATCCGGGCCGCGGGCCATTGAACCCCAGCCTGGCCCGGCTTGGGGGTTCGGGTCGTGCCAAGCTCGGGCACGGTACTGTAGCACCGTGCTCGGGCTGAGCACGGCCCAATTCGTGCCGGGACCGGGCCAGCACGGCCCGGTTGACACCACTAGTATTTTCAAATAAAAATCATGTTTTTTTTTTTTTGCATTTTAACCAGATTTATTCTTGGGGGTTTTTAACCAATTTTTTTAAAAAAAATTTATTAAACTTTTAAATAACTTTTTAAGAAATATATAAGTGTGTTTTTTATTTAAATTCTTTATTTGTTTTATAATTAAAAAATTATCTTTTTTGTTTGATTATTTAACCCAAATTTTGTTTAAAAAATTTATGTAATTTTTAATTTGTTAAAATTAATTTTAAAGAATATATTTGAATATGAAAACGTAGATGGCTTATAATTTATTTTTTAATTAAATCATGAAATCAATAACAACTTTTTAAATTATTTGAAGTTAAAAAACATAATTGCATTTAAATATAAATAAAGTTACATCATATATTTCTCCCTTGCCTAGGGCAGGTAGTTCTATAATGACAGAGTTGTTTACATATAGAGCATAAATTATGTCTAGTAGGATCAGGGCTTTCTATGCATATGCATTCATCTACATCTGATCTTTGGTTTGCCAGTACTATGTCGGCCAACAGGTGGGGAACCATCTTTGGCTCAGGCACTAGTTGTTAAAATTGTGAACTCAGTACCGAATGAAAACATGGAGCATAAGTTTTTCTATATGACATTACAGTCAACCAATGAGGGCATAACACATATGGGTTAATGCTTGCATTTGTAGTACTACAAACTCTCAAGACATGTATACATGGGAATCGGCAAGCAACCATAAATCCACATGTACATGTGGATAAAACTCCATTGATAATAACTTCATAGTCAATTGTCTCATCATTAACATGTTTTGTTACCTAAAATTCATTGTGATTAAAACACCGCACAATTAAATATCTGCCTTTCTCAATACTATCATTCAACCTTGCTTTTTGCCTTGTCGTCAAAGTTCAATCCATAGCAAGTCCAATCTCATGGTGTTTAAAAAAAAAAATACATTACAGTATGATAAAAAGTGGATGATACAAGAGCTCTTATGGATAAACCACGAGCACCTTTAAGAACTGAGTTAAAACTTTCTGATAAATTAGTGCTATGTCATCCACACCGTTTGCCACCATCATGCGCCATTGTCCACTTATACCTTGGCTCAATAGCTGATGCGAAATCAGTCAATACAACATATCTTTTTGTTAATATATTGATCATTTCTTCAAACCTTTGTGATGATTCAGCCGTTGATGTCTTCCAAAAAATACCTGCTACAAATTTACTTTTGCAAGTTGTAAAAAGTTATCAGTCAGATGTCACAAACAATATCAATAGACATGGCCATATTGTAGAGGGAAAGCATCACGAACAACATTGACGTTGCCTCTAAATCTATCGGAGATGATGCACATAGGACGAGTAGGATCTAATGTTTTGAATACATTATTTAAAAACCATGACCAACTTTCCCTATTCTCATTTTCAACTATACCAAATGCATAAGGAAACAAATGGTTTTCAGCATATTCTCTCGTCGCCATTAGCAAAGTCCCTTTGTACTTCCCATGCAAAAATGTCCCATCAACTGAGAGAACAGGACGACAGGCATTGAAACCAATGATTGATGGTCCAAAAGCCCAAAACACTCTCTTAAAACAATCTCATCCATGACCCCAATCAAAATCAAAGTCAACAACAGTGTCGGGTTGCAACTTTCCCTATTTAAGAGCTTTATTCTTACATTTTCAAGCTTTTCCATAACTGACATCAATATGGTACCTGTCTTTGACCATGGCTTTAACTTGTGCAATGCTCAGACTAAGATAAGCTCTTAATGTTAATAATATTAATTTCCATATTATCTTTCCAGTGCAATGATGATTGCTTGATTGGATTCTTTCGTTTGTACAGATATATGGCCTCGGACATGTTTTTACAACCCCTAGGGTGTTCTGGATGAAATTGAAGCATGAAGACACCAAGGACAATCTGTGCCGACACATTTTATAGTAAATCTAGACGTATTACTTTTCACAAGAGTAAATACAACTGCTTTTTTTATAGACCATCTACTTAATAGGCCTATTAATTGAGCTTTTGAATTAAACATTCGACCGACCCAATCATCTATTAGTGCCATACCTGGAACTTCCTTAAACTGTGTGTTAATCAATTGAGGCCACATTTGCCCCTTGCTCCATATTTATATTTGTTGTTCAAATGGCATCTTCTGCAATTACACCTTCTTGGACATTAGTGGGGAGACTTGCATCATCATCCTTGCTATCATCTTATTCATCACTATCATCATAGCCATCGTCATTATTGTCATTACAATCATCACTACTATTATTTCTTGGGGCTTCAAAATCTGTGTTCCAAGAATTATGTTCACATGCATCAACATTCTCATTATACCCTAATTGTTGGTAACCAATAGAGCTTCTGGCTTCAATGTTTATATGTGGTGTGATAAAAAATAATAATAATAATAAAAGAAAAAAAAAACAAAGCACAACATATGTGTTGTAAGTAAGGGATTAAACAAGGGAACCTGTAAATCTTATTAAGTAATAAGTCCATGAGCTTACAATGTATAGGCAATAGATGTCATGGTTGAGATTACACTTGGTCCTCCTTCATCCACATATAATATTAACATACACAATCTCAACATCAGTAATGTTTCTCTGTCATTGTCGATATTGATTATAGTACTAGTGTGTTGATCCATAGGCCAGCTACATTTGATGTTCATATAATTGTTGCCTAAATTGAAGTTAATAGCTGCAGCAATTGTTTCTTGCAACTCATTCAAATTACTATTGTTTCAAACTCCAACCACAATTTTATAGCCTCACAAATAAGTAAGTTTTCATTAGACTCTTGTAATTAAATGTCCACCCTAATAAACAATCTCCGTTACTTCACTAATACTTATCCTTAAAAAAATAATATATAATTTAGAGAAAAATTAAATTAATATGAGATAATTATTATAAACTATATATACTATAAAATTTTTACAAACCTTTGTGAATACCAAGTTTTGAATACTAAAAGAAAGATAGCGTTTGAAGTTGGTGAAGATGAAACTGGAAGGGAATATATATATATATATATATATATATATATATATATATATATATATATATATATATATATATATATATATAGAGGGAGGGAGAGAGAGAGAGAGAGAGAGAGAGAGAGAGAGAGAGAGAGAGTTTTGCTTAGATCTATGAAGGCATTGGACTTTTCATATAATTATACAAGCATGCACACTTTTGTTGTAGGTGGAATTATATTCTCTTTAAATCTGAAACCTACTTCTTGGGCAATTAATACATGTCATGTCTAATTATACAAGTATACACACCTTTGTTGTAGGTGGAATCATATTCTCCCTACATCTGAAATCTATTTCTTTGGCAGTTAATACATGTCATGTCTAATTATACAAGCATGTATGTCATTCAAGCAAACAAGATATTATTGGTTTCATAATTTAATTAAAAAGTAAATTATAAGCCTTTATGTTTCATATTCAAATATATTCTTTTAAATTAATTTTTTAAACAAATTAAATTTGGGTTAAATAATCAAAGGAAAAAAATAATTTGTTAATTATAAAACAAATAAGGGATTTAAATAAAAAAACGCACTTATATATTTCTTAAAAAGTTATTTAAAAATTTAATAAATTTTTAAAACTAATAATTTTTTTAAATTTGGTTAAAAAAACCTAAGAATAAATCAACTTATTGATTATAAAACAATTCATGGGTTAAAATGCAAAAAATCATGATTTTTTATTTAAAAATATTACTTCAGCAGTCTAGTCAGCGCTGACTCAACGCCCAGTCAGTACACCACAACACTCATGTGGGCGATGTGATGGTCCTAGAGCCATTTTGACAATTAAAATGGCCTAATTGCCATTTGGTTAAATAAAAAAAGTAAGGCCATTTTATTAAAAAGCACTATATTATTATTATTATTATTATTATTATTATTATTATTATTATGTATTGAAAGAGTGATGGTGGGCTGATGTGCGATCCACTAAACTAAAAAAAAAACCAATTAGAAGGTGTCAGTGGCAGCATGAGAGGGATTTGTGTACAGTTAGTTAAGGTTAATATCTAGTTATACTAGTTTGAATGGTTTTTTTTTTTTTTTTGTTTGTATAAACCAATTGGATCATGAAATGTCTCATTGTTGGCTCGATCAGTCAACTTTTTTTCAGGAGCCTTAAAAGAAGAATCGAATATTGTGGCTTTTGTGCTAAAATTTTTTAAGCTCTTTTAATATTCAACTACATGTTATTATCATACTATCACCATGATCAATCAAAGAAATCAATGTGTTGTAGCTCTTTCGAGAGTTCCCTTTTTGTTTATGTCCAACTCCATCTATATTTTTGAAATCATTTAGAAAATTATACCAAGTTTCATATTTGTTTTTGCTAAAATTACACGTGTATAATTTTAGTCCTCAAAAGTCAACCATATGTTCATTTTGATCATAAGGGACCAAGACCTCACCATATATAAACTTCTACTCTATAACACAATTAACACAATCAAATTTTCCTTAATCATAGAATTCTCAAATATAAGAACCTTAAAATAAATAAATGAAAATAAGAATTGTAGAAGGCTTAATTTACAAGTTGGACGATCCAGATTGCATAGAAACTATTTGGATCAATTATTCACTGTTCATCACTCTTAGTTCTGTATCTATCATGTATAATGTCAAAGTAGTTGGATCTTAATCCAACAACTAATACAAACGTCTTTAGATTTCTTTTGTAAAAATGTTCATCTAATAATAATAATATAATAATCCCCAAAAAAGAATATCTCTCTACTTCATCTTTGTCCTTAACAATCTTTACTCAATATGGTATATGAACTATTCAAATAGATTGGATGGTGTTATTTCAGGTTGGACTATCTAGATTGCACACACACTATTTGGATCAATTATTCACTGTTCATCACACTGAGTTTGTAGCTATCATGTATAATGTCACAGCAGTTGGACCTTAATCCAACAGCTAATACAAATGTCTTTAGATTTCTTTTCTAAAAATGTTCATCTAATAATAATAATATAATAATCCCCCAAAAAGAATATCTCTCTACTTCATCTCTATCCTTAACAATCTTTACTCAACATGGTATACGAACTATTCAAATAGATTGGATGGTGTCTAGGCCTCTATGTCAGCAAGCTGAGGTGAAAATTCAAGTGATGTCAAAAGGATCTTTTCACCTTCCCAATGACACCACGATCATAACTTGACTCCTCTTAGATCTCGAGATTGTTGAATTTCTCCTCTTAAATCGCTTATCTTTCCATAAAAATCTCATCTTTCCTCTTATATCTTGTAAAGATCATAGCTTAATGAGAAAAATCTAATTTTTGGTATTAGTTTCTGTAAAAAGCACAAGAGTTATATATGTGTTCTTTATCTAGAAGAAAGATTTAGGTTATAATGATGAGGAAGATAAGGGATTATGCTTTGATGATAGCAATGTTGGTTTCATAAGTGGGATCCTAGATTTGTTGCTCAAATGCTACTCTAATATAACCTTAAATCTAAGCCATGGTAGAATCATTTGATATTGTGCAAGGTGAGAAAGGGTAAATTGGCTTTATTCTTGAAGACTTGGGGTTGAGGATGAAGGTCTTGAATAGCTGTCAAAACCATACACTAAGCTAATGATTCTTCCATGGCTCAAATTGGCATCAAATTGGACGACACTAACTATGTTGGAAGAAGTAAACTTAATTGGATACATGCAAGCATGATATTGGGAAACTAAAAGTTTTTGTTTTGGTTCATGTAAATGTGTTTTGGTTGATGAGATGGTGTTTAGGGAAATGAATGTCAAAGGTCACAAAAATGTTATAAGCAAGTGTTTTGTTGTCTTCCTTTGACAATTGGAAAAATTGAATACATCTTCTTCTTGGATTTTATCTTGCTTATTGCCCACCAATTTATTTCACCCCAAAATTATTTCCAACAAACTATGCCTTGTGGTCCCAAGTTGTTGAGATGTATGTCATGCTCCAACCCAAAGTTGGGCACATGGCGACTGCTATGATATCTTGATGTGGGTGATGTATGTATTCACTACTTCAAAATATGATTAGGCTAATGGTATCTTGTGCATAGTTTGAAATAAGTTTTTAAACCATGGAATAGTAAAAAACTCATATAAAAGAAAATTCTAGTCCAATGTACACATAGAGTGCACACGATAACAAATTATAGATAAAAAACTCTCTAAAGTTACACCATTGTGGATCCTCCACTATTAAAAGACCGGACCACAGAAACCAACCTACAATGCAGGTAGTCTGGGTCCACTAACAAAGCTCAGCAAAATGGTACTCTAAAGCTAAGGGCATAAGACTCGAGAATTGGAGTGGAAAATATTATGAGTGGATATAAAAAATAGCAAAATAAATAAAATAAAATAAAAAAAAGTAAACAAATGAAGTTTTATATGATATTTAATGCTTGTATAACATAAATGCTGTAAAAAGTAAAATTAATCAGCCTTGGTATTGACCACTAAGCCCACACATGTGGTAAATTATGATGCCTCAATTTCCTTGGAAGTGTCTCTCCAAGTTCCCCATTAGGTTTTCTTCATTCCCCATTAATTGCAAAACCATTTCTAAGAATATAAATCCACTCGCTAAGCTTTCATTTAGAAAATAGAAACCAGGCTTCTAGTCCTTCGTGAGTTCTTTGCCTTTACCTAAGGTCTCACCATCTATAAAATTTAAACTTATGGGTTTTTGCCTAAATAGCAAATATGATATGCAAATTTAGTTCTATATGCAATGCATGGAATATTTAAAACCTAATGTCAATTGAAACTGACTCTAAATAGTTCAACCAACTAAAAACCTCTACTAGAACTAGCTAAATAGCTTGAACTATTATCCACTGAAGTTAAACTCACTCAAACAAGACTAAGATTGCCTGAGACTAGTTTGAATCTGGTTGAATTAACATCTACTCTTTTTGGTGCTGATAGGGACACAAGTGTATGTGCCAATTACGTAATAAAGTGTGCATAAGTGAAGAGTGTCGGTCCACAAAGAAGAAAATGAATACTAGTAATAACTCTAAACCCAAAAAATAGCCTAAATGATCTAATGTTATGTGTGTAAACAAAAGCAAGAAAAAAAAAAAGAAAATATGGAAAATAATAGGAGAGAAATCAAAGAAGAAAATAATGTGCGGGCATAGCATCCCTCTAGGGTTATGAAGTCAAGGACAAAGGTTGTCTAAATATGCAATCCTATTTGAACTAAAAGGTTTCTAGAATTACACTAAACCTCGATTTCTCAGCCGAAGAGTAAATGAGTAGGTGCAACGCCGATATAGACATCAACAAAATCGCATTAACACTCTATGAATCTTTATTGTTGGTTAATAACAATCTTTTAAATAGATAATCTCCTCCAAAGAGAGAGATTACCCCTAATCTGAATGCAAAGCAGAAATGTGATTTTTCCTAAAATCCACTCCACATGATTGCAAAGAGTATGGAGATTATCACTAACCCACTCGGAAAGATTCCGGGAGACAAGTCTCTAAAGTACCCTAACCAGAGGTGTACTCACTATGTTCTCGAATTGCGGAAAGTCTATACTATGTGAGAATTTCTTCTAGTCACGTCGCAATAATAAATATGATAGCTAGGGCTTTCGCCTCATTAACAACCAAGCACTCAATCACACAATTAGATTCAAAAAGAAATGATTGCAATTAGGAAAACAATTAAAGCATAAAAAATCCAACAACCAATGTCAAAATTATAAACCCTAAAGTTTAACTATGCCCAAACATCTATAAATTGACCCTGCATTAATAGAGAGCAACCATCCAAGATACAAATGATAGGAGAAAATATAAAATCTATGAAACCCCCTTCTTAATCATGCCGATCCTTTTGAATGTGGAAGAAGCCCTAAGGAAGCTTCCACGCATGCTGCCAATGTGAGCTTGACGGGTATGATCTCCAATCCTTTTGAATGTGGATCCAAATATTCCTTCAAATAGTCCCTTGAGTGTTGGAGATTCATCTCTCTTCTCCCCTAACTTTGCTTCCAAAAAAAGATAAGAATTCCCCTAAAAATCCTCATTATGTCTATTTATACCCGATTGTTTATGGCACTTTACGGGCATAAGGACATTGCTGTAAGGGAGTTGGAGAATGTTTATATAAAAATTTTACATGTCCTAATTCAAATCAAATTAAAATTTTAAATCACATATAGCCAAATCCTAATCGGATTAGGACAACATGTGGTTAAGATAAATTAATTTTGATAATATTTGGATATATTCTAGATTATCTGAGAACACATATTTCGAGGTAATCTAAAAAAAATACAAATCCCTAGATCAGCCGAATACAAAGATCTCGAGACGATCTAAAATACACAAATCTTAAAATTAGCCTAGAGCACATATCTCGAGGCGATAAAAAATATCTAAATCTCAAGATCAGCTGAGAGCACCGATCTCGAGGCGATCTAAAAATACTCAAATTTCATGATCAGCTAAGAGCACATATCTCGAGGTCATCTAAAAAAAATATATTCAAATCTCAAGATCAGCCGAGAACACATATCTCGAGACGATCCAAAATATTCAAATATCAAGATCAGCCACGAGCACAGATCTCGAGGCGATCTAAAATATTTAAATCCCGAAGCGATCCTTGTCCCAAGATCAAATATGGGTACAAATCACGAGGCAAAAAAAATTTAAATTAAATTAAATTAAATCAAAACATATCAAAATCAAACAAGATAATATATATATATATATATAATCCAATCAAATCAAATGTATAAGAAGAAGAAGACGACGGAGGGGGAGAAAGAGGAAAGAAGATGGAAGGATGGAAACCAGAAAAAAAAGAAGAAGAAGAAAAAAGCCCTTTCATTCTCTCCCGATGAAACATATACATATAAAAAGAAGAAAGATCGCCGCCTTTCGTTCATGATCACCGAACAAGGATGCTGCTTGTCGACATGTTGCCATTGCCGCCTGCCGAAGTTGTTGCCTGTCACCTCTACTAACGCTAGCGAGGGTGGAATATCCCTCGCTAGTCTTCCAAATCATGTTGTTGTATATATACATATATATATAAAAAAGGAGCTCATCATCATCACCGAAAAGGTTGTCGCCAACGTTGCCTGATGTTGCTGTTGCTGCCGCCTGACACCGTCAGTTGTTGCTGCCATCGTGGTCCGCTGACAACGCCGTCGCCGCCTCCGTCGTCGCTAACACAGTGCACACCACCCTAGGCTCTCTTGGAATGGATGAGGTGATCTGCTCCCGGTCCAGAGACATCATCATCGTCAATGATGGTGCTACGATCCTCTCACGAATGTCTCTTCTCCGACTGGCCGCGAAGATGCTTGCCGAGCTCACCCATTCTCAGGATGCTGCTACCAGTGATGGAATTATCGCCGTTGTCATCCTTGCTGGATTTTCTTTTCTTTAATGATCTCCTTTACTCCTTCAACTGATTGAGGAAAAGATAAAGGAGTCTGTCGCCAAGAAAACTCTCACTTAGAGGAAACCCAAGGCCAGGAAACATCTCCCCAAGGACGCTGTCTCTCTAAAAGAAAAGTAAGATCAAGAAGGGAAGCGAGACCTACAACATCTACATATTTAAGGTCCTCAAATAGGTCCATCATTAATGATATATTTGAGAAGCTGGCTCAAGAGGCTTCTTGCTCAGGCTCACTACAACAAGAAGTCAACTATCACATCCCATGAGATCTATATCTTTGTTCATTTTTTTTTTGGAGAACTCGTCAATCCATCGGTGGAGTCTTCATTGTATCAAAGATCCCGGAGATTGTTGTTCAAGTCATTGGTCTCAAGCCCATCAGTAGCAGCATCACTATTTTCATGTTCATGGCTAGTGATGGAAAGATGAAGATCAAGGAGTTGTTTCCTCACCAATGGAGGTCATGAAACTAAAACTGTTTGTTGATGGAGAGGAGATGATCCTGATGTCTATGAAGCCTAAGTGGGTACAACCAGCTTGTAAAGGAATAAAGCAAATCAGAGTCTATGTGACGACCCTCTTCAACCCTGAGAATATATTTCTTTTGGCTCCAACTGAAGTGAAGAAAGATGAACCAAATCTTACAAGAAGTTAAAAAAAAAAAAAAGATATTCAATTATCTGTCACGGAGGCCTTGAACTCAAGGAATGGTGACTTGAACTAATGAAGATGAAAGAATTCATGACGATAATGATGATCTTAAGACTGCAGAGGATAACATTGATTTGCAAACTACTATCCTTTCTAGATTTGATCTTAGGGCCTGTTTGGTACGATGTAAAGTCGTTACTTTCCCTGCAGAGGGGTGAATCTATTTCAACCGTTTGGTTCTTAAAAAATGGGTGGTCTCCTTGTAAACACTTTCCATTTGACCAAGGAAAGTGATTCACAAGGGGGTGGGGTGAAAGTGATTACACCCTTGAGTGGGAAAGTTTGGTAATTGTCAAATTACCAAACTACCCTTTATGATATAAAACTCTTCGTTGTTTGTTTTGTCTCTGGAAAAACCCTAACGCGAGCATATTCACCAATTCGGCTCGCTTCTTCTGAATCGTCTGGTAATTTTTTTTCTCAAGTTTGTTAGATTATCTTTATGTTAAATTTTGGTTATGTTTTTCTTGGTGTAAAATTCATGTTTTAATAGGATAAACACAAATAAATTTTATATTTGTTTGGATAATTTTTTTATGTGAGAATCTCTATTTTGATTGAATCAAATCAATGTTGAAATAATAATCCAACATGATAAGATGAGAACATGAGACATATATTTTATTTGCTTCTAATTGGATAAAAACCCCATTTGAATTTTTTTTTAAATTTATGAAGAATAGGTTAATAATTATTTGGACTTAGTAATATTATTGGAGTTGAATAAAAACCCAAATTTAATAACTACAACAACTAAGGACAAAAATGAGAATGAACTTAACTTTACATTGGAAAATAAGTTCATACCAAACGAGGGAATTAAGTTTGCATGCAAAGTAATTACAATTTGATTGAGATAACCAAACATTGTAATGTTATTTTGTAGGGAAAGTAATTGCATGCAAAGTCTTTGCAGGGAAAGACTTTGCATGCAATTACTTTCCTTGCAAAGTTCCAAACGGGCCCTCATTTTCATTATGAAAGATATTAGAATGTATGATCAAGACAAGAGAATAGCTACCCATGTTATCAAAGTTCATGCTACTGGAACTGCCTGTCCAAAGCAAGAATGGGATCAGAACAATGGCAAAATACTCAAAGTACTCTGGTTAATCTTGGAAGAATTCCCCAAGGCACATAAGCAGTACCGCTGATTACTCGAAAGATATCGGCAAGCTATGGAACACCACACAGAGGGGACTACACCTTCAGATTCTTGCATGTAAATGAAAGCTTTTGTAATTAGTTTTTGTAAGAGTGGTGTTCAAGAAACTCGGTGCTATGCCTTTTCCTATACCTGTTAATGAGTAGTACTAATGATAACTCGCGCATGCATGGGCCACGTAAAGCAAATCATGTGATGAATTAATGCATTTTTTGACTTAAAACAAAATATGCACGGAAATAAATGAATGATAAGGGAGACATGTAATGCCATACATACTTTGAAAAGAGTCTGCATCCATATATAATCAAATATATATATTATAATAACAATAATTTTGAGAAACATGCAAGGATGTGCATGCATATTCACGTGGGAGTTGCACTAGTGTTAGGACATGCTTTGAAATTTGAGGTCTAAAGTGAAACAAATGGCATCTACACTAAACATGTCAAATTGCCTGTCCTGCGCACAAAATATATTGCATTAGCTGTCAATGAAGAACCGGATCTTCACACAAGACTAACTGATGACTTGGACCGGCATGTGGATGTGACGGATTCATGACTTTGACGTATCCAGAAGAGACTGGAAGTCCTTAACAAGCGTATTAAGGGAGTTGTTGCCATTGTGATCCTGGCTATTGCCTGGCTTCTCATCAGATACTTGTGAGAGATGGTCACAAACCTCATGTTAAGTAATTTACAGAAGTGATTTGCTCGTTGTAAGGTGTTGAGCATTCCATGGAAGCATGCATTTTATGCGTTGTGTGCTGGGCTTCAAAGCTGAATAAACATAAATTAAGCTAGTCTTATTAAAGTAAGTGATTTGCTTTTATGGAACAATTGTACTTCATCCGATTGTTATTAACCACATGAAAGAATGAAGGATTATATACACATTACTTTGCACACCATGGTTGTTAGTTCCACTGGTTAGGGTTTGTGAACTTAGAGGAACATTCACTCACTTAAGCACTCAAGAATAGCACACACAAACCACACAAGACGTTGGTAACCCAGTTCGGCGTCCACTTGCCTACGTCTGGAGGGCCAAGCCCGGAGATCAACAATCCACTAAAAAGAGATAAAGACAGAAGAGTACAAACACACTTGTCACTCTCTCTCATATACAAAGAATACTACCATCTCTAGATTGTCCAGTACCTCCCTACTCCCTCTTCCAAGAGTCGTACCCAATCCTAGACCAAGGACGTATATATAGACGCCTCAACGTCCCAAATATAGCGCATACCTCTTTTAGAATCTCCGCGGCTTCTAACTTTAGAACCTTCCGAAATTAGATGTCGCAACTTATGTTGTAACATATGTTGCAACATGACCCTGAGTGTTGGCTTGGCTGAATTCTGGCTCCATTGCTAAGCGACCTCAAGACCCTCCGTCCGAGTTGATGCAGCTCGATCACCTGATCCGAACTACTAGCAACTAACCTCCCTCTTCAGCTCCTCACCACACAACCCCCTCGCAAGGGGCGCACTTCCTATGTGCGTCTTCATGAAACTTGCCAAACTTAGTCTTCACTTCACCCAAGTTTGGTCTTCAAATCTTCTACAAAGATCTTCATTCAATCAGCTAAATCTTGCCACCAATAGGCGCATCTTCAAACATACCCTTAATAGACTTCATATCATCTCTATTAAGGTTCTTCAAATCTTGCCTTCAATAGTCTTCAAGATCATACCATTGATAGGTTGTTTCTTCATTTAAGCTTCACCCATATTTAGTCTTCAATCACATTTTCTAAATATGGTCTTGATGAGATCTTGATATCATCTTGTTGCTTGCTTGATCTTCTTGCCTAAAACAACTTCAACAAGATCTTCATTTAATCTTCATGAGAGTTGCAACTTCTTGCCAAAAATAACTTCTCTAAGATCTCCCATAATATATTCCACCTAGCCAAGTCTTCTTGCCATGTCACCATCTTTGCCACGTCATTATCCAAGCCATGTCACCATGCTTGCCATATCACCTTGACTAGGTGTCAAATTATGCCAATCTTAAAGTGCATTTGCACTAACAATGGTCATTCAAATGCAAGACTATAAATTAAGCCAAAGCCAGTGCTAGCTGCTGTCTTGAAAGTAAGCATGCACATACCAACCAAACATTTTAATGGCTGCCATATATGCAAGGGACCCACATCATGCTACTATAAAATCACAAGGAAAATATGAGATTTCACTCTATTAAAAATATAAAAATAAATAAATATAAAAAAATGATGAAATGAGAAACATGCATACGTATGAGAATTTAAAAAAAAAAGACATGGGCTCACCATGCATATGAATTAAGATGCATGTAATGCCATGCATGCAATTAAAAAAAATGAATTTTCAAGAGGGCGGGCCCACCATGCACATAGTGAAGGAATATGACAAGTATGGATTATATATATATATATATATTTTCATCCCAAGATAAAGGCAAGAATATACATTTTGATACAACGGCATGTAATGTGACGACGAGGCACGTACAACAGCTATGTTCAAAGATACATATATATGAAAGCCAAAGTAACCAAACCGAGACTCAAAATATAAAAGGAGTCAAGATATGAAAATTCATACAAATCGACAATCAAACTCAGCCGTCTCAAAACACCAGAAGTCAAAGACCCAAAAAGTCTCACAAGTCAAGACTCGAAGGAAGTTTCACAAGCATAAAAGCAGAAGCTTATGAAAAGTCAAAATCAAGTTCATGACTCATCAACATAGAGAAGTCATAACTTCAAATTCAAATCAAGATCAAGATGCAAATCAAATCCAAAAATGCAAAATGTCTAAGACACAAATTCACAAGCCAGTTCACAAGTCAAGATGATTTCAAATTTCATGTATTTTTAATGAGTCTATGAATTCAAATTTATTGAAATAAATGAAATTGATGACTAAAACTTGTTTCCTTTTTCACATTTATTTCTTAATCGGAGGTTCCTATGACAATGTTCGGGGTAATTAAGATTAAGGGCTTGCCCCTAATGGAACTCATGAACCCATAATCTCTTGAAGTCAAATATAAAATAAAATTTGATTTGTGATCCATTATTTCAAACCGGTCTAACCATGATCAAAGGGCGGGTGAGAAAAAAAGGAGCCCACAGAGAAGATATGTGAGCCTTATGGGACCACTTACAACCCTAAGTCACGTTCATAAGGTCTTATGTTTCTATTACAATCCAGCTTACGGCCGTAAGCACTGTATGGTAAATTTCACTGTGTTGCTTCTTGCGACTACCCTTATGGGCGTAGGCTGTTGTCATAAACTCCTCTGGATGATCCTTATGGGTGTAAGCCTGTCCTGTAAGGTTATCTGATTTGGCTCTGAATCCCCCCTTACGGTCAAAAGCATACCCACAAGGTTCTCTAGACAATTAAATCTAATGGAGACGGCTCTGTCAAACCTACAAAGGCCTCGATCCACCTTAAAAATGGATAGGATCTTGAGGGTATTGTCTTTGTACGTCTGCTCCTCATAGGAGAAAAGCTGACTCCAGCTGCTTGTTTGAAACATCCCCCGGATCTCCTCCTCTAACCCCAACCATACAGGATTGACTGAACCACTTCATCTTCAAGCGGGCAAACTGCTTTCTAAAGTGAATCTTAGAAAAAGTAGGGATGGAGAGGGTTGAGGAAGTCAAAGTCAACCCCTCGGTGACTGTACCGAAGTTTGATGCCTCGATTCTCTTCCTTTTTTCAAACCCAAAATTTGTTTTCTTTGCTTTAACCATGCTACAATAAGAAAATACAAAGCTTAGAATGCAGAAATACAAAATTTGATTAAACCAAGAGTGCTTATGGCCTGCTTACGGGAAGGATTACTACCATAAGATTCGGGAAAAATAACCTTTACGGCTACCATACGGCCGTAAGTAGACATGGCCATTTTGAACCGAAACTGTGGAACCAAACCGGAACCAAATCGCCAAAAATAGAAACTGGAACCGAAAAAACCGTAATTGTCCTAAAATCAGAACCTGAACCTTCATACAAGGTTCGGTTTCGGTATCAAAATTTGAAAACCGTGAAACCAGCGATTCAAACCAGCGGTTCAACGGCGATTCAACCACCGAAATCAAAATATATATATTATATAAATAATGTCATGGACTCATGATATCTATTATTTGATTAAGTTTGAAATTTGAGTCATGTGATCGGTAATAACTAAATGTGTATAATAAAAATAAAAGAACTACATGGGCTTTGATTCCTTGGGAGGATACGTGGGCAACTTGATATAATTAAGTTCAAGCCCTTTATTTATTTTTATTTCTTCTCCTAATTGTACTTTTATTGCAAAATATTGTTTTAAATTATTAATACTTTTATTTTTTTAATAAAATATTGTATTAAATTAATTCTTGTATTTTTGTGTTCATTTAAATTTGAAATATTGGATTATTTAGTTAAAAAAAAAACCTGAACCGTATGAATCGTCAAACTAGAACCGTTGAACTGAACTGCCAAAACTGGAACTGGAACCGAACCACCAAGAATCTTGCCTAGACGGTTTGGTTATGGTTCAATGTTTCTTTGAACTGGAACTGGCGGTTCGTGAACCGTTGTCATGTCTAGCCGTAAGCCACCAACTCAGGCCGTAAGGATCTTTCCTGTACAATGGAGCTCAAAATTTTACAAATTTTGAATTTAAAAGAACATTCAAACATTACTAAACATTCAAACATTCTTTTTCATACAACATTCAATCAATGGACTAAAGAATTATGAAAAACGAAGATTATCTTTGAGGCAAAGAAGAAAATGGAGAAACCGGCCGGTGAGGAACTTTCAAAATGGTCCAACCCCATTAAAAAATTCTCAAAAACCAAAAAGGAAGATGAGAGAAGGAAAATGGGATGAGAAGGAAGCACCGGCGATCTTAATACTATGAAAAACAATTCGAAAAGAAGATTAAGGGTCACTGACGAAGCTAAAACCCTAGATGCTTATGGGCGGCTTACGGGCATAAGCCAAGACACAAGATTGTAAGTCTCTCTAAATGAACAATTAGAGGAAACTTACAGCCATAACGCCTAGCCTATAAAGGTACATCTCTTTTACAAGTTTAAGGTTATGTGCCGTAAGGGTTTAAGGTACACTTGTAAAGTGCTCTAGATAACTCTTACGTCTCTATTACGGGCGTAAGTTACCCATAAGAAACCTCTAAACTGTACTCATCAAGACTACTGGTTATAAATACCCTCACAAGACTCTGGAATCCCCTTATGGGGTAGCTTACGGGCGTAAGATGCCCGTAAAGCCCTTTGTTTGAGGCTTACGGGCTTAAGTAGCCCATAAGAGTCCTGAAAATTTTAGCAGTGTTTTCCCTGTTTCTTGCGGCTAGGCTGAAGTACTAATATGACCTAAAAAGCACAAAATGAGGGTTTAAGAAAGCAAACAACCAACCAACACGTGAAAAATCTAAGACACACCGAGCAATTTATTGCAAACTCAAACACAACTACAAAACTACAACTAAAGACTTGACTCAACAAGAATATGAAAAATTTTACTTGTGTTGCCTCGCAAGAAGTGGTTGTTTAACATCATGAGCTTGACATACTTGAAATACACATATCAAGGAGGCTCAAAATAGAAACACTACTGAAGACCAAAATCAATGTCTTTGAAGTAGTACCTAATTACGAGATCAGAGAAACTAGGGAACTTACCAATGAAGTTGATTGACTCGGGGGTTACCTCCTTGGGCAAAGGTTTTCTCTTGCCTATCTTGGGGGAAGTGACCTCTCACCAATGATTCTTGCTCGTGTTTTCCTCAATCAATGTTGATGTAAGCAAAGAATTGGTTTATTTAATGTGAGGGTCATCCAATAACTCCTCGAAAAGCTCATTGCTCAAAATTTCCTGCACACATTCATCATTAATTGAATTAATCTTGTCAAGAAAATAATATGTATTATGAAAAGTAGAAGGATGCTTCAAGGCATTAGATAAAGCAAACATAACTTCCTCATCCCTAACATTGCTAACATCGATTAGGGCTTAAGAGGTGGCTAGGAACGGCCTACCAAGAATAAGGGGCACTTCAACATCTTTATCTACATCTATAATCACAATGTCTACCAAGAAGATAAATTTATGAACCTTAACCAATGCATCTTCTATGATTACCATAGGATGCCTAATGGAGTGGTCCGCTAGTTGCAAGGTCATCCTAGTTTGCTTAAGATCACTTAGTCCAAGTCTTGTGAACATGGTGTAAGGTATCACATTAATACTAGAACCTAGATCCACTAAAGCCTTTTTATTTACTAAATCACCTATGTTATAAGGGACAGTGAAACTCCTTGGATCTTTTTGTTTCCTCGGTAGTCAATTCTAAAGCAACGCCGAGCTCCCTTTGCTCAATGTGATCATTGATATGTCTTCAAATTTTCTCTTGTTTGTTAGTTGGTGCTTCAGAAACTTCGCGTTCTTTGGCATTAGAGACAAGGCATCAACAAACGGTACATTAATGTGCAATTGCTTTAGCAAATCCAAAAACATCTTGAATTGTTTGTCTGAATGATCATTATTCAACCTTGATGGATATGGGAGACGAGGAACATACTCTTGTACCGATGGTGGTGTTCTCTTCTTAACTTTTGGAGTAGATTCTCCTTCCCTTGCTAGACTCTTAACAACCTCAATTTCTAGTGCTTTTTCCTTCTCCATCACCTATTCACTACCCATCCCCATCTTTTTATCACTCCAAAGAGTGAGAGACATGAGATGCTCTCGGGAATTGACTTCAGTATTACTTGGAAAACTTCCTTAAGGACGTTCGGACAATAGTTTAGCTATCTGTCCCACCTGATTCTCTAAATTTTGAAGAGAAGCCTCTATGTTATGGAATAAGTTTTCATACTGCTGAAACTAAACATCAGTGCTTTGAATAAACCGAGTAAGTGCTTCTTCCAATGCGGGTCTCTTGTCATTTTGCTAGTGAGAAGGAAATCTTAGCAGGGGCTTCTGTTGTTGATACTGATTTCCCCAAGCGAAATTGGGCGATTTTGCTATCTTGGGTTATACGTGCCACTGTAAGGGTTTCCTTGTTGTCAGAGGGCACTTCCTATGAAATCGACTTGTTTGAAGGGTCTATATGCCGCTCCTAAAATGGAACATTTTGTCGAGGCATGTCCTTCCCCAAATCTGTCACATGACATTGCTGTAGCTGACTTTTGAGTAGAAAAGTTATCGATCTTTCTGCTCAGAGCTTTCACCTAGGCTGCTAGTGATGTGACTTCACTAAATTCGATCATCCCAACTGGCTTCATAATTACTTGCCTCTCGAGTTCCACTGGTAGTTGTTCATGTCTATCTCTTCTATTAATTGCTTGGCTGTCTCTAGGATCTTACTACCAAGTGATCCTATCGCTGTTGAGTCTATAAGCTGCCTAATACTTTGATTTAGGTCTTGATGAAAAATCTGAAATTCCATCCATTTAGGGAGATTGTGATGCTGGAATTTCCTTAACAAGCCTTTGAATCGCTCCCACACCTCAAATAGTGATTCAATGTCCAAATGTGCATAAGTTGTAATCTCCTAATACAACTTGGTCATTCTTTCTAGTGGAAAATAACGAGCCAAGAACACTTCAACGAGTTACTCCTAAGTCGTGATAGAAGCTCTAGGGAAAGCCTAGAGCCATTATTTAGCTCTTCCTTTCAATGAAAATGGAAATAAGCGAACTCTGATTGGGTCGTTAGAGACATTGTTAATCTTTAGCATATCACATACCTCAAAGGATCCTCCTAGGTAACCATTAGGATTCTCGTATGGTAGCCCATGGAACTACACTAAATTTTGGACCGTTTGTACAAACGCAAGCTTTAGCTCAAAGTTGTTTGTTGTAACTTGTGGGCGTACTATACTTGACTGAGAGCTATCAAGAGTAGGACGAGTGTAATCTAAAAGGGTCCTATATTGGTTCCCTTGATCTACCAAGGCCTCTTCTAACTGCTCTCCCTCAATACTCACTGTTAAAGATCCTGTCTCGTTCAGTAAAGCTATTCTCAATTTCGTTCCAATCTCTCTCTCTATACTGCTCTTGCCTTCTGCCAGCCTTATTAACTTGCCCTTTGGTGGCATTTACTAAAATCAAACAAAAGAAAAGAATAAAAAAACAATAAAGAAAAACAAAAGAAAAACAAATAAGAAAGGAAAAAAATGGCTAAAGTGATGGATATTCAAGTGTTCCTAATATCACTAATATTCCACGACATAGGCTCCAAAAACTTGATAGGGACACAAATGTACATGCCGATCGCATAATAGAGTGCATGTAAGTGCAGATTTTTGGTGCGTAAGGAAGAAAGTGAATATTAGTAATAACTCTAAACCCGAAAAATAGCCTAAATGATCAAATATTGTGTTGTGAACAAAATCAAGAAAATATAAGAGAATACAAGAAATAATAGGAGAGAAATCAAGAAAAAAAGCGATGTCTAGGCATAGCATCCCAATACGGTTATGAAGTACAGGATAAATGTTGTCTATACATGCAATTCTATTTAAACCAAAAGGTTTCCAGAATTATACCAAACCCTGTTTTCTTAGTCGAAGAGTAACTAAATATGTTTAGTGTTGTTACAGACATTAACACTCTATGAAACCTTATTGTGAGCTAATGATAATCACTTAAATAGATAATTTCCCCTAAAGAGAGAGATTACCCCTAATCCGAATATAGAGCAAAAATGTGATTTCTCCTAAAATCCATTGCACATGATTGCAAAGAGCACGGAGATTATCACTAACCAATTCAAAAAGATTATGGGAGACAAAGTCTCCAAAGTAGCCTAACTAGAGGTGTACTCATAATCATCTCAAATTGCAGCAAGTTTATGCTATGTAAGAATTTTTTCTCGTCATGTATCAATATCAAACTGATAGCTAGTGTTTCACTTCGTTAGCAACCAAGAATTCATTCACACAATTAGACTCAAATAGAAACAATTGCAATTAGGAAAACAATTAAAGCATAAAAAAGCTAACAACCAACGTCAAAAGTATAAAGCCTAGAGTTCACTATGCCCAAATATCTACAAATTAGTCCTCCATTAATGGAGGCAAGCATACAAGATATAAAGGATAGGAGGAAAATAAAATTCATGAAAATCTCCTTCTTAATCGTGCCGATGAAGAATCACCGGAGAAGCCCTAGGGAAGCTTCCACACATACTGCTAAGGTGAGCTTCATTGCTACGACCTTTAATCTCCTTGAATGTGGATCCAAATCTTCCTTCAAATTTTCCCTTGAGTTCTAGAGATTCATCTTCCTTGTCCCCTAATTAACTTCGCCTCCAAGAATTACCGAAAAGAAAAGATCTGTCCTAAAAATCCTCATCATGTCTATTTATACCCAACTGCTTATAGGCATAAGGACGTAGCTGTAAAGAAGCTGGAAAAGATAGTCTCGAGCCTTACGATACTATTTATGGCCATAAGTTATGTTCGTAAGGTCTTTTGTTTGTATTACAGTCCAGTTTACAGTCGTTAGTGCTGGACTATAAACTTCATTGGGTTGCTTCTTGCGACTGCCCTTACGGGCGTATGCTATGGTCGTCAACTCTTATGGGTGGTCCTTACGAGCGTAAGCCTGTCCCTTAAGATTCTATGATTTGGCTTTGAATCCCCTATTACGGGCATAAGAGTACCCGCAAGGTTTTCTGGAATCTATTGACGGCGGTAAGGTTGGCCTTAAGATGCCCGTTAGCTACCTAGTTTTGCTTGCCCTTATTCAAATGATGCCAAGAGAGCTCCAAATTCATCGTTTGAGGTTTGAAATGTTTTTTTTTTATTCTCTCTCATCTTGAATTGTTGCTCTAAACCTGAGAATGTGAAACACACTATATTTAGCATCGAATTCCACAATATAACTCTAATTCATGCCAAACAAGTATACAAAGTGATATAAAATATATGAATGCATGTTGTACACTCATCAGGTGCTACAGTAGAAGGTACAATAACGTTAACCCAAATTTAGCATATAACTAATACTAAACTACCAAATCACTAACAATTACAACCCAACATGATACTCAGAACCATTGAACTACAAAGTAATTTCAATTCTATACTCACTTACATTTAGACTTGAGCTTTAAAGTATTCCAACACCAACAAATTTTCCTACAAGAATTACTAACTATGCCAAGTATATGTCTCAAGCCCCTTTTAAAACTCCAACCCTTAAAGGACAACCTAAAACCTCCAAGGATTTAACATGATATCAACAAATTTACCTCTAATAAAAGTACCAACTAAATCCCAAAGTTTGCAAACTTCAGAAGCAGTTTTTCAACCTAGGCCTCCTTACGTTCAAACATGAGTGATCATACATCACAATCACTCTCAATTTTAAGAACTTAGACCAATGCTAAACATTTGAACTTGAGTATTAAGTCTTACATAATCCTTATACACCCTTAGAATTACTTCTATTAAGCATTTGCTCACACATTTGAATTCAAGCTTACATGTAACATATTTAGCATTACTACCATCCTTACTAATTATCCCCAACATCAACATCCCCATTCTTTTTTCCTTTAATTCTCTCAAGTGCTACAACAATTCCTTGCATCCTAGCCTCAAAGCATTTCACCCAATACAAATCCTTCAGTTATCTAAAATCAGTCTAACAATCCTTTGATCTTGATTTGCCACCACTTTTCATCAAAACCATTTCTACCCAAACATTTTTCACCAATTCTAGCCTTAAAATCTATATATGGAGAGTAGGATACATCATACAAAGTTTTAGAGTTAATCTTCTTTAGAGACATTTCCTCAAGCATTTCATGGGAATTCACAACGACTCTCATTTTCACCTTCAAAGCCCAATCCAAAGCCTAATATATACAACCTCACTTAACTATTCAACAAGCTTCCAAGAAATTTTCAACATTGTCAAACCCACCAAACATGACTTCTAACCTAATTCTATCATTACAATTACACTCTCTAAACTTAAACAAATATTTCCAACTTTAAGAAAGTTAAATTAGTAACTAATACAACCACAAAGAAACTAGAAGAAAGATTTGAAAATGAGTATCCGATGCCATCAAATCTATAGCGTCTTGAAGAAATTAATAAAAGAAATTGAATTATAACTCACTCACCAATTTCTTCCGTCTTCAAAGCCGACCCAACTCCCTAATCTTCTCTAAACACACTTTAAATTAGATAGTCTAAATTATTAACTAAACCTTATTTTGATGTAAGCTATATATATATATATATATAGCTTACATCAAAATAAGGTTTAGTTAATAATTTATATATATTGTAAAGAATGACAACTGGAAACACAAACAAAATTTTTCCCCAAAAAAGAACATCTCTCTGCTAAGAAATATCCCTGCTTAACACATTTGTGAGCTATTGGAAAGGTGAATGCACATGATTTTATCTCACAAATTCTTTGACAATTGCCTTATACTAAAAGAGAATTGCATTCTAGCTGTCTTGGATATTTCTTTAGGTTAATTTTATGGATGATGGTGGACAGTGGTGCAACCAGGACTCGATGGTAGGGGGGCTGAAGTCCAAAGGCAAAACATAAAAAATAATTCAATAGAATAATTATTTTAAATGAAGAATAATGTCCTAATATATAAAAAATTGGAATGCGCACATTTAAAAAACATAAAGTATAATTTAAATATTTGTTATTACTATAGCAAACATATGAGATTTTCAATAATTCAACTAATAAAAATACATCTCAAGTTTATATTTTTTAAAAATATGGTAAAACCTTTGTTCCCAAAGAAAACCAAACTATTTTTATAAAAAACCTTTGTTCCTTCACTCTAGCATATATGGTATATTATAACATGCATATATATTATAAAATATTTTCTAGGCCTCATGAACAATTTAAACTTTTTTTGAATTACTAAAATTTTTATATAAGATTTTTTTAATTTTTTTATAAATTTTGATAAAAATTTTGAAATCCTAGTAATTTTTAAAATAAAAAATAAAAAATAAAAATAACACATGCACCAGGGAGGGTTCAAACTAGATCCACTAACTATTCAAACACAACTACATTGCACACATTTATGTGTCGAAATATTCTATTTTATATTAATTTAATTATAGAAAAATTTAAATCATCATATCTTATATTGCATGAAAAGTAATCTCTCTATTTTAAAGTGGGCTTTAGCCCCTACTAGCCCCCCTTGGTTCCGCCCTTGATGGTGGAGCATCATACATATGCTAACTACCTTTGTCATACAAAAATATCCCTTATCATCTCCTACCATAAAAGGAGGCTTCCTGAGCTTGGATTTTACTTGAGGGTCATTTGGGATTGTTTTCAATTACTATGTTTTGTTTTGAATTTCATGTATGGAAACAAAACTAATAAAAACATGTTTGGCACTTCATTTTTATTTAAAAAATTTTAGCAATAATCCACATATTTCCAAACAAAAAAAATTAGAAAATAATATTTTTATATTTTCACCACTTTGAAAATGTTTTCAAAATCCCTTCTTCCTTCATGAAACCACTCATCTTCTGCTCCCATGTCTCTCTCTTTCCCTCTTTTTCTCTCTCCTTTTGTTTTTTATTTTTATTTTTTTTAAAATATTACTTTTTTTTACAAATTAATAGTATGGGTTTAGTTTCAAATCCTGTAATTTTTATGAGATATATTTTAACCCATACAATACCAATTTCATGTTATTAATTTTATTTAATAATAAATGAATTAACCTAATATGAAAAATAAATTTTATAAAAAAATATAAAAAATATGGATATGGAAAAAAATGATAAAAAAACATCATAATAATTTTGTGTGTTAACCAAACGTATTTTTTATTTTTAGCTTTTCAATATATATAACAGTTAATATATCCAAACATGGTTTTGTTTTTAAAAAATTAAGAACAAAACAAAAATAAAGCAAATACAAAACAAAAAGTGAAACAAAAATAAAAAAAAACAAAACAAAAACATAACCACAAACCATCTCTTTTATTGATATGAGAAGCATTTAATTTTTAGTATGCAAATTTTATATTTTACAAATAAATATTTTTGGTTTTGGGTTTTTTCAAAAATAATTTTTAATATAGACAAAGTGCTTAATAGATTTAAGAAAAATGGTTCGAGAGTAAAGATAAGGATTCACAGAAGAGCTTTTAATAAGTGGCTGCTATTAAATGTTTTCCATGAAGTACTAAATCTCTAATTTTTAAGAGGTTCTAGGGTTTATAAATAATTCTTAAATTGTACGTTTTATAAAAATAAGAACTTTTTATCAAAAATTTTATCTGTCATTTGACAACATCTTATGGAGTGTGGATAGCCTTTGTCGTCTGTGTTAAAAAAAATTTAAGATTTCTTTATGTTAAAAATGGGAGGTGTTTGCTTTCCATTGGTGGCCCCGCTTTGTCTTGAATATTCAGATCTCCTACTTTTCTTATTGTACAAACCTTCCTTCTGTCTGTTCTTTCCGACTCTTAAATGGAAAATGGTTAAGAAGATGTTTTTTTTATTATATATATATATAAAGGTTATTTTCTTCTAAATTTAGTGTAAGATAAAAGCTCTATAGTTCACTTTTCATTTTTTGGGTTTTTAATATATGAAATTTATTGCATAATTATTCAAGAGTTTAAAGAGTTTTAAATTATTGAGAAGCTTTTTCACTTATTTAGAAAGCCAAACAACACACTGCTCTCATCTCTTTAGTTGGAAAGGGTGGTTAATTTCTTAATATTTGAATAGGAGATCAACCATTAGCCCAAAAAAACAGAAGACAGATACAAAAGCATTACATCAGTGGTTCACAACACAAACAAAACCAAAAACAAAGTCACAAAACAAACAAACTTTAAACCAAAGCACACAGACACACTAAACTTCAGTGAGAACTAAACAGAAACAGCAAACCATGCAAGAGCACAAGTAACACATGCTCAACAAAGACACGGCCAACATCAAGATGAGAGAAAAAAACACTAAGGCTTAAGCCCTTTGCAGAGATCAGCAGAAGAGCCAATGTTGCACCTGGATGGGATACTGAGAGCAAGATTAGGATCAATGCCAAAGTATTTAATCATAGGGTTGGATCTCTGAGCACACAAGCATGGTATGTTGGCCACTCTAAGCGCAGTGCAACAATCATCAGCCACCGGCATTGCTGGATCAGCACCAATGGTCATGACAGGCTTACAAGCAACTATTCCCTTCTGTGTCATATTGCAAAAGCCTGATCCATCTGAGGAAACCAAGATGGTTGGAAACAACAGTAGTGCAGCTAACAGTGAAACAGTAGTGGTGGTGAGAAACCTGATAGCCATGTGTTTGTAGTAGTTTGTAGTCTTTGTATTGGTGGTGATTCGAAGAGAGAAAGGATAGATGAGTTTAAATAGAGAATGTGAGGGAGAGGAGAGAGAGAGAGAGAGGGTTTGGAGTCCGTGAGTGCAGTATGGAAGTATTAGGGTTCACGGGTGGCAGTTTGGTATTGATGCAAAGTCTTCATGCATGTGTCTTGCATTCTTTGGTGGTATGATATGAGGCTTTATTCTATGGCCACTTGAATGTTTAAAAACAGGGGTATGTGGGAGTTTGTGGATAGGAATGGATGTAGTGTGAGTGCTGCTGTTTATTATTTTATTTATTTGTTTATTTTTGGCTTATACGAGAGCCAGAGTCACAAGGGGCCAAGGGGGCATGATGTGTGTATATATATATTTACTTTGGGGAAAAGTGCAGATATATCCAGAAGAAAATTCATATTTGCATAGACAACTTCATAAAAATCAAATTTGCAAATATACTACCACAAAATATTTTTATTTGTGTTACGTGTAGGGACCACTGTGGTTCACAAAACTCAACGGTGTTAAATGTATAGATGGAGAAGGGGTACAAGACAATTGTGGATTTATATGCAAGTGTCTAAAATTTAGATTCAAATGCGTTATCTAAAATACTTTGGATATTTACTACTGTATATATATAGTAAATAGTTAATTTGTTGAGTTTATATATTCAGATCTGAGTGTCTAGTCATAGAAGAAGTATACATATAAATATTAGTATTTTATAGGAGTATTAGGGTAAACATAATTTTTATGGGGTCGTTCACAATTATGAGGTTTTCTAGAGGTATATATGTAAAAATCCAAATAATTTGTGGTTTCTATTGAATGAATATGAATTTGATTTCAGGCATTCTTGAACAAATTTATGTGGTTGAGCGAGAACTTGATGACTTGTTGTGATGATAGGGTGACAAGTAGGGTTTATATAGAGCCCTAAAGTCTATTCACATTTATTGTAGGTATCACATTTTGGGCTAAATTTTGAACTTATGCGGATGGAAAATCAAGAATTATCAAATGTGGATGCATAATGCATGGAAAATGTTGTTAGATATTCTCATTTTTGTTGTGTTTTCCTCACTTAATATTAACGTCAGTGCTATATATATATATAGTGCTTCATATTTTTGTGAGAGGATAGTTATAATATATTAAATTTTGTTATAATTAAGTTTATATTGTGACCTAACTTCTTTCTTGGCGAGCACGATAAGATCGCCATGGCGAGAAAATGAGGACGAGGTGGGAAGATTGTGATCCAAAGTGATTTCATAGGTGCTAAAGATGCTCGATCGTCAGTGGATCAGTTGAAGCTTGATCAGGAAGTTGCGGATGATGATAAGGGAATGGAGAAATGCAGCGCTGATGCTGATGATGATCTTGCCCTAATTCAGGAACTTTCAATAGTGAATTCAGATCAAGATCGTGATGGTAATCTGTCTATTAATGAGAATTCAAATGTGAATGAATGTTTGATGAATGATGAATGCAAAGAGAAGTTGATGAATCCTTGGCACTGCAAAAGAATGGTGTTTTTAAATCGTGGAACGGTTTGTTTACTGAAAATCAGATCAAGAGAAGGAGAATGAATTGCTATTCAAGAGGAAGAAAGGTTTAATTCAAGAGGAAGATCGATGGAGGAATGTGTTGGTAGGATGTGTGTATGGAATGACACCAAGGATAGAAGGGTTTAATGCTTTCAAGCTAGATGGAAGAAGTATGGTGCTGTGGCAGTAACAAAAGTAAATCCAAAGATGTTCTTCATCCAATTTTTTTTTTATACCACTACAAGAAAAACAGTAATTTGGTACGGCAAATTTGGCACGAATTTGGGTCTAAAAACCGTGACAAATTAATTTTGGCATGGTTTTTGGCACGGAAACGTAAGCGTGCCTACTGTTTTTGGCACGGGTTTATGTTGACACGGTTTTTGTTACAGTTTATATTGTCACTGTTTTTATCACGGTTTGTGTCACGGTTAGATTTGTCACGGTTTTTGGCACGGTTCGATTTGTCACGGTTTGTGGCACGGTTAAAATTCTCATGGTTTTTGCCACGGTTTTTGCACGGTTCGATTTGTCACGGTTTGTGGCACGGTTAAATTTGTCATGATTTTTGGCACGGTTTTTGCACTGTTCGATTTATCACAGTTTTTGGCACGGTTAAATTTGTCATGGTGTTTGGCACGGTTCGATTTGTCACGGTTAAATTTGTCATGGTTTTTGTCACGGTTTTTGGCACTGTTTGATTTGTCACGGTTTTTGGCACGATTTTGTTTGTCACGGATTTTGGAACGGTGTGGTTTGGCACAATTTTTGGCACGATTTTATGATATTTTGCACGGTTTTTTGTCACAAATTTTGTCACGGTTTTAGAATTTACATGATTTTTAACATATTTTTTATCACGAATTTTGGTACGGAATTTGCCATGAAATTTGGCATAATTTTATTTATTTCATGAAAAATTTAAATTTATTTTCCTAAATAATGGTATATTCATTTGATATCATAACCTGCATTAATTTACCAAAATGTCCTATAGCATTAGCAAAATAAACATAAATGTTATTACAATCATCCTAGTCCCGACATACATCATCCAACAAAATACCACAACTCTAACACTCTACATCATCCTCAAAGTCGTCAAGAGAATTATCTGTAGACGGGGAAACCCGAACTCTCTTCAACATTGGAGAGTGCTCGTCGGCATGTATTTGGGACTCTCCTGTTGGTGCTCGAGGGGCATGTAGTGTACGAGCAATAATAGGCATGCTAGAGAGGTCAATACCTTGTACCCGAAGCGCAGCAAGAAACGATGATTCAAATAACTCACGTCGAGCCAACTCAGCATCAGCATCAGCGTGAGATCTAGCAAGCTCCTCCTGTAACTCTTTAACTTTGTTTCGGAGTTGTTCAGTTGATTCGGAAGGCCCCGCGCGTGGCTTGTAATTGGATGAGGACATTTGCCTAACAATGTTACCTTTTCCTACAACTCTGTTACGACTTCCAATAGCTATCTCATCCCATAATTCATCTTGATTAATAGAAGCCTCATCTACGCCTTGACTGCATTTGTCTACAATAGCTTTATCAAATTGTTCCTGCATCTCAAGTAAGCTTTCTTTCAAAATGATTATATAAATATTATCCAAATTCAAACAAAATTTAAACTCAAAATATTTACATTAATGTTTTGTTCATTCAAAGCCTAACTGAGCATGTGAGAATCCCTAATGCATGTATAACTTACCTTGGAGTTTGCAAAATTAATACTATGTTCATTATACTACATATTTTTTCCATATGAGATTTCCAAATGTATTTATAACTTCCATTAGATTTTGGAAAATTAATGCATGTATAATTTTGTAGATGATTATTTTGCACGGTTCTTAATAGCAAAAACACAATATTTTTTCACTTGTAAAGCCTAAGTAAGCATGTGATAATTCCTAATGAATGTATTTGCATTGGCTTTTGGAAAATTAATACTATATTCCTTATACTGCTTCTTTTCCATATGAGATTTTCGAATGCATTTATAACTTCCGTGTATAACTTCCATTGGATTTTAGAAAATTAATGCATGTATAATTTTTTAATGTATATTTATTACCCTTGATGACTACTTTGCATGGGTATTAATAGCAAAAGCACAACATTTTCACTTGTAAATGTCCTTCATTTAGTATTAAATGAAGAACAACATTTTATTCACTTGTAAATTAAGCCTAACTAAGCATGTGATAATTCCTAATGCATGTATGATTTCCATTGGATTGTGGAAAATTAATACTATGTCTATATACTATATCTTTTCCCATATGAGATTTGGTAATACATTTATAGCTTCCATATATAACTTCCATTGGTTTTTAAAAAATTAATGCATGTATAATTTCCTAATGTATGTTTATTACTCTTTATGATTACTTTGCATGGTTCTTAATAGCAAAAGCCTAACTAAACATATGATAATTCCTAATGCATGTATGACTTTCATTGGATTGTGAAAAATTAATACTATGTTCTTTATACTATTTCAATGAAGCATGCCACATTAAAATGTAATTTCTAAAATTTCCATCTTTTGGCTCCAATATTGTTTTGTTTAAAAAAAATATATTATACATACAACAATTTCTGTGGCACGCCCAGCCTCAAGTGTGCCATCTTTCTTTCCATGAGTGCGGATGAAACATTGTTTAGGTGTCGGCTCCCTACCCAATTTTTCCACCTAAACAACAACATAGTAGATAAATATTAAATAGTCAGATGCAACAATTATAATGGTATTTAAATGGATAAGGGACATTACCAGCCTAAGGCGATGCGCAGCAGTACTAATAGATCCACCATGATAAATAACAGTGGAGGTGCTTCCAATTTTCTGCCCTATTTCGTTTGTTCTTTTCACTTATTCTCTTGAACTCCTTTGACTCCCAGTACCTTTGCAAACCCTCCCAAACTACAGGAACCATCCATGGAAATGGAGCCTTGTACAAATTATGTGCAAGATATAAATTTTTTTTCAACCATTCATTAGCTTCATGGCTGAAATGTCGTAACACTGACGACTCATGTTATGGCTCCCATGTATAAATGCCCTTAAAAAAAATATTACTTAAGGTAATGTTTTATTATAATTAATATGTATAACTAAAAGATATATAGAGCATTTAATTAATTAAATGATACTTACTCTAAAAGCAGTGAAAATCCTTTGTCTCACATCTTTGGGCACTTTCCCTATCCGGTCCATGGCTCTTTATAGTGACCTTTGACCAATTCATGTATTGCTCTCTTAACTTCATAATCTCTACATAAAAGCATGATGTAAAACAAATTTACTTAAAACTTAGAAATCTTTTATTAGAAAAATTATATACAAAATTATAAAATTGTTATAACATAAAATGTTACTTGCACAATTAAACTGTCCGGGGTGATCAACCAAGGGGGACCAATGCTGTTAGACTCATTGGATGGCACTTCCATTGCCGGGGAGTAGTCATCAGAGGCATGGGCAGAAGTTTCTCCATGTGGAACTGGGGGAGACTGCGCTAGTGGTATAGCTGGTGAAGGTTGTGTTATTGGTGGTAAGGGCGTTATTGTTGTTGTTGGTTGAATGTTTGGATGTATACAAGGAGGCATTCCCAAATCTGTCACAGTATTACGTATTGATGTAGAGTTGTCACCCGATCTTTGATGAATATTCGGGGTGGAGTGACCCCGGCCCGATGTGGAACGGCCACCACGGCCCGATTTTGACCGACCACCAGATCGACGTCCAGACTGACCCCGTCCTGAGAGATAAGCATAAACATAAATATAAATTTACATTGACATAATCATTGTGTTAATAAAATAAATCTGAAAACAATTTCCAGAAAAAGTAAGATTAAAATAAATGAAAATCAAAGCCGATGTTGTCCCATGATCTTGATAACGATCCATCACGCTTTAAGTGAAATAATCTACCCACCTACATGAAAGCACAAATGAGAACAAAAATGGTAAAAACTACTTATCACATTAAAAGCTTGAATGAGATTCTCAGAATGAGATTGCATAGCAAGTTTCTATTCAAAACAAAATAAAACTACCGACATGATAAAAATTAGAGGTTCATGTCAAAAGGAAATATAAACAAAGAGTTTATCAAAATAGTGTGTAGTTTGTTAAAACTCATGTTCTTCAACATCGTCGTTGTCATCATCATCACCATCATCATCACCATCATCAATTTGTTCGTTTTCTTCATTTTTTGTTAGCTCATTTTCCCTGTCTTCCTCGGTTTCACCTTTCGAAATGGGTTGTAGATCAGACATGTCAGCAATAACCTGTATGCCTTGTGGGTCAAACAAAGTAGGAATTTCTTCTATAATACTAACGCCAGTTGTGGACTGCATTTTCTCCATTTGATACGCAAATGCATCTTTTTTTGGCCAACTTGTCTAAATCATTACCCTAGCTTTTGTGGGACAAACAGCCAACCAATCAAGTTTGTTTTTCTTCATGCTCGGGTATGCAACATAGTTCAGTTGAGTAGCTTGTTGGGCCAACACAAATGGATCATACTTTTGATATAACCTTTTACAATTAATATCAACCAACTTATATAGGGGGTGAACCTTGGTGCCATATAATGGGTCAAACCATGTACACTCAAAGAGTACTACATGATTCCATCTACTGCCATGGTACTCAAGCTGCACTACATCTTCAAGTAAACCATAAAAATCACAAGATGAATCCTCCGAATTACTTCCTCTTACACAAACACCACTGTTCATGGTGGTCTTCTCCATGCCATGTGTGACAGTATGAAAGTTGTAGCCATTAACGAAATATCGCGGCCATGTTGTTGCTTTCTTTGATGGACCCCAAGCCAAACTCCGTAAGAGAGGATCGGTTACTTGATTAACTTCATTTTCCACCTAAATCCCATAAAATGTTAATGAGAATTTCCATTATTTCTTAGTACAATTTAAACATGTCTGTATCATTACTCACAAAATTTTCAAACCATTTTGCGAAATGCTTATCAACTGCCTTATCGATGGCATCAGATGAGTTCCCTTCCAAGTAGGTGACAAATATCCTAAGAATGTCCATTCAAACATAAAAGCAAGTTATATATCAAAATTGGATCTTGAACATGTACACATTATAAAATTATATTTCTCATTATTCAATAATAACTTACTTGTAATATGGATATAATTATGGACAATTTCTTAACACATAAGTATGTGCTACATGTAACTCATCTTCAGTTAACCACCTAAGTTTTGGACGACCTTGGCCTCGACCACTATAATTGAATATCGAGAAAGGTGGGAAAATGTCATTGCTGCAACCCTCATCATTTCGTCGTGGTTTCCTCCTTCTACACGATATGTGAGGTTCAAAGTAATGCTCTGCAAAAATGTTTATTTCTTGAGCAATATATGCTTGCAAATTGAACCCTCAACGTGTGCTTTATTCTTTAAAGTTTTCTTTAATTCTTTGAGAAACCTACACGTATAAAAATAATAGAACTCTATATAAATTATGTAAAGAAGGAATTGAAGTCAACAAAATTAAGTAATGGCGTGTATTACCTCTCGAAGGGGTACATCCATCTATATTGAACAGGACCTCCAATTCTAACTTCATAGGGCAAATGAACAATGAGATGTTCCATGGAATCAAAAAAAGCTGGTGGAAATATTTTTCCAAGTTACATAAAATCATTGCAACCTTTTCCTCCAACTCAATAATTTTGTCAATATCAACTACAGCAGAACATATCGTGCGAAATAACAAACTTAATTCTATCAATGGATTCCAAACAAATGATGGCAACATTTCTCTAAAGGCAATCGGAATGAGCCTTTGCATAAAGACATGGAAGTCGTGACTCTTCATGCCAGTCATTTTCAATTCATTCATGTCAACACACCTTCCAATATTAGAAGCATAACCATCTGGAAACCTTAGCTCTTGAATCCATCCACAACTGACCCTCTTCTGTTCTTTTGTTAATGTATAAACTGCTTTAGGAATAGTTCGACTTGAAAAGTTTGAAGGAACTGCTATCTCTTTACGATCACAAAGAATACCAACATCTTTTCTTGCATTAATATTATCCTCACTCTTTCCGTTCACATCCATAACTGTGAAAAACACATTGTCGAAGACATTTTTTTCTATATGCATCACACCAAGATTATGTCGGATCAGATTATTTTTCCAGTATGGTAGATCCCAAAAAATACTTTTTTTTGTCCACTTATGTGTTGCTCCATACCCTAGTGGTTTGTTAATCGGGTCTTCCATTACTGTTAGAAATAGCATAACCTGATTAAAAATTTCCTCACCTGACAATCTCCGTGGTGATGTATTTTTTCCAATCGACCACATATAAAAGATTTCTTGTCCTTACGGTATGCATGATTTTGTGGTAAGAACATCCGATGACAATCAAAATAACTTGTCTTCCTACCATGTTGCAAATGGAAAGCATTCGATTTCTCCTTACAAATTGGACATCCCAAAACCCTGGCAGTACTCCAACCAGATAGCATCCCATATGCAGGAAAATCATTGATTGTCCAAAAAAGTGCAGCTTTCATGAGAAAATATTTATTTCTTGAAACATCATAAGTCATTTCACCAAATTCCCACAAAATTTTCAACTCTCCAATTAAAGGTTGCAAAAACACATCTATGTTCTTCTTCGGATTCTTAGGCCCTGGAGGAATTAGTGATAAGAACATATAAGGTCTTTTCATGCACATTCCTGGTGGAAGGTTGTAAGTGGTCACAGCTACTGGGCAACATGAATATGTTTTCCCAAACTGCCTATGTGGTGCAAAGCCATCAGCACACAAACCCAAACGAACATTACGAGGTTCTTTGGCGAAATTCGGATAAATTCCATCAAAATGTTTCCATGCTTCACCATCAGATGGATGCTGCATTACTCCCCCGTTTCTTTCATGAGTAGCATGCCAAGTCATGTGCGTTGCTGTAGCACTGGAAGTGTATATGTATAACCTCTGCAATCTTGGAGTTAGTGGTATATATCTTAATATTGCTTGTGCAATCTTTTTATGTTTATCATTATCAGGTAGCCTGAGTTGACCCTTTATTTGGTTATACCTCGGCTCATTACAGAACTTGCATGAAATGTGCATGTCATCATGTTTCCAATATAACATACAACCATTTTTGCAAGTATCAATTTTAACAACAGGCAACCCCAATTCATTCATGGTTTTTCTGTGATGGTAATAATCTGTTGGCATTGTTTTATCTGAAGGAAGAACCTCTCTAATTGCAGTAATCATGTTATTAAAATCAGCCTCAGACATATTGACATCAGACTTGATAGATAACATTCTGGCAACAAAAGACAATTGAGAGTGATTCTCACAACCTTCGTACAAAGGTTGATCAGCAGCTTTTAACACATCAAAAAATCTATCAGATAATTGACATCTTTTAGCACCATGAAAACTGGGAACTGGCTCATCTAGATGTGGTTGTATGCTTGGACCTGTTTCACTGTTACAATGAGATGGATCCTGTGGCGGAACATGAGAACGAAAACAATCATATACCATCCTTTGTTCCCAAGTCATCTGCCCATAATCACCCCAATGTGTCACTTGTTCCACAACACGATCATGAACATCATGTTGCTCCTCACTAGTTGGGAACAATTCTTCGCCATGACAAGTCCAATTCCAATAACATTGTTTAAAACCACGACGATATAAATGTGTAACGACATCATTCGGGTGAACAAACCATGCATTTTTGCACTTAAAACAAGGACATCTAATATTTTCTCCATTCTTATATGAGTCATCTTGATTAATTGCAAACTAGATAAATTCATCCACCCCAGCAATAAATTCGTCAGTTAATCCTTTTTGCCCAGGAAGATTTCGATTATATATCCACTGTCTTGACAGCATTTTTGTCCTACAACCACTATTTTTAATTAAGTGTTAGGCACCATCGATTGTTAATTCCCATACGATGTATATTAATACATATGTGCACAAATAATTTCATGACTAAAACAATGACAATCAAAATAACTATTTCGACGTCTACAATTAGCATACATTAATCAAAACAAGCAAAAGGAATAAAGATGTTTTACAAATCATCTACGTGCATAACACGATCAACACTAATAATGTAATCAAGTTTTAATTTCATCTTATTTAAAACAGAATTTTTATAGCATTCACATTAAGAGTTCTTGAAAATTTTCAAACCATAAAAATATCAAGCAAATGAAGATTGTGACGGGCAGGAACCATTTAAACGGATGGATTGAATATTTTATTTTAAAAGTAAGAATCATTGGGGCGTTTGAAACTGCAAACTTGAAATCATTTAAACATTTAAGTAAGACATTCAGAATAATCTTTTTGAGAAAGAAATAAAAAAAAAAATCTAAACCCAACCTTAATTGCAACTTTCAGAAGGTATTATTTTATGGATAGATGTGTAGATCATAACTGTCATTTTCAAAAATTTATTTGAAAAGTTCAAAAAAAAAAATTACAGAACATGCATGTTTCCTGAGGATTATATGTTACTTAACTCTTTAATAAATCATGCAATAATTGGAGAATTTTAAGCTCAAAGGAATACTAAATTTTAGGACCACAGCTAAAAGTCCAACTAATTACTTGAGTTCATATACAAGAAAAAGTCAACACATTACAAAGAAGACCAACTAATCATACAAGAACCAAAAACTACCATAAGGTACAATGAAATGACTGCTTCAAATTTATCACAACAAAAACTATACTTAACAATGAAGGTACTTCAACATGGCCACGAGGATCATAAACCATAGCAATAATAGTTCAACGCCAAAGCAACCTCTATAACACCAATAATTAAACTCAGTACCTTGTACTCCGTCAACCAAGTTGCAATTTGATTAGGTTCCGAATGAACTTTCACTAATGTAATCCCATTAATTTCTTGAATGACTGTGAGGGCCGTCTGCTCTGCTTTAAGTCCAAAATACTGTCAACAAAAATGATTCTCACATTTTAAAAACCTACCAAATAAGGAACTAATAATGTGCTTAAAAACCATAAAGTAGATAACATTAAGAAGAAATAACCTATCAGGCGCCTTGACTGGCATCAGGATCACCAACAAGAAAACTTATACCCTTCCCTTTGTAGTGCTCAGCAATTTCTTGGTATTTGGACTTGAAAGACTCAATATTCTTAATGCTGAAGTTCAGAAAGAGCATAGCCTATAATGCCAGATAACAGGAAAAAGCATATCAAATAATGATGATATAAAACCCTGTTTCAGTAATAATATTTCACATGATGCAAAGTCATACATTTATAAATCAGAATTATCTTCATATTCCACAAATAATCGAATCATGCCGAAGATAATGATCTATTTATACAGAATGTCTCCACAACTTATGAAACTAAACAGGATTTCATTTAACTCTAAATTGATCATATTTCATTATGTACAATAGTTTAAAATAAAAGGTATCGACTCCTCAAGACAATATTTGCTGAACACAACATGTCGATGGTGGCTTTTTAACTTACATGCTGGTCACTAAGAATTATCTTCTTTTGATATTGTTGGTTGAAATCCCATTTGACATAATCATCAAATCATATGTAGTTTTAACTTTTTTTTTTTTTTAGGTTGAAGAAGTTTTGTTAGAATCGTTGACAACCATATGTGTTATTTCTCAAAACAAATTAAAATTTAAATCATGTGATCGATTCCATGAAAAAATAACAATGTCATTAGCTTCATAAGGGTCAGTAGCCATTTTCAAATTGCAGCTGAAGTTCAGTTTTTCATTTATTATATAATCCTTATCATGCCACTAAACCATTATCACTCTAGAGGGATGAACAGTTGATTGTATTAATCAAAGTATATGCATGTTAGATAAACCTACTGAGAGAAATAGAGGTCTGAATGCTCAATAATAATAAAAATACAAAGAGTTGTGAAAAACCAGTTCCACAGAATATGAGATTGAGGAGCAAGATGAAAATAATTTCATGAAAAGGGAAAAATGTGTGGAGAGGTCAGAATAACATACACCTTAAAAGCATGTGGAACAAGGATTGCCTCCCCAAAATACAAATAAGAAAATCAATTGACACAAAATTCAATTACATCTAGTCATTTCCACACATCAATCTGCACCATGGTAAATCAAAAAGGGAAAAAAATAAACAATACAAATGATAAATGGTGTGGAGCCAATTAAAACCAAAAAAAGGACCATTTGTAAGCATCGATAGAGTAAATTCTTGCAACAATAAAATATGTTTAAGAACTAAAGGAATCAATTAAGCTTATAGAACAAAATCATATTCAGAATATAAATCTAGAAAACTTTAAATCAGTCTTGTCCCAGAAAATATCTTCTCAAAAAATAAATACAGTAATTACATTTTGAACTTGGAGACTTTTGATTTGATATGGAAATATATCTATAATACCCTGATGGTATTCATGCTACATCAAATAGTGTACTTTCACAAACATACATTTCTACGACGAGAATGTTTGCTCAGGTGTTTCAAACATGATATACTTGGAATAAGACTTATGTTAATAAAACCGCAGATATGCATGTATTAGTAAAAAAAAAAAACATTGAAACAAATAAAAGACATAATTTTACCTCATAAACAAACTGCAAATCCAATAATCTTCCTGCATTTCACCATTGGCTCTATGTACTATACAACACAGCACATACTAAGAAAACCTATCAAAAGCACCGATAAATCCAATCCTCACCCTTCATAATCAAAGTAAAAAAAGGTTCTAATCAATGTACCAGTGCAAATGGGAAGATTTCAAATCAAAGCAGATATTGGAGGTACCAGAAAAATGTATTCTTAGCACCTACATGACAAAAAAGACTATTGAAAATTAGAAGCATAAGCAAACCACTAAGATTAACCAAACAGAAATGGTCCCCGCATACAAATCTTCATTACAGGTGCCTCAAATCCAGTCCCAACACACACACACAAGAGGACTATGCATACCAATTCAATACCTCTGTTCAGTAAAGCATTCCATAATGAGAATTACAAAGACCTTTGAGATACAACCATGCTTGAAATGAAGCGATCTAGAGCAGCATACTTACATCAGTTTACAATAGCGTAAGTTTGAACTTGTTGCAGACGAGAGTCAATGATCACCAAAGGGGTCGTGAAAAACTGCACATAAAGAAAAGGCATCACAAATTGGAAATCTATACCCCGCAGCAAACTATTAAGGCAAAACCTAAGGAAAACAGTAGCTTTGAGTAGCTGAAATCTTTGAATTGATTCACAATTCACGACATAAAGCTCTGATTATCAAAACATCAGTTCCATCTTTCCAAAGTCACACATCTAAGAATTGACAGATCAAAAGAGCACTGAAATCATAAGAAACTCAGGAGGCCAACTTAGAATGGACTCAAGAAGAGCATCAGTACAAGGTTACTCCCAAAAAGCTTGGATTTTTTCCTCCAGGAAAGCTAAGAATCAAAAGGAATCATAAGAATCAAAAGCAGGTGAATCAAAAGTAAAACATACACAAAGATCCAAACTTTTTATACCAAAAAACCACGTGCAACCGGGAAAGATTACTCAAAGAACAACCCGAGCTTAAATATCATACAAAGTCACAAGAACTTTTATCCAAACCAGTACAGTATTCTGATGGCTAAAGGACTATTTTCATTTTGAGAAATGAAGCCATGAACTCAATAGTAGATAGCTAACAAAGTGAAGTTCTGAAAATCAAGAGATAATACCTCCACAAAATTTGATAAAGTAAATCAAACAACATCGCAGTAATTGCAGGGTAGAAATAGACCTTTCGCAAATGCAAAACTCATTGGCCTTATACACAGAAATTTCCAGAAATCTACCAAACCAATAAAAAAACATCTTCATATAATGTTGAAGATTAAAAATACCATAAACAAATTTGACCCATACCCCAAAATATAAGCAAATGTGGAAACTATATTTTCTAAAAAGAAAAAATATTAGCAAATGTGGAAACTTACAAACAACTCAAAAATCAATTTCCTTTCCAACAAATAAAGAATAACAACAATCTAATCCAACCATGGAGTAGCACAAAAGCACAAGCTATATCTCTTTGCATTGAAATGAAAAGAAAAGAAACAAAAAGCACTCCCACAAAATCTGGAAACTAAATAACAAGGTGATAAAGAGTATAGAAGACAAACATGTACCAATCAACTTCAGGAATTACAATTTATGATAAAAGAACAGATCCTCATCAAGTAGAGATGAATCATTAGCAATGAAAGCAAAACGCCGTTGGATCGAACCCTAAAAGCCCTAGGAAAAGACAAAACTAGGTCCAATCCAACACTTTAAAACCCTAGAAAAGAACAAAAAAAACAGAAGAAACGTGAAACACCATTCAAGAAATTAACATTCCATTAAAAAAAAATGCAGCATAGTATACCAAGCTAGATCTCAAAATCAACAAACAGAAAAATAAAAAAATAAAAAAATCCCAAAATCTAACACAAAGAGACAACAAAAACACACAGATCCTCACCGAAAATGGGACTTCGATCAGGGCCAACGGCAAGAAAAGAGGCTTCAGACGACGAAGCAAAAGAGATGTTCCGATCTTCTCGTAAGCATTGTCTCTCTCTTTCTCTCACAAGAGCTCGCTGTGGAGGGAGTATGGGGAGGAGGATGCGGTGGTGAGAGATTGTGAAAGATATAGGAGGTATTTGGTTAGGGCTTATGGGATTTTGGTTAATTAATTAATTTATTTATTTAATGAGATTTAGTTTCATTAGAGTTAATTTATGTTAATAATTATTATTTATTTACATATTTTGGTTAAGTGATGGTACTTTTTTTTTTATTTATTTGTGTGCAGTGAAGCTAGTGTAAAAGATTTAAACTAGTAAATTCATTTTATTCAAAATTTTAAATAAATATATTTTATTTAAGGGGTAAAAATGAATAATATAATACATGCCTTTAAAAAAATCTACAATTTTTTATTAATCCAAAATAAATTTAAAAAAGATTATGAAAAATTGATTTTATCAATTACTATCTTGTTTCCTTCTATTTGGAGCAAGGAAATGAATAATTTTTTTTAAAATTTTTTATTGATGTAATTTTTGTTTTTTCTTGTGGAGTTATATGGAAAGGCAATGAATGCAGTGATGGATACAGTGATCAAGCAAAACCATGAGAATGCTGTGGCATGCTTGGACACAAATTACTATGGTTGCAAGAGAGTCACAGAAGCACTGATCCCTCTCTTGAAGCTCTCATCCTTTGCTTCAATTGTTAATGTCTCCTCTCTCAGATCAGAACTCAAGGTGAGTTCATATATATTTTTATATCAAGAAATTATTATTATATACATATTGATTAAAATAAATTATACTTTGTTTAAATCTGGATCTAGGTGAAATTATTATATTCCAATTAACATTAAAAAGAATCTATAGCTAGCATCAACCAAACATAGTTTAAAAGATTTTTTTTTAATTATTTGGTTTGGCACAGTATTTGGCATGGTTTACTTAACACCCTGCCAGATTCCGTGACAAATTCAATAGTTCCTAATTTTTTTATAAAAAAATTATGAGAAATTTGAATTATATTATATGTTTGTATATATATATATGACATTTTTTTGAAAAAAAATAAAAAATTTAGCAATGAATTTCCCAAAATATATCCTAAGTCGTGCCAAATGGATTTATTATTCACGGATTTTGGCGCGGTTTTGGCGCCACCGTGCCAAATGCTGTGCCAAATTTTTTGGTTTTGCACGGTATTTGACACGATTTACTTAAGACCGTGCCAAATTACGTGACAAATTCAATAGTTCCTAATTTTTTTATAAAAAAATTATGAGAAATTTGAATTATATTATATACATGTACATATAGATGTGTAGATAAATATATCTATGTAAGTATACATATATATATATATATATATATATATATATACATCTACATAGTATATAAAGTATGTATATCTATATATATTTGTGTGTGTGTGTGTATATATATATATATCAATATGACATTTTTTGAAAAAAATAAAAAATTTAGCAATGAATTTCCCAAAATATATACTAAGCGGTACCAAAAACCATGCCAAATGAATTTATTAGTCACGGTTTTTGGTGCGGTTTTGGCATGACCGTGCCAAATGCCGTGCCAAATTTTTTTGTTTCGCAAGGAATTTGGCACAGTTTAGTTAACACCGTGCCAAATTCCGTGACAAATTCAATACCTCCTATTTGTTTATAAAAAAATTATGAAAAATTGGAATTATATTATATGTTTGTATATATATATATATAGTAAATCTGTATAACACACACACAGATATACATATACATATATATATATATATATATATATATATATATATATATATAAAGATACATAGATATACTATATATATACATGTACATATAGATGTGTGTATATATATATATATATCTATGTATGTGCACATATATATACATCTACATAGTATATAAAGTATGTATATCTATATATATTTATGTGTGTGTGTATATATATATATATCTATGTATGTGCACATATATATACATCTACATAGTATATAAAGTATGTATATCTATATATATTTATGTGTGTGTGTATATATATACATATATATACATATATATCAATATGACATTTTTTGAAAAAAAATAAAAAATTTAGCAATGAATTTCCCAAAATATATCCTAAGCCGTGCCAAAAACCGTGGCAAATGGATTTCTTAGTCAATGACTTTGGCGCGGCTTTGGCGCGACCGTGCCAAATGGGGTGCCAACGTTTTTGGTTTGGCACGGTTTACTTAACACCGTGCGAAATTCCGTGACAAATTCAATACCTCCTAATTTTTTATAAAAAAATTATGAAAAATTGGAATTAAATTATATGTTTGTATATATATATATATATATATATATATATATATATATATATATATATATATATATATCTATGTATGCGCACATATATATACATGTACATAGTATATAAAGTATGTATATCTATATATATTTATGTGTGTGTATATATATATCAATATGACATTTTTTTGAAAAAAATAAAAAATTTAGCAAATAATTTCCCAAAATATATCCTAAGCCGTGCCAAAAACAGTGCCAAATAGATTTCTTAGTCACAGGCTTTGGCGTGACCGTGCCAAATGCCAGGCCAACGTTTTTGGTTTGGCACTGTATTTGGCACGGTTTACTTAACACCATGCCAAATTCCGTGACAAATTCAATACCTCCTAATTTTTTATAAAAAAATTATGAAAAATTGGAATTATATTATATGTTTGTATATATATATATAGTATATCTATATAACACACACACACACACACACACACACACATATATATATATATATCAATATGACATTTTTTTGGAAAAAATAAAAAATTTAGCAATGAATTTCCCAATATATATCCTAAGCCGTGCCAAAAACCGTGCCATAAACCGTGCCAAATGGATTTCTTCGTCACGGACTTTGGCGCGGCTTTGGCGTGACCGTGCCAAATGCCGTGCCAACTTTTTTGGTTTGGCACGGTATTTGGCACGGTTTACTTAACACCGTGCCAAATCCCGTGACAAATTCAATACCTCCTAATTTTTTTATAAAAAAATTATGAAAAATTGGAATTATATATATATATATATATTCTATATAACATGCACACACACACATATTCTATATAACATGCGAGCGCGCACACACACACACACAGATATATATATATATATATATAAAGATATATAGATATACTATATATATACATGTACATATAGATGTGTATATATATATATCTATGTATGTGCACATATATATACACCTACATAGTATATAAAGTATGTATATCTATATATATTTATGTGTGTGTGTGTGTGTATATATATCAATATGACATTTTTTTGAAAAAAATAAAAAATTTAGCAATGAATTTCCCAAAATATATCCTAAGCATTGCCAAAAACCTTGCCAAAGCGCGACCATGCCAAATGCCATGCCAACGTTTGTCACGGTTTGTTTTTCCGTGCCAATATTTCTCACATTTGTTTTACCGTGCTAATGTCCGTGGAAAATGTGGCACGGAATTTGTTTCCGTGCTAATTACCGTGAAAACATTGGCACGATTTTAATTCCGTGACAAAAACCGTGACAAAGTTTGTCACGGTTTGTTGTTCCGTGCCAATATTTGTCACAATGTTTTACAGTGCTAATATCCATGAAAACATTAGCACGGAATTTGTTTCCGTGCCAATTTCCGTGAAAAATTTGGCACGGTTTTATTTCGGTGACAAAATGACCGTGCCAAATTACTATTTTTCTTGTAGTGTACATTAGGTTGTGAATAGGTTTTGAGAAATGGTCCCTATACTTTTGACAATCATCCAATTCTATGGAAAAAATGGCAACCAAGAATGAGCATGAACAATGTTGTGTGTGCCTTCCCCATCTGGATACAACTCCCAGGCTTGCCATTGGAATTCCAATCAGTGAATATGCTTAGTAAAATTGGGAGTGTGTGTGGGAAACCACTATATTGTGATAAATGTACTATCTTAAAAATGAAATTGGGCGTTGCCAGGATTCTTGTGGAGATTGAGTCATCTGGTGATTTCCCTGAAATGGTTGAATTGGTTGATGAGAAGGGTGTGATTTTTCAACAAAAAGTGTTATATGAGTGGAGGCCATCTGTTTGTTCAAACTGCAAAAAATTTGGACATCTTAAGCAAAATTGCAAGGATATACAACCAGAGAAAATAGTTTGGAGGATATGAAATAATGCTAGAAAAGAAAATGTGGATCCTAATAAAGACCAGGAATTATAACATGGAAAATGTGAATCAGACACTAGGAAGGTCAGTAATGGCAGCATCAATGTTCAAGGCCCTATTGGAGATAAATGGAAAGAATAGTTAAAGTGAAAGCAGTGAGTTATACAAATAATACACCTAAGGATGATGCTAAAAAATTTTATCAATTACAAATTTATAAACCAGGTGGAGAGATAATTGATGGTAATATGTGTATGAAGCCCTAGCAGGTAGTGATGGATCACAACAACAGGTACATGTCCATATATCAGATAATTGTGCTCCAAGTTGCAATAATAGTTTTGGCATCCTTGAGGAATTTGGTGTAAGACCAATTGAACATTGTTCTGATGATGGTAGGAGAGGTAGGAATGCCATCCTACCAAAGATGTTGCAACATGATTTTATCCTAGAACATTAAAGGACTAAATAGTCTCCTGAAGCAATCAGAAGTGAGAACCATGATTGCTAAATATAAGGTTGTTGTTATGGGAATCCTAGAAACAAGAGTAAGAGAGGAAAATCTGAAAGAGATATGGCCTAAAATACAATTACGCGCATCAATGGAGTATGGAACACAACTACTCAATCAGTGGCCAAGGCAGAATTTGAATAATTTATAATATTGAAAAATCAAGCTAGAAGTCCTTGAGAGGAATCTACAATACCTTCACTGTCAAATTACTAGAGAAAATGAAATTTTCTTTTAGACATGTGTGTATGGGTCTTATAACCCAGTGTTAAGAAGGGAGATGTGGAGAGAATTGGCTAGAATTAATTAGAAACAATCTAAGAGCACCATGGCTAATTCAGGGTGATTTTATTGTAGTCAGCTGTAATGAAGATAGAATAGGTGGCAATTCTATAAATGAGGAAGCAATAGCTGATTTCCAGAGCTGGATTCTGGGAGTATATCTAGTAGAGGTGCATAGTTGTGGACCAAAATTTACTTGGACCAACTTTCAGGAGGGAGAACACAGAAAGGAAGCTAGACTAGTGTTTTGTAAATCCTCTGTTCTACTTAAGAAAGGATGAACCTCCATGTACTATTCTCAATTGTAGCCTATCAGATCACTGTGGTTTACTGGTTGAAATACAAAGATCAAATAAAAAAAAAATGAAAAGCCCATTCAGGTTTTTTTAATATGTGGTGTGAGCATCCACTTTTCTTTAAAACTACTGAAAAAAATATGGAGTCTACCAATCAAAGGGAGCCATATGTATAGGGTATATCAGAGATTGAAGTTATTGAGGGCTTATCTAAGATATCTAAATAAAAAAGAGTTTGGCAATATAGTAGAAAGAATATCTAAATGCAGATATGAATTGGAGGGTATTAGATCCCAACTGTTATCTGATTCTTTTAATGTGAGGGTGCAAAAGGAGGAAAAGCAACATGATTATTAAATTGCAACAATTATTGAAATGGGAGGAGAGTCTCTTAAAGTAGAAATCAAGATGCCAATGGATTCAAGATGGTGATCAAAACTCTAAATTCTTCTTTAGAATGGTGCAGCAGAAACAAACAAGGAATAAAATTGGGCAGTTGTTGTTATCAAGTGGGGACATATGCACAAATCAACAATGATAAAAGAGGTTATATTGGAACACTTCAAGTGTTTTTTAGGAAATACAAAAGCCAGAAAAGGAATTTTTTATGATATTGGTTTTCAAAAAAAGGTTGTTTCTGATGAGGCTTGTGAGTCATTGAGTAAATGACCACAGATTAAGAAATTCGGGAGGCATTATGGAGTATAAAGGATGACAAAAGCCCTAGTCCAGATGGCTACAATAGTTTCTTTTTTAAAAGATCCTGGAACATTGTAGGGAAAGAAATATGTGATGCTATAAAAGATTTCTTCTCCAATGGGGCTATTTTAAAGTAGGCAAATTCCACTACTATAATATTGATTCCCAAGGTTATCAAGCCACAGTAGATCACTGATTTCAGGCTAATATCAAGCTGGAATGTGATTTATAAAATGATATCAAAGATTCTAGCAAGAAGATTAAAAGGTATATTGGGAGAGATTATCCATTTGAACCAATTTGCTTTTATACTAGGAAGATTGATATCTGACAAGATCTTGCTAGCTCATGAGTTACTTAGAGGGTATCATAAATAGAAATTGTGGTGTTGTGCACTGAAAGTTGATTTGCAGAAGGCCTATGATTCAGTCTCTTGGGGTTTTATTGAAGAGGTGATTTTGACTTTTAAATTCCCAGCACACTTTACTATGCTAGTTATGAATTCTGTTAGATCTAGTATGTTTTCAATCATGATCAATGGCCAGATTTAAGTTTTCTTCCCAGGCAAAGTAGGCCTTAAACAGGGGGATCCAATATCCTGTTATTATTTGTGTTGTGCATGGAATATTTGACTAGAACCCTAAACAAAATAACTTTGAATGGCTTTAAATACCATAGGGATTATGAGGAGCTAAAATTAAACCATTTGCGATTTGCTAATGACTTATTTGTTTTTACAAATGGTGATAGAAACTCTATTAGGAGGGTTAGCACAGCTTTGAAGTGCTTCCAAGATGTTTCAAGTTTACAACCTAATCTACAAAAGAGTGCTGTGTATTTTTTTGGTGTGGAGCAGAATGAGAGACACCAAATCATTCACCTATTGGGTTTTGAAGAAGGAACATTACTTGTTAAGTATCTGGGCCTTACTCTTTTTTCCATAAAATGGAAAAGAGAACATTGTCATGGGTTAATCTCACAAATTACAACTAGAATCTCATCTTGTACTGCATAAAAAGTGTCATAGGCAGGTAGACTCCAACTGATTAATTTAGTCCTATCAAGCTTGCATTTTTATTGGTGTTCTATTTTTATACTGCCAATAGTGGTGATTTCTGAGGTGGAGAGAATATACAGAAGCTTTCTATGGCATGGATCTAAAGGAAGTAAAAAAGGAGGATTAGTAGCATGGGAAGTGGTATGCTAGTAGAAGAGAACAGGAGGTTTACGTGTGAAATCTATGAAAATATGGAATCATATAGCACAAATAAGGCACATTTGGGAAATAATTCAAGAAAAGCCAACATTACATGATATTTGGGCCCATAGAACCAAACTGAAAAAGATGAGTGTTTGGGGAATTACTAAAGCAATTGATAGTAGTTGGAATTGGAAGAATTTACTGAAAATGAGGAAGAAAGTCAAAACACTTGTGAATTATCAGCTAGGGGATGGGAAAACTTTCTCATTCTGGTTTGATCCATGGTGTCATGTTCTTCTATTATTGAGTTGTTTCCTGATATCAATTTTAGAGAACCTTACATGAACAATTATACTACTGTCTGTGATTTTTGGATCAATGACAGTCGGGTGATACTGGCTAGATGGAGTAATCTAACGATCAGAATCCAAGAATTTCTCATTGGAAACTAGGTAGTCAATGGAAGTGAACTGGATTGTATAAAATGGACATACAACAGTAACAGTGCCCTAAATTCACTATTGCAACCTCAATTACATGTTAGATGGGTAAAATTGGTGTGGTTGGCAACCAATATAGCTAGACACTCTTTTATCCTTTGGTTAGCTATACATAAATGGTTATTCACAAAGGACAATGGAAGGTAATTGACTCTGATGTCTATGCATTGTGTAATTTGGCTAAAGAATAGGTTGGGCACTTATTTTTTTAAATACTTGTTTTCCAGTGAAGTATGGACCAGAGTTTTATATGTAGTAAATCTCGGAATGAGGCAATTATCTTTGGAAAGAGAAATTAGTTGGTTTGTTCACAAAGCCAATGGGAAATCCTTGTTAGCAAGGGTCAGACGTACAACCCATGGTTGCAAGTGTATACACTATCTGGAGGCAATAAATTGCTTAATCTTCCAAGTTAAAGCTGCTAATGTTGATGGCGTGCTTAGACAGATATGGGACACTGTGGTGTTTAAATGTCTAAATCAATTTTCTAAAGAGGATGATGAGGGTGGAAGATTTTTGCAAAAATGTTTTTTGGTATAGAGTACCACTACTGAGGGAGTGACAATGGCTATTATATACATATCAGAACACAACTATGAAAGTGGCTCTCAAATGAAAGTGATGACTCTTTTAACAGTTATTGGAGTATAATTGGTTGATAGTTCAAGACAGGGATTGGGGGAAAACTGTAATGGAATATGGATGGATTGCATTGTTTGGCTGAGGCTATAAAGAAAAAAATATTAGTGGATGGAAAGTGCAAATTAATGATGCTAATTGGCTGAGAGAGTGAGTGGATAGTTATTGAAATGGGGAATAGCTCTGATTGGCTGTTGAAATGATTGATGAGTTTAATGCTATAGGAATCAATAATGAATATTACAAGGGATAGCCAGGGAGATTCATTAAAATCCCCTTCAAACATGGATGCCACAGTAAGCAAGACTCACAATTTAGCATGAAAAATCCCCTTCAATCTAGGGGTAAAAACCATAAGACCCTATGGCTACTTAAAACCCTTTTCCACTATATCAACAATGGGGTTACAAAGGTTTCTCTCTAGCTAACTAGTTACAAACACAAAGACATGGGCATTCAATAGGAGGAAACTCACAACAAACACACATTCATCATCTTCTCAAAAATGGATATTATGACTTCAAGAAGAGATAAAAGAAAGATCAAACTGGTGGATTTGGAGCTCTACTTGCAAGGAAAAAGTGCCCGAAGTGTAGGTGAAATTCGGAACAAAATGATCTCCGATTCTCTTGCAAAACCTCAACTACTATCCTCTTATTTTCTTCTCCTTAAGCTTCTTCCTTTCTCCAATTCGTGCTACAATATAGTTCACTTTCTAATGTCATTCACTCTCACACACACAGATTCACCAATGTGTGATGATCTAAAATAACCACTTCTTAGAAGTTACCCTTTTACCCTTACCTCTTCCAGTGTTGAGATAGTTTCTTTTTTTTTTTTCTTTTAAGATATTGGGCCAAAGCCCAATTTATTTGCAACCCACAAATGGGTTGAACCCCAACACATATCATTTGTTGAAGCCTTTGAAATGACTGGAATTCACTTCTAGAAGTTATTACTGATGGAGATTAGCAAAAACTTTATACTTACATCTATCAAATCAATAATAAAATCACAAGAGAAATAATAATGCAAAGATAAAATATTAACATTTACTTGGAAAACGCATAAAATAAAGAAAAACTATGAACAAAATTTTAGTATTTTGGAAGAGATATGATTATAAATAGAAGACAATTATAGTCATCTTTTTAGTGCACTTTCACAAGTGCCTTTAGAACTCTGTGTAACCCTCTTTCTAGACTTCATAAAAAGAAAAAGAACAAGGTGCGAGATAAGTGCTCGTGAATTAGTAATTCGAAGTATACTTTTCGTACATTGAGCATTACTTTTCTCAATTTTTATCATTGATTCATGTGTATTTATGTTCTTTTGTGCATTTAGGGTTATGGAGAAGAATTGAAAGGAAAAAAGCAAAAATAGGTCATGGACGCACTAGTTGAGAAGACTCTTGGACTAAGCAGGGATCAAGGCACAAGTTGTAAACATGTGAGTGTGTGCCAAACTCCAAAGTGCTCAAGGATTAAATAATTTGGAGGGGCACAAAGGCAATCACACTCATGTAGTCCAACTTGTGTAGCATTGAAGATCTTCATCAATGTGTTGATAGCAAGAGGCAACATGATTTACCGCTTGTTGTGTGCCCAACTTAGCGGCCTCGATAAAGAAGTGAAGTCAGGAGCAACTTTGGCGCGAGCACTGTAGTAGTTATTGCAGTAAATCACGGTAGCAATTCACTGTTCACAGCGCGCCGAAATTCAGAATTCCAGAGAATCCACACGGGCGTGTGGAAATTTCACATGGTAGTGTGGATGCCCGATTTCAGCCCTATAAATACCGTGATTTGATTTATTTTGGAGGATCTTTTTCCTTATCTTTCACCAAACTTTTGGGGAGAGCACGGCTAGGGTTTGGAGAGGTTTTTGCAATGTTTTTAGAGCTATTCTATGGCATCGACATCAAGTTCCTTTGGAGGAGATTTGTTGGAGGAGCTTTCGTCGGTATTGATTTGGCGAGGTGTGCCCTAGGTTTGACAAGGGGACTTTTGGAGAAGACGAGGCGGCTCCACAAGACCATTGATACGGAGCACAAGGGGGTTTTATTTATGGTTTTCATGCATATGTTCTCAAACTCTTTGTTAACTTTGTATTGCTCCATGGAGAGCTAAACCCCTAGTGGGTGCTTGGACTTGTAAACCCTAGGATAACTTTGTTTCATTGACTTTTATTATGCTTTTTAATAGATTATTTTAATTGAGTTTTAATTTTGAATGTTAATTGCATGATTTTCCCTTAGATGTGACACTAGGGTTGAAAATCCATCAAGGTAATCCTTTGAAGGTGTGACAACTTTAATTGGGTTAGACTAAGCAAGATTGAAGAGGGTCGAGAGGGTGAGTCGAGAGATTGCCGAACGTCCCCTTTTCCTTCCGACGTGATTTATCCTACCTCCACATTCCAAGAGTTCTTTGCAATCTCAATAGAGTGAAGTGCTAAGAGATGAACTCCACTGGGGCTTAGTTGCGCAAGCGACAGAGTGAAGTGTTGTAGTGAATCTTAGTGCTGGGGCTTAATTAAGACTAGGGTTCTTTCGCATGGACCAAAGGGTTAGAACTAAACTAGGGAATAGGGTTTATCACTTGGATTCCCTGAAACCCCATGTAGTCCCACACATTGTGAAGCGTCGAGAGTATCTCTTTCCGTCGGGGCATAGTGTAGAGGGCTAGTCACGGTTGACCCTAAGTTTTGGGACCGTGTGTCTTTGTATTTCTACAACTCATTAAACATCAATTAGGAGGTATAATATTAGTCTTGCACTTGAACAATAATCCTAGGGTGAGCATTGTCCGGATGCCTCATTTTCTCATCGATTATCTCTCTCTACTCTCATTTCTCTTCTTGCGTTCTTTCACTTTATTTTCCATTCATATACTGATTTCTCTCACCATCAATTTTCTTCATAGCTAAATAGTGATAACTCTTGATTCTAAACATTATTCCCTGTGGATACGACTACCAATTCACCGGGGTAAAATTTTATTACTGCGACGACCCGTACACTTGCGGAACACTCATGCAAGAGGTGTGTCAGTGCGATATATGTGCATGCCATTGAGAAACTGATAGGGGCTGATCAAGTAGAAAATTGTGAGTGAAAGCAAATTATTGATCCATAGGGAATATTAAAAATACTAGTACTAATCCAAACTCCGAAAACTAGCCTAACCAACAATTGTGATCAATGCAAATAGCCTAAGAAGAAAGAAAATAAAAAGCAAGAATACAAAAATGAAATCAATCGAGAATCAAGTGGAAAAACGGGATGCTTGGGTATAGAATCCCTCTAGAGTTTTATAAGTCCATGAAAAAGGTTGTTTAAGTATAGCAATCCTATTTGAACCGAGAAAAAACCTAAAATATACTAAACCCTTAGTGCAAGTGTAAATAGTAACTAATTTAGTACAGTGCTAATACAGATACCCCACAACCACATTGCACTCTATGAAATCTCTATGTGAATCAATAATAATTCATAAGTAGACAATCCTTCTTGCAAAGAGCTTGTCCCTAATCCCATACAGAATAGAAATGTGATTTCTCCTAAAATCAATTCTCTGTGATTGAAAAGAGTAGGGAATTACTTGCTAATTCACTCGTGAGGATTAAGGGAGGAGAACTCTTGACTCCAAAGTATCTCATTGTTAGGCTTACTCATAATCCCCTCCAATCATGGCTTGTCTATGCTAGGTGGGTATTTCTACTCGTCACAAAACATATCATATAAAAAAACTAGGGCTTTCGCCTTGATAGCATTCAAGACGTTGAAAACACTCAATTGGATTCAAATAATATAAATTGCAATTAAGAAACAATTAATGCGTAAAGATCTACAACAAATGTCAAAATTGAATAAACCTTAGAGTTCTTCTACGCCCAAGCATCTACAAAATTAGCTCTCCATTAAGGGAGAGCAATCATCCAAACAACAAGGCGCAACAAGAATTGAAGAAGACATGAAAACAACCTTCTTGATTGCACCTTGAGATGATTGCCATAGAATACCCAAGGACCTTCCACAAACACCATCAAGACAATTCTTGAGTGTGGAGTTTTCCCTATTTCCTACAGTTAAGCTCAAATACATTTAGGACCTAGGAAGCACACAAAGAGTGTTTAAGAACACAAGCAAACAACCAACACTTAAAATCATGGCAAGCCGAGCAATTTATTGCAAACTCAAAGAAAATAACAAAAGTACAACTAAAGACCCAAACTCAAGCAAAATACGAAAAAAGTTTCCTTGGGTTGCCTCCCAAGAAGCGCTTGTTTAACGTCATGAGCTTGACGTGCCTATAATGCACAATCAGGGAGTCTCAAAGTAAAAGCACTCCTCATGACCCCAATCAACATCTTCGTAATAATGCCCAAGTGCTAGATCAGAGAAAATATGGAACTTACCAATGTAGTGGATTGACTCAGAAGTTACCTCCTTGGGCAAAGGTTTTCTCTTGCATTTCTTGGGGGAAGTGACCTCTTGCCATTTATTCTTTCATGTGGTTTCCTCAATAGTGGTAGGTGTAAGCAATGAGGTGGTCTCTTCAATGTGAGGACTCCTAGAAAGGTTTTTTATGCAACATCTCCTACATACATTCATCCACAAGTGAGTCGGATCCATCAATGTAGTAGTATGTATCATCAAAAGTAGAGGGATGTTTCATTGCATCCGATAAAGAAAAAATAACTTCCTCATCCCTAACTCTAAGTGGCATTTTACAGTTACTAACATCAATAAGGGCTTGGGAGGTGGCTGGGAATGGCCTACCAAGTATGAGGGGCACTTTAACATCCTTGTCTGCATCTAGAAATACAAAATTTATCGGGAAAATGAACTTGTCAACCTTAACCAAAGCATCTTCTATAATTACCCTAGGATATCTAATGGAGCAGTTTGCTAGTTGCAATGTCATCCTATTCAGTTTAAGGTCACATAGTCCTAATTTCCTAAATATGGTGTATGACATCACATTAATACTAGCACCGAGATCTGCTAGGGCTTTTTCATTCACCAAGTCACCAATGTTACAAGGGATAGTAAAACTCCGTGGATCTTTTTGTTTTCTTGGTAGTCGATTTTGAAGCAACACCAAGCTCCCTTCGCTTAATACGACCGTCGACACCTCTTCAAACTTACTCTTATTTGTGAGAAGGTCCTTGAGAAACTTAGCATACTTTTGTATTTAAGATAAGGCTTCAACAAACGGTACATTGATGTGCAATTGCTTCAACAAGTCTAGAAATCTCTTGAATTGTTCGTCTGTGTAGTCACTCTTCAACCTTGAAGGATAAGGAAGACGAGGAACATACTCCTTCACTATCGGTGGTACTTTGTTCTCATCAATCAATGTATGTTCTCCCTCCTTTGCCAGATCTTCGATAACCTCAATTTCTAGCATCTTTTTCTTCTCCATCACCTACTCACTACCCATCCCTAACTCTTTACCACTATGAAGAGTGATTGCCTTAAGATGCTCACGAGGATTGGCTTCGGTGTTATTCGATAGACTTCCTTAAGGTCGCTCAGACAACAATTTAGCAATCTATCCCACTTGGTTCTCCAAGTTCTGAAAAGAAGCCTGTTGCTTTCTCAATGATGCCTCTATGCCCTGGAACCTATTATCTGAATGTTGGAACTTGATGTCTGTATTCTAAATGAAATAAGTAAGCACTTCCTCAAATGAAAGTCTCTTATCATTCTGTTGGTGAGGAGGAAAACTTGGCGGAGGTTTCTGTTGTTGTCCTTGACCTCCCCAAGAGAAATTGGGGTGATTCTGCCATCCAGGGTTATACATGGCACTGTAGGGATTCCGTTGCTGTCTACGGGCACTACGAATGAAATCCACTTATTCGATGGGTCCATGTGCCGCCCTTACAATGGAACAGCCTGAGGGAGCGTGTCCTCTCCATAAGTATCATAAACCATGACTATAGCTGATTTGGGAGTAGGCAAACTGTCAATCTTCCTACTCAATGCCTCCACCTAGGCTCCTAATGTTGTAACCTCATTGACTTCAATCATCTAAGCTGGCTTGGCAACTGATTTGCCTCTCGAATTCCACTGATAATTGCTCATAGCTATTTTTTCAATTAACTATTTGGTCACCTCCGAGGCCTTACTGCCAAGCAATCCTCGTTCTGTAAATTAATAAGCTGTCGGGTACTCTGTTTGAGACCCTAATGGAAATCTGAACTTCCATCCTAACACGACCCCTTGCCTGTATCCTGCAAGTGCACGGGCTTGTCGAAATAATAAAATTTACCTTAGTGAGTGGGTAGTCGAATCCACAGGGAATAGGGATTTAAAACACGAGATTTCACTATTTTAGCTATGAGGTGTACGAAAAGTGATAATAGAGTCGATGAGTGAATTATGGAAGCAAATATAATAAAGGGCAAGAAATTAAATAGAGAGATGGAAGGCAAGAAAGTGCAAGTAGAAGTGAATAGAGAAGGACTGGCAGTGGATGAAATAGGGTATCCGGACAAGCTACCTCTAGAACTTATGCTTCTAGTGCAAGACTATGCTATTATACTTTCCTATTGATGTTAATTGAGTCGAGGATATCCTTAAACTCACGGTCCCAAACCTAAGGTCAACTGTAACTAACCCCAATATTATGCCCCGGCATTAGGATTCACGTCAACCATTCACTCTATCGCTCACGCAACTAAGCCCCAGGGGAGTATATCTACCTAAGCCTAACACTACGTGGGATTGCTTTAAGCTCTAGGTATTCCTAGTGATAAAACATGTTCCTATGTGTAGTTTTAACACTTTGGTCCAGGTGGAAGAACCCTAGTCTAGATTAAGCCCCAGTGCTTAGGATTCACGTCAACCCTTCACTCTGTTGCTTCCGCAACTAAGCCCCAGGGGAGTTTATCTACCTAGCACTTCACTCTATCTCGACCGCTAAGAAATCAAGGAAAATGGAGGTAGGGAGAAATCACACCAGAGGGGAAAGGGGACGCTTCGCTACATCACGACTCACCCTCTCAACTCTCTTCAATCTTAAGTAGTCTAATCCTATAGGAGTTGTCACACCTCCAAAGGAAAACCTAGATTGTTCTCAACTATAGTGCCACAGCTAAGGGAAAACAATTGAAAGAGATAATTAAAATTGAAACTCGAATTTATTCATCGATAATGGAAAAGCATAATAACAATGTCATAGAAACATAATAATCCTAGGGTTTACAAGTCCGAATACCCAAGAGGGGTTTAGCTCCTCATGGAGCTATACATGTTCATCAAAATATAAAAGAAAGCACAAATTAAAGGCATTGATGAAAACCCCCTTGCGTATAGTGTGGCCGTGGTCTTGTGCGGCCACCGGACGTCGGTGACGATGCCGATGACATGCTCTAAACCTCCACGAAGTCCTCTCCGAAACCCTAGCCGCACTCTCCCGAAGTTTGGGAGAAAGATAGGTCAAAAGATGCTTTCAAAGTCTCCACATCGGGTTTTATAATGTTGAGTCACGGCTTTAAAATTGGACTTATCGGGACTTCACACGGCCGTGTGGAATTTCCACACGCCCGTGTGAAGTTTCTGGGTTGCTGGAAAATTAATTCACATGGCCGTGTGGAATTTCCACATGCCCGTGTGAACTCTCTGTAAAGCTGATTTCGGAAGAAAGTGAACAGTATCTTGCTATAATGTTTTGCTGCAGTAATAAAACTATAGTGTTTTGCTACAATAACTTGCCGAAATGCCCCCGAATTCGTTGTTGTTCATCGAGGCCATTGATTTGGACACACAATCAATGGTAGATCATGCCGATTGCTTCAAGTCTCCTTCTTGGTGAAGTTCTCCTAACCTACACGAGTTAGGCTTGTTGTGAATGTGACTGCCTTTGTGCCCCTCCAAAGGAGGTTGGCACACACTCACAAGTCTAGGATCGTGCCTTGTTCCTTGCTTGGTCTGAAAACTTTCCAACAACGGCGAACACGGTCTAACTTCGTTCTTCTTCTCCAAATTAGCTCCACAAACCTACAATGCATAAGAATACATAAATGCACACAATTTAGTGATAAAATTTGATAAAAGATATGTTCATTGTAAGATAATAACGCTTTGCGTTACTATAACACGAGCACTTATCAAATCCCCCACACTTAAGCTTTTGCTTGTCCTCAAGCAAAATAGAACGTGAAAGTACTTGGGAGGAGCAATTGAAAGTGCTCGGCCTTAGGTTCACCAAAAGTATGCAAAAGAAGCATTCTACAAGTAAGGGGAAATCAAAACATTAAATAAGGTTATCATTGCTCCAGCTAAAAACTTGAATAAAAAAGGATAACAACTCAAAAATATGTAAGTGTGTGCGAATTCACTCAAGAGAACCAACGAGTACTCCTCAAACTCTTGTTAGAAGGACTTATTTATATACACAAAGTAAGCAAGTAGTAGCTTCACTCAACCTCTAAGGTAGCCCTTTCATAGGCGGCCGCCAAAGGTGGCTTTCACACTTTCGAGGAGGTAGTTCTTTCTACCGGGGTTCTAGCTTTAACGCTTCCCATGAGATAGCTCTTTCTCTCATTAGGGCATAACTTGTATCCGACTTATGAGAGTAGCTTCATACTTCAAAAGAGATAGCTCTTTCCACCCCAAATGTAAAGCTTAACTAATATTCACAAGCTCACAAGTTTTTTTTTTTTTTTAGCTACATAGAACTTCACAACTTACTAAAGTAATACTAAACTAGTCTTTAAAACTTCGAGTTCGATTTTCTAAAAGATTTCAAAAGTGAGTAGTGCAATAAGGGGTAATCTAGCAAAAATCCCTTAAAATTCAAGTAAAACTAGAGCATGATAGGATACAATGTTAAAAAATTCTCCTAAACTCTAAGAATACAAACGTTGCAACTAAGGTGAACCGCCATAGGCTACATGAGCATAAACAATTGAACACACAAGTAAAGGTGTGTGCAAAGTGAACTCCCCCCACACTTAAGATGTACATTGTTCCTAATGTACGCATGTAAGCACAATAAAAATAAAACAATGAAAAACAATTAGTGTGGAAGTGGGCAATTGAAACATTACTCCCCTGAACTCCAAGTGTTGCATTTGATGGAGCTAGGTTCATTGAGAGTTGAGTCTAAATGGTTTGTGGAGCACACACGGTCTCATGACCGTGCCTATGACTATTCCTTAAATTCCTTACATCGAAGACCATCTGCACACATACGCAAGGGTTCAGTATAGCTCAAGAAAAACCAAAATAAAACTCGAGTATATAAAGATAGAGAAATGAGATACAACTCGAGACAAAATAAAAGAAAAATAAAAGTAAACCCATAAGGAAAGTCCTTTCTGAGTACTACAAGTCCAACAAAACATGAAAATAAAAGTGCAACAGAAAGAAAAACTAAAAATAAACTACGACGTCTCAGCATCGGTTTCCTGTGTCGATGACTCAGGTGCTGCTGCTGCTGGCTCTAAGGGCGCTGGTGGATCAGCTGATGGTGATGGAGATGGGGGTGGAGTCGAGGCTCGGGGCCGGACCACGAATGGTGGCGTCGACACAGATAGCTCAAGTAGCTGAAGTATGGCGGCGAGCTGTGTCAACGTGTGCGTGAACTGTGCTGCCTGTGTGGCCCTCATCTCGGCCAACTCTGTATGCATAACACCTACAGCACTCTCGAGGCGCTCAAACCTATCCTGTCCTCGAGAAGGAGAAAAGATCCGCATTGGAGGTGGCTCTGGTGCTCTGGATAGTGCCTCGGCCTCGACCTGCCCTGGAGGTGGCTCTATCGCTGCCTGCTCTACCTCTGATGGAGGCTTGTTCAGTATATAACGTTGTTAATGCTTCCTAGCCATGCCCATCTGTCTCAACATCTCTAAGCTGATTGGGGAAGCTATGACTGTCCTCTCTATCCCTCTAATTGCCGCCCGCAAGCCCATCCCCTTCATAAGTCTTGTAATGTATGGTCCTAAAAAGATAGCTCCAAGACTGGGGTACTGGCCTTGATGATGTATGTACTCTGCGAGAATATGCCCCAGATGGAGTGGCTCGCTATGTACTATCGAATGTAGGTAGAGGAGCTCCTGCCGGCTAAGGACCCCTGTACTGTCACCCCGGCCGTTTACAGACCTACTTAGAATAGCGTGAATGTATCTATAGGCTGGCCGCGATAGACAAGTAGCCTTCGATATCCCTGGCTCATATTGCCCCTGTCCATACAACACTCAGTAAGCTCCTTGAGGGGTTAAATTGCCGGGGTAGTCAGTCTTAAGGGTCTCGTACTCCTCTGACTCAGTGAAGGCTTCGTCGTACAAACCCATATGGATAGAAAATTGCGTCACTAACATACTGTACTCGTGCCCAAAAGCCTGAAACTGTATAGCATTGGCACTCATCAAATCTCTACTTGATTTATCAAACTCAAAAGATGAGAGCACCTCCAATGTAAGTAAACGGTTAGTTGGGTCTCGAATAGACAGCAAGCTCTTCCAACTCCTTACTGCGACAAGCTCTTCAATCTCGTCCGCCATATCATCATCCCTATCAACTGTTCTTAAACAGTCTAATTCCAAGTCCAAGTCTCGAGATTGCCCGATCTTAAGTTTCGCCAATCTTTTATACCTTTCTCGGTGCTCAGTCGTGACGAAGTTTATCGGCTCTGGAGAGTGTTCACGTGTCCTCTTCCTGGTTTCTTGCTTCGACCTGGGTGCCATTCCTGACAGGAATTCAAAAGGAAATCAATTAATCCATTATAACAATTCATTCTGTTGGGATCCACACGGCCGTGTGGAAATTTCACACGCCGTGTGTATTGTCGGGCGGACATGGCTGCAAGGTCGTGGAATCAAAGCTCCATATTCACACAAAGATTCGTTCTAAAACTTTTGTAAGCACATTCGAAAACATGTTAATCATGCACAGCAAGTGAAATAATTAACAAGAACGAATTAAATCCGGATTAATAAAGAAAAAGGGTTTTAAGTTCTTACCGACGGTGTGGATGGGGAAAACCTCAAAATCGGTCAGAAAACTTCAAATAAAACCTCAAAAATGCTCAAAGATGGTCGGAATATCGATAGTGAGGGTCAGAGAGTTGTTTGGAGTGGGGAAAACTAGAGGTACAAGTGTAAAACAAAGAAACATCGCAATGTTTAAAGTTCTGGGCTTTCACACGGCCGTGTGGTAATTTACACACGACCGTGTGCCTCTAAATCAGGGCTCACAGGGGTCAGAACACGGCCCTGTGCACACTCGGGTTATTCTCAGGACTACTCCACACAGCCGTGTGGAAATTCCACACGCCCATGTGCCTTCACATGGGAGCTTCACAGGGGCACCCACACACCCCTGTGGCTTCTCTGGATTTAACCCGAGAAACTCTAAGTGTCTCACACGCCCATGTGAAACATCTACACGGCCGTGTGCCCTGCACAAGCTCTTCACAGTGGCAGCACACACGCCCCTGTGTATTCTCAGGAAGAAATGGGGTCTCTGCAGAGTTTTTACACGGCCATGTGAAATGCCACACGACCGTGTGTCTTAACACAAGGTCTCCCACAGGAGCAGCACACACGCCCCTGTGGACTCTCAGGACCGAGAGCTTAAGTTCTGCAAGGTTTCACACGCCCGTGTGGAAATTCCACACGGCCGTGTGCCCCTTCTGAGGTTTTTCACAGGAGCTAGGTCAGGCCCCTATGCCCTCTTTGGTTGAGCCCTAATTGGTAACACACGCCTGTGTGGAAATTCCACACGGCCGTGTGTTTTCTCTGGTTTACTTAGAAAAATCACAGACTCTACAGAAAAACTCAGAAACACAAACATGATAAATAGAGCCTATGAAAACCATCAAAACATGACCAGATACCATAGAAAACATGCTCAACGATTCAAACTTCATCAATTATCGTTTAGGCACACGAAAACATCAACAATCCACAATAAAATTGCAGCATATGCATTAAAAATTCAGGACACCAAAACTAAGACTTTTATTAATGCTAGAACGAAACTAAATTCTAAAAGACTATAAAACTTTGGGTTGCCTCCCAAGAAGTGCTTGTTTAACATCACTTAGCTTGACGTACCTGCCTTACCTTATGGTGGTTGAAGAAAAAATATTTCCTTATCATCGTCACAAACCTTTCCACCAAAGTATGGCTTCAGTCGGTGCCCGTTTACTTTGAACGTACCTTTCTCCGAATGAGTAATCTCAATTGACCCATGAGGTGATACAAGAGTGACTGTGTATGGGCCAAACCATCTAGTTTTTAGTTTTCCGGGGAAAAGTCGCAACCGAGAATTGAATAGTAGCACTTGGTCACCTACTTTGAACTCTTTAGGCAACTTGATATGCTTGTCATGCCACTTTAGAATCTTCTCCTTGTAAATTCTAGCATTCTCATAGGCTTTCAACCTTCATTCATCGAGCTCATTGAGATGAAGTAGTCTTTGTTCACCGGATTTTCTCAAATCGAAGTTCATTGCCTTGATTGCCTAGTATGCTTTATGTTCAAGTTCCACGGGTAGATGACATGACTTCCCGTAAACCAGATTGTACGGGGTGGTTCCTACTGGGGTCTTGTATGCTATGCGATGAGCCTAGAGTGTATCATCCAACTGTTCAGACCAATCCCGCATCCCTTGTTCCACAGACTTCGTCAAGATTCGCTTGAGTTCTCTATTTGTGGCATCCACTTGACCACTGGTTTGCGGATGATATGGAGTGGCAAGGCGGTGTCGTACCCCATATCGTTTCAACACTTTTTCTAATTGGGCGTTGCAAAAATTGGTCCCTCAATCACTAATAATGATTCGCGGAGTTCCAAATCGAGTGAACAACCTCTTCAAAAATTTTACCACAGTTCTAGCATCATTAGTCAACAATGCTTGGGCTTCAACCCATTTGGAGACATAATCAACTGCCACTAATATGTATTGGTTTCCGTTAGACTTCGGAAACAGCCCCATGAAATCAATGCGCCAAACATCGAATACCTCGCAGAATTGCATAGGGTTCTGAGGCATCTCATCACGTCGAGATAAATTTCCTGCCCTTTGACAATTATCACATCTAAGAACAAACTGGTGTGCATCATGAAAGAGAGTCGGCCAATAAAATCTTGTAGCCAAAACTTTTTTCTACGGTTCTACTTGATGCATAGTGCCCTCCAATAGAACCTGAATGACAATGAGCAAGGATATCCCATCCTTCCTCCCTTGATACACATCTTTGAACTATATGATCTGCACAAATGCGAAAGAAGAACGGATCATCCCAAAAATAGTTGTTCAAATCGCTAAAGAATATCCTCTTTTGCTGGAATGTGAGTCCTTGTTTAAGGACCTTCCCTGACAAATAATTAGCAAAGTCTGCAAACCATGGAGTATCACCTGATGATGCTAAGTTCTTGAGTGAATACAGGTGCTCCTCCAGGAAAGAGTCATTGATCTCCTTGCTTGATGGCTCTTGTCCAATACTACCCTCTAACCGCGACAGGTGGTCCGCCACCACGTTTTCAGTCCCTTTCTTATCCTTTATCTCCATATCAAACTCTTGCAAAAGTAGTATCCAACGAATCAGTCTCAGTTTTGCATCAGCCTTGTTCATAAGGTAACGAAGAGCTGAGTGATCTGTGAACACAATGACCCTTGGCAAGATGAGATATGGCCTGAATTTGTCGAGGGCGAACACAACTACTAGCAACTCCTTTTTTGTAGAGGTATAATTTTCTTGAGCACATGTGAGAGTCTTACTAGCATAGTATATAGGTTGGAACTGCTTGCCCTTTCTCTGCCCCAAAACTGCTCCAATTGCATAATCACTTGCATCGCACATAAGCTCGAAGGGTTCATTCCAATCAGGTGTAATCAAAATTGGGGCTTGAATTAGCTTCTCCTTTAAGACATTAAATGCCATCTTACATTCATCCCCAAAGTCGAATGGAGCATCCTTTTTAAGAAGCTTAGTCAACGGTTGTGTAATCTTCGAAAAACCCTTGATGAAACGGCTATAGAAACCTACATGCCCCAAGAAGCTTCGAATCCCTTTAACATTTGCTGGTGGAGGAAGTTTATCTATGACCTCAATTTTGGCTTTATCTACTTCGATGCCCATTCGAGAGATCTTATGTCCTAGCACGATGCCTTCTTGAACCATGAAGTGACATTTTTCCCAGTTCAGCACAAGGTTTGTCTCCTCACATCTCATCAAAACTCTTTCCAAGTTCTTCAAACACATGTCAAATGAATCGCCGAAAACAGAAAAATCATCCATGAACACCTCCATTATATCCTCCAATAGTTCATCAAAAATAGCCGTCATACATCGTTGAAATGTGGCGGGTGCATTGCATAGTCCAAACGACATTTGTCTGTATGCAAAAGTCCCATACAACCAAGTAAATGTTGTCTTCTCTTGATCTTCTGGAGCAATAGGAATCTGAAAGTAACCTGACATTCCATCCAAGAAATAGTAGAACTGATGCCCCGCCAATCGCTCCAACATTTGATCAATAAAAGGCAATGGCAAGTGATCCTTCCTGGTTGCATCGTTCAGTCTTCTGTAATCAATGCACACTCTCAATCCTGTGACTGTTCTAGTTGAAATGAGTTCATTCTTTTCATTCTTGATCACTGTCTTCCCCCTTTTCTTCGGAACCACTTGCGTCGGGCTTACCCAAGCATTGTCGGAGATAGGATATATAATTCCTGTATCCAATAATTTCACTACCTCTGCCTTGACAACCTCCTTCATATTCGGGTTCAATCTTCTTTGAGGTTGGATTACTGATTTGAAATTATCTTCCATTAAGATCTTATGTGTACAAAATGAGGGATTTATGCCCTTCAAATCCGAAATTTTCCAAGCAAGGGCAGACTTGTGTTTCCTCAGCATCGTCACCAGCTTAACTTTTTGATCTGATGCTATAATCATAGGAAGTTTCATTTCTTCTTCTAAGAATGCGTACTCCAGGTGTTTTGGTAGTATTTTCAACTCCAAATCAGGTGGTTCTTCAATGAATGGTCGCAATCGACTCTCCTTCACTCTATCCATTTCTTTAAACTGAGTCGGTTCCTGTTTAAGACCACTTTCTGCGTTGTTCTGCTCTTGTGACCCTCTGTAACTTCTACTCACAAGCATTCTCAGTTAAATCTATAATTCCTACCAAAAAGGCTTCTTGCTTGTGTTCCAGAAAACAAATTTCAAACTGAGCAAGGACCCTCTCTAGAGTTTCTTCTGTATCACTACTTGAGCAAGCTAAGGCTGATCTCTCGAATTTATCTAACATACTGCCCATTCACAACCCATGATTTTCTCTTCCCAAGATTGATCAACAATGGTCTCTTCTTCTATAGAGGGAATGCCTACTGGTTGCTCACACTCGATGAAATTTGTAACAAACTATATCGTGAACAACTGCATTTTCTGTTCCACATCCTTTACCGTTCCTATAAAGGTATCAAAAATCTCGGTTGGATCAAACATCCTCTCTTAGGCCTAAAAACAAAGAAAAAGAGAAATAAGAACAATGATAGCTATGGAAAGTGTGAAATAGAAAACGAAGTGAATAACTAAAGTAGCAAAAACAAGTATAAAAAATACGCCTATTCCCCGGCAACGGCGCCAAAAACTTGACACGACCCCTTGCGTGTATCCCGCAAGTGCACTAGCTTGTCGAATTAATAAAATTTACCATAGTGAGTGGGTAGTCGAATCCACAGTGAATAGGGATTTAAAACACGAGATTTCACTATTTTAGCTATGCGGTGTACGAAAAGTGATAATAGAGTCGATGAGTGAATTATGGAAGCAAATATATTAAAAGGCAAGAAATTAAATAGAGAGATGGAAGGCAAGAAAGTGCAAGTAGAAATGAATAGAGAAGGACTGGCAATGGATGAAATACAGTATCCGGACAAGCAACCTCTAGAACTTATGCTTCTAGTGCAAGACTATGCTATTACACTTTTCCTATTGATGTGAATTGAGTCGAGGATATCCTTAAACTCACGGTCCCAAACCTAAGGTCAACTGTGACTAACCCCAACATTATGCCCCGGCATTAGGATTCACGTCAACCCTTCACTCTATCGTTCACGCAACTAAGCCCCAGGGGAGTATATCTACCTAAGCCTAACACTACGTGGGATTGCTTTAAGCTCTAGGTATTCCTAGTGATAAAACATGTTCCTATGTGTAGTTTTAACACTTTGGTCCAGGTGGAAGAACCCTAGTCTAGATTAAGCCCCAGTGCTTAGGATTCACGTCAACCCTTCACTCTGTTGCTTTCGCAACTAAGCCCCAGGGGAGTTTATCTACCTAGCACTTCACTCTATCTCGACCGCTAGGAAATCAAGGAAACGGAGGTAGGGAGAAATCACACCGGAGGGGAAAGGGGACGCTTCGCTACATCACGACTCACCCTCTCAACTCTCTTCAATCTTAAGTAGTCTAATCCTATAGGAGTTGTCACACCTCCAAAGGACAACCTAGATTGTTCTCAACCCTAGTGTCACGGCTAAGGGAAAAACAATTGAAAGAGATAATTAAAATTGAAACTCGAATTTATTCATCAATAATGGAAAAGCATAATAACAATGTCATAGAAACATAATAACGCTAGGGTTTACAAGTCCGAATACCCACGAGGGGTTTAGCTCTTCATGGAGCTATACATGTTCATCAAAATATAAAAGAAAGCACAAATTAAAGGCATTGATGAAAACCCCCTTGCGTATAGTGTGGGCGTGGTCTTGTGCGGCCGCCGGACGTCGGTGACGATGCCGATGACGCTCTCCAAACCTCCACAAAGTCCTCTCCGAAACCCTAGCCGCACTCTCCCAAAGTTTGGGAGAAAGATAGGTCAAAAGATGCTTTCAAAGTCTCCAAATCTGGTTTTTATAATGTTGAGTCACGGCTTTAAAATTGGACTTATCGGGACTTCACACGGCCGTGTGGAATTTCCACACGCCCGTGTGAAGTTTCTGGGTTGCTGGAAAATTAATTCACACGGCCGTGGAGGTTATAATGTGGACATTTCATCGACAAATCCTTAAACCTCTCCCACACCTCAAATAATGATTTAGTGTCCAATTGTGCATATACTGTAATCTCTGAACACAAATAGGTCGTTCTTCCTCGAGGGAAATAACGGGCCAAGAATACTCTGATGAGTTGTTCCCAAGTCATGATAGATGCTCGAGGAATAGCCTGAAGCCACTGTTTAGCTTTTTCGTTTAGTGAAAATAGGAACTAGCGTAGTCTAGTGGCGTTATTAGAATGTTGTTGATCTTAAGCATGTCACATACTTTGAGGAATCCCCCAATATGACTGTTGGGATCCTCATCCGCTAATCCATGGAACTGTGCTGCACTCTGTACCATCTGGACAAACGCAGGTTTAAACTCAAAATTGTTTGCTGCAACTAGTGAGCCACTATGCTTGATTGAGAACCATCAAGAGTGGGACAAGCATAATTAGAAAGGGTTTGGTATCTTTTCCCTTGATCTGTCATGTTGTTCAACTGCTCTTCCTTGACACTCACTGTTAAAAATCCTGTCTCATTTAGTAGAGCTATTCTTAATCTAGTTCTGATCACTCTTTCTGCACTACTCTCGCCTTTTGCCAGTCTTGGAGCTTTGCCTTTGGTGGCATGCACTGAAATCAAACAAAAGAAAAATAATTAGAAAACAATAAAAAAGAAAGAGAATATAAACAAGCAAGAAAAAGAAAAGAAATGGTTAAAGTGACAAATATTCAAGTGTTCCTAATATCAGTAATCATGCCCCGGTAATGGCACCAAAAACATGATAATGATGCACACAAGTGTACGTGCCGGCTGCGTAATAAAGTGTGCTTGAAGTGTAGAGTGTCGGTCCACAGGGAAGTAGAAAATACTAGTAATAACTATAAAAGTGAAAATTAGCCTAATAAAGTACGTGAAGTGTGTGAAAACAAAACCAAAAGAAAGCTAGAAAATATGGGAAAGTCAAATGAGAGAATTAACATCCACATAATCGCATTAACACACTATGAAATCTTATTATGGGCTAATGAAAATCTCTTAAGCAGACAATCTCCACTAAATAAAGATTGTCCCTAATCCAAATACAGAGTAGAAATGTAATTTCTCCTCAAATACACTACACAAGATTGTAAAGAGAATAGAGATTATCATCAACCCACTCGAAAGGATTGTGGGAGACAAAGTATCCTAGATACCCTAACTAGAGGGCATCCACTATCCTATTGAATTGCAGTAAGTCTTATGCTAGGCGGGAATTTCTTCTCGTCACATAGCAATACAAGATATGAGAGCCTAGGACTTTCACCTCGGTAGTAATGAAGCATCCATTCACACAATTAGACTCAAAAAGATACAATTGCAAAGAAGAAATCAATTAAAACATAAGAGATCCAACAACCAAAGTCACAAAATATAAATCCTAGAGTTCAACTATGCCCAAACATCTACAAATTAGCCCTCCATTAATGCAGGGCAAGCATTCAAGATATAAAGAATAAAGGTAAACATATGATCCATGAAAACCCTCTTGTCAATCCCTACGATGGAGAGTTACGAAGATAGATTCCACGAGCGCCACTAACGTAAGCGACACTATTATGCTTCTCGAGACTGAACTTACAAGCGTACACTATGGTCGTAAGCTCCTCTAGATGGTCCTTATGGGGATCCTTACGGGTGTAAGTCTTACCCATAAGGTCCTCTGAATTGACTCTGAATCCTTGATAAGTGATAAACTAATCATATTTTCTATATCATTTACACTGTATTTAGCATGAAATTGCACTTTCTTAGCATCTCATTAGTACAAAATTTCATTCTTTTGTTCACAACATCCTTTATTTTTTATTTAGGTGGAAAGAAGGGAATTCGAAGAGGTTTTGAAGCAAACTAAAGCAAGTTGATGAATCAAGGCTGCACCACCGGCTCACAACGGCTGTTATGGGAACTCACAACACCCATTGTCTACCCTCACCACTTCCGTGATCGAGCCGTGGTAGCATGAGCTTACTTGTAGCAATATAGAAGCCACAACTGTCTCACAATGGCCATTGTGAAGTCTATAATGCCTTTTGTCAAAATGCATAATGCCCAAAGACCGTGCCAGGACGTGACTTGGAGCTCAAGCAACAAACTTACTCACAAGGGCATCACAATGCCTGTGGTGAGGCCATGGCGGAGCTGGTTACTATAAATATCCTAGTTTTCTCAATTTGAAGGGGAGATTCTTTTTCTAAAGAGTTAGGGTAGCCAAATTTCTGAAGAGCAAGAGAATTAGAGGTGATTTTCATCGATATTTCACCGGATTCCTATGAGTTTCTCAAGAGAAGATCAACGATCATTATTGGAGAAGGGCATGCGTAACACACGCTATCTAGACAACCTTAGGATCCTCTATTCCCCAACCTTTAGAGAACTATTGGAGGGAGTTAGTCTAGAAACACATTGAACGTTAATTTGTTCATTATTTAGTCTTGTGGCTCTCTTTGCACTTTGATTTTTTACTTTCTTTGATCCATGAGAACCTAATTCGAGGGGAATTGTATATCTAGGTCCCTTGGTTATTGCTTATGAATCTTGATTGATCAATATATATTGTTCTAGTTTTCTTAATAATTACATGCTTTAATTGTTTATCTTTGTTGATGTGGATAAGGAGGATATGCCCCCGCATTGATGACACCCATGCCATGATAGATCTATGCATGTTCTAAGAGGTTAGGCATAGCAAGGTTGCTGGATTAAGGATTGATTGACCATTAGACTTAGGGTTTGATTGATTTCTTCTCGTAGGGTTCCCATGCTTAAGGCAAACATAGGAGGCTGAGGAGGATTAGATTCCATTCAAGTGACTGGGTGGAGGAATACCAGTTTAAATTCCTAGTGATTTAGACCTAGTCACCATAGTTTACTGGGCTAGTAGGCCTTTGAATTCTCCTGGTTTGATCCTAGAACATAATTGATACTTAACACCTATCATAATTAGTAATCAAGATAACCTTCATGCATACTCCCACTCCTTCTAAGTATGCTTAACGACATCTCTAATTGTAATGTATCCATAATTTGTACAATTAAACTAAAGAGAGAACTTAAACAATTAGGCTATTAATTAAGTGAAAAGAAAGTAATAATAGCCTCTCACCGTTAGTAGGGAAATACGACTCTCGTGTTCATCTACGAGGTATTCTTTGGCGACCCGTGCACTTGCGGTATTACGAAGTTGATTACGATATTTTATTGTGTGTTAGCATACTTATATATTCATATATTCATATTTTCACACACCCAACACTAGTAGGAAAGTGTCTGTCAATCCACCTAACGGGCATAAGCATGACTGCAAGGTCTTCTAGACTATATTTACGGTCATAAGACTGACCGTAAGCTACCCGTACGCCATCAAGTTTTCCTTGTCCTTGTTCTAATGTTGATGAGAGAGCTCCAACTTCATCGTTTTCAGTCTAAATTGCTTCTTTTGGATTTCTCTCGCCATTAAGCACTGCCCTAAGCTTGTTAATGCAAAACACATGATATTTAGCATCGAATTCCACATTATGGTTCTAATGCATGCTAAATGAGTGTAGAAATAGTTATGAAATACATGAACAATGTATACTCATCGAATCCCCTCAAAACCGTCATAAAAAATATTTATACTTAACCACTTGCAAGTTGCTTAACACTTGACTCGAGTGCTAGCAAATTTAATCGAGTAGTTGTATTTGTGTACATATATATTATATATCAGTTTGTTTTATATATATAATTGAGTTCGAACTCAAGCTCAAATTCGAGTTTGAGTATAAAAATATCTATGATTAAACTAAGTGTATTAGTCTTTATCGAGCTTAATCGAGCGAGCTTGAGTAGCTCGATTTATGTATCAAGTCGAGCTTGAGTTACAAAGATAAAACTCGATTGAGCTTGAGCTAAGTATCGAGCAGTGAGTTTTCAATCGAGCTCGAGCTCAAGTAGCTTGTTTCTCGGCTCGAACTTGATCGATTACACCCTTGGTCACGAGTCCTATGGAAACAATTATGGCAGTAAGTCCCGTCCGTAAGGTCTTTTGTCTGGCGCTACGGTCCAACTTATTGCTGTAAGCATTGAACCATAAATTTCTATAGATAGCCCTTGCCACCACTCTTATAGGCATATGTTATGCTCATAGGCTTCTTTGGAACAGTCCTTAAAATTTAACTTATGATCGTAAGTCCTTCTTGTAAGTCCCTTTGACTATCATTATGCTCCTCCTTAAAAGTATAAGCATGCTTGCAAGGTTCTCTGGAAGAGGTTTACAGTCATAAGCTCAGCCATAAAATACCAGTAAGTGAGTCTATCTGGCCGGTTCTTCACTGATTGATGCCGAGGGAGGTCCATTTTCATCATTTTGGCTCTAGATTGTGTGTGTGTGTGTGTGTGTGTGTGTGTGTTTTTTTTTTTCTCTTTCATCTTTAAGCACTGCCCTGAAACTTGAGAATACAAAATACACCATGTTTAATAAATGCCTAATGAATGTACAAAATGATATTAAATGATGTATAATTGTACACTCATCAAAAACTCTAGCTAACACCAATCGAACTCAATCCTAAGTCATAAACATACACAATTATAGTGGGTGTCCCAATAGATTTTTGGGTTATATTTAGGGTATCACAAATTAGATTGACTTGATCAAGTCACACAAACAGTCATTAAGTTCAAAATTTTCCCTACACATATTTTAAATAGAAGAGCCCTGATTCTACTGAGTTGAATAATGCAAAGTCTTAACTTGATTTTATGGCAGATCAGTTTGTAATACCTTAATTGATGCCATTGACATGTTTTTTTATGCTTACTTTCATAACTAATGGAGCCAAACATACATGATGATGATTTTCAAGAGTGATAGTCCTAGAAAGGTTACTAATTTTAGGACAAGTACATTTTATATTTTCAACAAATCTACAAGTATGCATCTTTTTTAATGCGTCTTGCTTAATAACCATGAAATTTAATAATTTATTAACTTTTACTAGAAACTCTAGGTAGGATCACTACAAGAAAAACAAAAATTTGGCACAGTAAATTTGGCACGGATTTGGATCTATAAACCGTGACAAATTGATTTTTTGCATGGAATCGTAAGTGTGCCTATAGCATGCGTGACAAATATAATTTGTCACGGTATAGCAAAACTGTGACAAACTTTGTCACCGTTTTAGAGACTGTGACAATGTTTGTCATAGTTTTTGGCACGGGATATATTTTGGCACGATTTATATTGTCACGGTTAGATTTGTCACGGTTTTTGGCATGGATAGATTTGTCACGATTTTTGCCACGGTTAGATTTGTCACAGTTTTTTGCACGGTTTTTGGGATGGTTCAATTTGTCATGAATTTTGACATAGTTAGATTTGTCACGGTTCGATTTGTCACAGTTTTTGGCACGGTTAAATTTGTCATAGTTTTTGTCACAGTTTTTGGTACGGTTTGATTTGCCACGGTTTTTGGCACGGTTTTATTTGTCACAGATTTTGGGACGGTGTGGTTTGGCATGGTTTTTGTCACGATTTTATGATATTATGCTCGGTTTTTTGTCAAAAATTTTGTCACGGTTTTAGAATTTACATGATTGTTAGCATATTTTTTGTCACAAATTTTGGCACGGAATTTGCCACAAAATTTGGTATAATTTTATTTATTTCATGAAAAATTAAAATTTATTTTGCTAAATAATGGTATATTCATTTGATATCATAACCTACATTAATTTACCAAAATGTCCTGTAGCATTAGTAAAATAGACATAAATGTTATTACAATCATCCTAGTCCCGCCATACATCATCCAACAAAATACCACAAAACACTCTACATTATCATAGTCCCGACCTACATCATCCTCAAAGTCGTCAAGATAATTATCCGTAGACAGGGAAACCCGAACTCTCTTCAATATTAGAGAGTGCTCATCGGCATGTGTTTGGGACTCTCCTATTGGTGCTCGAGGGGCATGTGGTGTACGGGCAATAATAGGCATGCTAAAAAGGTCAATGCCTTACACCCGAAGTGTAGCAAGCAATGATGATTCAAATAACTCACGTCGAGAAAACTCAGCATCAGCATCAGTGACACGACCCCTTGCGTGTATCCTGCAAGTGCACGGGTTTGTCGAAGTAATAATATTTTACCCTGGTGAGTGGGTAGTCGTATCCATAGGGAATAGGGATTTAAGACGCGAGATTTTACTTTTTAGCTAAGCGGTGTATGGTGAGTGTGTAGAGAATCAATGAGTGAGTGTGTAAGCAAATATAAAGAAACAAGAATTAAAATAGAAAGATGGAAGGTAAGAGAGTGCACGTAGGAGTAAATTGAGAAGGACAAGCAATGAGTAAAGTTGGGTACCCGGACAAGCTACCCCTAGGACTTATGCTTCTAGTGCAAGATAATGCTATTATACTTTCGTATTGATGTTAATTGAGTCGAGAATATCCTTAAACACACGGTCCCAAACCTAAGCTCAACTGTGACTAACCCCAACACTATGCCCCGACATTAGGTTTTCACTATGACCCTTGACTCTCGTTGATAAGTCAACTAAGCCCTAGGGGTGTCCGTCTTCCTAGCCTCACATTATGTGGGATTGCCTTAAGTTCTAAGGATTCCTAGTGATAAACCCTGTTCCTATGTATAGTTTTAACCCTTTGGTCCAGGTGGAAGAACCCTAGTCTAAATTAAGCTCCAGCACTAGGATTCACTTCAACCATTCACTCTGTTGCTCGCGCAACTAAGCCCCAGGGGAGTTCCTCTCCTAACACTTCACTCTATCTCGACCGCTAAGAAATCATGAACATAGAGGTAATGAGAATCACACCAGAGGGGAAAGGGGATGTTCCGCTGCCTCATGACTCACCCTCTCAACGCTCTTCAATCCTAAGTAGTCTAATTCTATAGGAGTTGTCACACCTCTAAAGGATAACCTAGATTGTTCTCAACCCTAGTGTCACGGCTAAGGGAAAACAATAACAAAAAGCAATTAAGATTGAAACTCGAACTTATTCATCAATAATGGAAAAGCATAATAACAATGTCATAAAACATAATAATCCTAGGGTTTACAAGTTCGAATACCCACAAGGGATTTAGCTCCTCATGGAGCTATACAAATCCATCAAAATATAAAAATAAAAACAAATTGAAAGCATCGATGAAAACCCCCTTCCGTATGGTGTAGCCGTGGTCTTGTGCGGCCGCCGAACGTCGATAACGAATGCCGATGACGCGCTTCGATCCTCCACAAAAGTCCTCTCCAAACCCTAGCCGCAACCCTTCAGAAGTTCAGAGAAAAGATTTGCAAAAATATCTGTAAAAAGCTTTTATAACGTTGAGTTGCGGCTTAAAATCGGCTGAATCAGGTTTTCACAAGGCCGTGTGGAATTTCCACACGCCCGTGTGAAGTTGCTGGAATGCTGATTTTTGGCAGGCAGTGAACAGTAACTTACTACAGTATTTTGCTACATTGTTGCTGCAGTAACCTTGCCGAAACACTCCCGAATTCACCGTTCTTCATCGAGGCCATTGAATTGGGCACACAATAAATGGTAAATCGTGCCGATTGCTTCAAATCTCCTTATTGCTGAAGTTCTCCTAAGCTACACGAGTTAGACTTGTTGTGAATGTGACTGCCCTTGTGCCCCTCCAAAGAAGGTTGGCACACACTCACAAGTCTAGGCTCGTGCCTTGTTCCTTTCTTGTTCTGAAAACTTCCCAACAACGGCAAACATGATCTAACTTTGTTCTTCTTCTTCCAATTAGCTCCACAAACCTACAAAGCACAAAAGCACACAAATGCACACAATTTAGTGATAAAATCTGATAAAAGAGATGCTCGTATTAAGATAATAACGCTTCGTGGTACTATAACACAAGCACTTATCAATCAGTGTAAGATCTAGCAAGCTCCTCCTGTAACTCTTTAACTTTGTTCCAGAGTTGTTCAGTTGATTCAGAAAGCCCCGCACGTGGCTTGTAATTGGATGAGGACATTTTCCTAACAATGTTACCTTTTCCTACAACTCTGTTACAACTTCCAATAGCTATCTCATCCCATAATTCATCTTGATTAATAGAAGCCTCATCTACGCCTTGACTGTATTTGTCTACAATAGCTTTATCAAATTGTTCCTGCATCTCAAGTAAGCTTCCTTTCAAAATGATTATATAAATATTATCCAAATTCAAACAAAATTTAAACTCAAAATATTCACATTAATGTTTTGTTCATTCAAAAGCCTAACTGAGCATGTGAGAATTCCTAATGCATTTATAACTTACATTGGAGTTTGGAAAATTAATACTATGTTCCTTATACTACATATTTTCCCATATGAGATTTTCAAATGCATTTATAACTGTTATGTATAACTTCCATTGGATTTTGAAAAATTAATGCATGTATAATTTCCTAATGTATGTTTATTACTCTTGATGATTACTTTGCATGGTTCTTAATAGCAAAAGCACAACATTTTTCCACTTGTAAAGGCTAAGTATGTGATAATTCCTAATGAATGTATTTCCATTGAATTTTGGAGAATTAATACTATATTCCTTATACTACATCTTTTCCCATATGAGATTTTCAAATGTATTAAAACTTCCATTGGATTTTAAAAAATTAATACATGTATAATTTCCTAATGTATATTTATTACAATATTGTTTCATTTTAAAAAAATATATTATACGTACAACAATTTTTGTGGCAAGCCCAGCCTCAAGTGTGCGATCTTTCCTTCCATGAGTGCGGATAAAACTTTCTTTAAGTGTCAGCTCCTTACCCAATTCCTCCGACTAAAAAACAACATAGTAAATATATATTTAATAGTCAGATGCAACAATTATAATGATATTTAAATGCATAAGGGACATTACCAGCCTAAGGCGGTGCGCAACAGTACTAACGGAACCACCACGATAAATAATGGTGGAGGAGCTTCCAATTTCTGCCCTATTTTGTTTGTTATTTTCACTTTTTCTCTTAAACTCATCTGTCTCCCAGTACCTCTGCAAACCCTCCCAAACTACAGGAGCCATCCATGGAAATGGAGCCTTGTACAATTTATGTGCAAGATATAAATTTTTTTTCAACCATTCACTAGCTTCATGGCTGAAATGTCGTAACACTAACGACTCATGTTGTGGCTCCCATGTATAAATGCCCTTAAAAAAAATTAACTAAGGTAATGTTTTATTATAATTAATATGTATAACTAAAATATATTTAAGCATTTAATTAATTAAATGATACTTACTCTAAAAGCAGTGAATATCCTTTGCCTCACATCTTTAGGCACTTTTCCTCATCCAGTCCATGTCTCTTTATAGTGACCTTTGACCAATTCATGTATTGCTCCCTTAACTTCATAATCTCTAAATAAAAGCATGATATAAAACAAATTTACTTAAAACTTATGAAAAATTATATACAAAATTATAAAATTGTTATAACATAAAATGCTACTTACACAATTAAACTATCCGGGGTGATCAACCAGTGGGGTCCAGTGCTCTCAGACTCATTGGATGGCACTTCCATTGCTGGGGAGTAGTCATCAGAGACATGGGTAGAAGTCTCTCCATGTGGAACTGGGGGAGACTGCGCTAGTGGTATAGCTGGTGAATGTTGTGTTATTGGTGGTAAGGGAGTCATTATTGTTGTTGGTTGAATGTTTGGATGTATACAAGGAGGCATTCCCAAATCTGTCATAGTATTAGGTATTGATGTAGAGTTGTCACCCGATCTTTGACGAATATTCGGGGTGGAGTGACCCCGGCCCGATGTGGAACGGCCACCATGGCCCGATTTTGATCGACCACCAGATCGACGTCCAGACTGACCCCGTCCTGAGAGATAAGCATAAACATAAATATAAATATACACACATATACGTGAATGATAACAAGACATTGCTATTGGTGTTGATAAATTCAATGTAATTCAAACAAATTGCTATTTAACCAAGTTTGAAATTCATTCAATTCTAATTTAGCATGATGGTAGAAATCCAATACTCTTCATTTTATATCCATGCCATCTTAATTAAGGGAAAATAAATATGTTTATTGCCATAATCATTTTGTGTTAACAAAATAAATTTGAAAACAATTTTCAAAACAGGTAAGATTAAAATAAATAAAAATCAAACCCCATGTCCCAGAATCTTGATAATGTTCCATCACGCTTCAAGTGAAATAATCTACCCACCTACATGAAAGCACAAATGAGAACAAAAATGGTAAAACTACTTATCACATTAAAAGCATGAATAAGATTCTCACAACGAGATTGCATAGCAAGTTTTTATTGAAAATAAAATAAAACCACTAACTTCATAAAAATTAGATGTTCATATGAAAAGGAAGTACAAACAAAGAGTTTATCAAAATAATGTGTAGTTTGTTAAAAGTCATGTTCTTCAACATCGTCATCATCATCGCAATCACCATCATCATCATCATCACCATCACCATCACCATCACCATCACCATCACCATCATCAATTTGTTCTGTTTCTTCATTTTCTGTTAGCTCATTTTCCATGTCTTCCTCGGTTTCACCTTCCAAAATGGGTTGTAGATCATACAAGTCAACAATAAGCTGTATGCCTTGTGGGTCAAACAAAGGAGGAATTTCTTCTATAATACTAACACCAGTTGTGGACTGGATTTCCTACATTTGATATGCAGATGCATCTTTTTCTGGCCAACTTATCTCAACCATTTCCTTAGCTATTGTGGGACAAACAGCCAACCAATCAAGTTTTTTTTTTCTTTATGCTTGGGTATGCAATATAGTTCACTTGAGTGGCTAGTTAGGCCAACACAAATGGATCATACTTTTGATATAACCTTTTACAATTAATATCAACCAACTTATAAAGGGGATGAACCTTGGTGCCATTTAATGGGTCAAACCATGTACACTCAAAGAGTACTACATGATTGCATATGCTAACATGGTACTTAAGCTGCACTACATCTTCGAGTAAACCATAAAAATCACAAGATGAATCATCCGAGTTACTTCCTCTTACACAAATACCACTATTCATGGTGGTTTTCTCCATGTCATGTGCGACGGTATGAAAGTTGTAGCCATTAATGAAATATCCTGGCCATGTTGTTGCTTTCTTTGATGGACCCCAAGCCAAACTCCATAAGAGAAGATCAGTTACTTGATTAACTTCATTTTCCACCTAAATCCCAAAAAATGTTAATGAGAATTTTTATTCTCTTAGTACAATTTACACATGTCTGTATCATTACTCACAAAATTTTCAAACCATTTTGCAAAATGCTTATCAACTACCTTATCAATGGCATCATAAGGTTCCCTTCCAAGTAGGTGACAAATATCCTAAGAATATCCATTCAAACATAAGGGCAAGTTATATATCAAAATTGGATCTTGAACATGTGCACATTATAAAATTATATTTCTCATTATTCAATAATAACTTACTTGTAATATGGACATAATTATGGACAATTTCTTAACACATAAGTATGTGCTACATGTAACTCATCTTCAGTTAACCACCTAATTTTTGGACGACCTTGGCCTCGACCAGTATAATTGAATATCGAGAAAGGTGGGAAAATGTCATTGCTGCAACCCTCATCATTTCGTCGTGGTTTCCTCCTTCTACACGATGTGTGAGTTTCAAAGTAATGCTCTGCAAAAATGTTGATTTCTTGAGCAATATATGCTTGACAAATTGAACCCTAGATGTGTGCTTTATTCTTTAAAGTTTTCTTTAATTCTTTGAGAAACCTACACGTATAAAAATAATAGAACTCTATATAAATTAAGTAAAGAAGTAATTGAAGTCAACAAAATTAAGTAATGGCGTGTGTTACCTCTCGAAGGGGTACATCCATCTATATTGAACAGGACCTCCAATTCTAACTTCATAGGGAAAATGAACAATGAGATGTTCCATGGAATCAAAAAAAGCTGGTGGAAATATTTTTTCCAAGTTACATAAAATAACTTCAACCTTTTCCTCCAACTCAATAATTTTGTCAATATCAACTAGAGCAGAGCATATCCTGCGAAATAACAAACTTAATTATGTCAATGGATTCCAAACTAATGATGGCAACAATTATCTAAAGGCAATCGGAATGAGACTTTGCATAAAGACATGGCAGTCTTGACTCTTGATGCCAGTCATTTTAAATTCATTCATGTCAACGCACCTTCCAATACTAGAAGCATAACCATCTGGAAACCTTAACTCATGAATCCATACACAAATTACCCTCTTCTGTTCTTTTGTTAAGGTATAAACTACTTTAGGAATAGTTTGACTCGAAAAGTTTGAAGGAACCACTATCTCTTTACGGTCACAAAGAATACCAACATCTTTCCTTGCATTAATATTATCCTTACTCTTTCCTTTCACATTCATAACTGTGAAAAACACATTGTTAAAGACATTTTTTTTCTATATGCATCACATCAAGATTATGCCAGATTAGATTATTTTTCCAGTAGGGTAGATCCCAAAAGATACTATTTTTTGTCCACTTATGTGTTGCTCCATACCATGGCGGTTTGTTAACCGGGTCTTCTATTGTTGTTGCAAATAACATAACCTGTTTAAAAATTTATTCACCTTACAATCTCTGTGGTGAAGTATTTTTTTTCCAATCGACCACATATAAAAGATTTCTTGCCCTTACAGTATGCATGATTTCGTGGTAAGAACATCCGATGACAATCAAAATAACTTGTTTTCCTACCATGTTGCAGATGGAAAGCATTCGAGTTCTCCATACAAATTGGACATCCCAAAACCCTGGCAGTACTCCAACCAAATAGCATCCTATATGCAGGAAAATCATTGATTGTCAACAAAAGTGCAGTTTTTATAAGGAAATATTCATTTTTTGAAACATCATAAGTCATTTCACCAAATTCCCACAAATTATTCAACTCTTCAATTAAGGTTGCAAAAATACATCTATGTTCTTCTTCGGATTCTTAGGCCCTCGACAAATTAGTGATAAGAACATATAAGGTCTTTTAATGAACATTCCTGGTGGAAGGTTGTAAGTGGTCACAACTACTGGCCAACATGAATATGTTTTCCAAACTGCCCATGCGGTGTAAAGCCATCAGCACACAAACCTAAATGAACATTACGAGGTTCTTTAGTGAAATTAGGATAAATTCTGTCAAAATGTTTCCATGCTTCACCATCAGATGGATTCTGCATTACTCCCTTGTTTCTTTCATGAGTAGCATGCCAAGTCATGTGTGTTCACTACAAAAAATTATATTTTTAGTGATAACCAAAGTCATTACTAAAAATAGTAATCTTTGTCACTATTGTTAATAGTGACCAATTTTTGTAGTCGTCACCTCTTGTCACAAATACCTCCATCACAAATACAATAGTGTCAATTTTAGAAATTTGGCTACAATTGCACAACAAATTTGTGACCAAATTATTGTCACTAAAAACTTTAATATTTGTGATAAAATTATGTGGCCACAAATAGTGAAAATTTTGTGGCTAAATTGTTGTCACTAAAATATTGGTATTTGTGATAAAATTATATTGTCACAAAAATCTTACTATTTGTGATAATATTATTGACACAAAAAATACGAAATAGTGATGAACAAAGTCATAACAATAGTTTATTTTATTATGACACCATTATTTTTATTGATGACCAATGTTTAGTCACTAATATTGTTTAAAGATGCTATCATGTGTTGTCACTAAATAAAAATTATATAAATAAAATTATTTGTGATAAATATAAAGTTATATCTTATATAATTCTATCAATAAAAAACATTAGTAGTATTATATTGCCACACAAGCAAATAAAAGTATTTATATTATATAACAATAGATAAATATCAATAAAAAGTACAAAATTCTTATTCCAAATATATAAAATTGGAAATTTAAATATCCAAAAATACAATTATAATATTATCCTAAACTATTCTCTAATGCAAATTTGGATATGAAGTGCACTGCTCTACATTTGAATCTTCTTTTTTGCTTTTCAACCTCAGCTTCTGCTAGAATTAAACTCAGTTTCTCCTCTTCTTGATGCTTATTCTGCATATTTAGAAAAAAAAATAAGAATCTAATAAAATAATTTTAAAATTTTCAAAAAATTTTAATTTAATTACAACTTTCACACCATTATTTCTTCTCAATTGAGAAGAGACAAATTCCATGTTGCATTTGGCTTGTTGTTGTTTTAAATAGATAAACAATCATTAAGAAAAAAAAACTACACAATCAAAATCTAAACAACATATACCTATTATGAACCTAAATTCAAAGTGTCAAAAATGAAAACAATAACAAATTAACAACTATCATTAAATCCAATAAACCTAACTTTGATGATGAAGAAGATAAAGCAAAAGAACAATGTATAATCTCTTATTCAATGCATAAACTAAGTAAAGGAATTCAAGAAAAAGGAAAAAGAAGCAAATCTTGTGACCATCAATGATATGCATATATATATGTAAAACCAAACCGTTGCCACCGATCTCATTAGGCACATAAGTACTCAAGGTTTCATCATCTTTGTTCCATTTATAGATTAAGTTCATTGAGGATATATAACTTTTTAAAATTTATTTTTTAAAAAAATTACATTATCCAGATTTTATTTTATGAAATTTGTTAAATATCTATTTAATTTTGATTTTAATTTTTAAAATTTTCTCTTATACTATAAATCCTAGGTATGATCTAAACTAAAGGCCTGTTTTCTAAGCCTTATAATACAAATTTTGAATATCGGATAAATTATAATTTTAAAAAATATTTAAATTTTATCTATAATTACTTACCATACCTAATAAATTTTTAAAAAATATATACATAATCTTAAGATTTGGTAGAAAAAATTGATTTTTTAATATTTTATTAAGAATATAATTTTTACAACCACATAAACTAAAGATAAGATGCATAATTGTGATAGATACTAAATTTCCACAATTAAAATTATAATTGTCAAAATAATTAGACACCACAATTAATCCAAACTATAGTGACAATTAACATAGTTAAAAATTTAATTTTTTTGACAATATTTAATAGACACTAAATGGTTTAATTTTTTGTGACAAAATTGTTGTAACAAAAAATAGATGTTGAGTGACAGAAAACACTTTTGCCACAACAAATGAAAAATTATTGTGATAATAATATATCTTGTCACAATTACACATCATTTTCATCAAGAAAGTTTTGACACTAAATCTTATGTGCTTTTAGTGACCAACATTAGACACAAAAGAAATTTTGCCACTATTAATATATTAGTAGTGATGACTTAATTGTGACATATGGTACATTGTCACAATTATCTTTGTAATAGTGATAAAAATATAAGTTGTCACATTTAATTTAAGCAATAGTGTTGGTTAACTTTTTTGACACAAAAAACCTAATATTTGTGGCAAAATAATAGATTGTCACAAAAATATTGTCACTAAAAATCATAACTCTTGTAGTGGTTGTTGTAGCACTAGAAGCGTATAACCTCTGCAATCTTGGAGTTAGTGGCAAATATCATAATATTGCTTGAGCAATCTTTTTATGCCTGCCATTATCTGGTAGCCTTCATTGACCCTTTATTTGTTTATACCTCGGCTTATTACAAAACTTGCATGAAATATGCATGTCATCGTTTTTCCAATATAACATACAACCATTTTTGCAAGCATCAATTTTAACAACAGGTAGCCCCAATTCATTCATGGTTTTTTTGTGATGTTAATAATCTGTTGGCATTGTATTATCTGAAGGAAGAACTTCTCTAATTGCAGTAATCATGTTATTAAAATCAGCCTCAAACATATTGGCATCAGACTTGATAGATAACATTCTGGCAATAAAAGACAATTGAGAGTGATTCTGACAACCTTCATACAAAAGTTGATCAGCAACTTTTAACACATAAAAAAATCTATCAGATAATTGACATCTTTCAACACCATAAAAACTGGAAACTGACTCATCTAGATGAGGTTGTACGTTTGGACCTGCTTTATTGTTACAATGAGATGGATCCCGTGGTGGAACATAAGAACGAAAATAATCATATACCATCCTTTGATCCCATGTCATTATTGTACATAAAAATTGTGTTATATCATCATGCATTTAGTTAGTAATCCATCACCAATCATGCATATTTCCTAGTTTTCTTAATTATTTCCCCTCCTTCTGCACAATCTACTTTTTTTTAGTTGTTTTTGCAGAAAACTGGGGCTGACTGAGAGAAGACTGGAGACTGAGGATCCTGGAGAAAATATAAACCACCTGTGGCCTGCGAAAAGTACCTGTGGTCTGAAAAGCAACATGGGGCCCAGCTTCTGTCAATGGCTTTAAAAAAGCAACCTTAAGATTCTTTTGGGGCCATAAAAGAGAGAAGGATGGTAGAGGCGGCTAGAGAGGAGAAAAGAAGGAAGTTCTAAGGCTCTGAAAGGGGCTAAAAGAGGAGAATAAGGCTGACGAATTGAAGAACAGATTTTGTGTACATCATAGGGAGTTTTCTCAGCATTGTTGTGCTGTGATGTGTTAACTTTTATTCCTCATTTTTCTCTTTATAACTGAGACATGGAATTGTAAACTTTTCTTTAGGTTTGGGATTAACCCAAAGTAGTAGTTTTTTGATGTGTGTTACATTTGTATGGATCTTTTATGTTTACTGGCAGATTTCTTGAGTTGACTTTTGATAGGGTCTTTGAACTTCTTAAGTCGCCCTGAACTTGCTGAAAGATAGTTCTTGAGGGTTCTTCATATAATCACTATTCTTATTAGGGTTTTGAAAGGGTTTGTCTACCACGAAAATAGGAGACAGACTAATTAAGACCAACTTGTTATCTCTTGAACGAGACTGGCAAGTATTCTAGTATTATCACCCTTCAAGTAATCTATCCAACCTAAGTTTTGATCCAAACACATCATTCACTGCTCTTTGTGGTGAGTTTCCAAACCTAATTTCATCCCGACCTGAATCCCAGTTCACATTCCTATGTGCCTGTGTTTCTTATCTAAGTATTTTCTGCTACTTGTTATTTTCATTCTCCCAATTTTTAATTGTCTAGATAGCCTATTATTGCAATAGATTGGTAATCACACTTGGTCCTCGTGGGATCGATAACTTATTACTACTTGGCAAAACCGTGCGCTTGCGGTTGTGCAACAAGTTCTTGGCGCCGTTGTCGGGAACCATAGTGTTGATATTGATTGAATTGCAACATGGTTAGACTAGGCATTTTATTTCCTATTTCTCCCATTTAATCCAATCCCCTTAACTTGTTTAATTTCTTTGTAGGTCAATTCTCCTTCTATGCAAAGAAATCGCAGACTTGGAAGTCTATTAGAACCATATCAAGAATTTGATAGGGATTTCCGACTTCAATACCAAAGGAGAACAAAGCTTAAAGAATCCTCACAAGCATCAAACATGGAGTATAATAATAAAACTTTGAAGCAGTTTGCAGCCCCGAGTGCTTAAGGACTGCATTCTAGCATTGCAAGACCACCTGTTAAGGCAAACAACTTTCAGCCACAGCCGGCACTTATGTCATTAATTCAACAGAATCAGTTTGGAGTTTCACCAGTAGAAGATCCACACCTCCATCTCTCTGTTTTCCTTGAATACTATGACACAGTTAAGCTCAATTGAGTCCCACAAGACGCAGTCAGACTCAGACTTTTTCCTTTCTCATTACGGGACAAGGCTCAAGCTTGGTTACACTCACTGCCTGAGGGCTCTATCCAAACATGGGACCAATTACTCCAAGTTTTTCTCTCTAAGTACTTCCCGCCAAGCAAAACAGCTCAGTTGCGGAACCAAATCACTGGTTTTTACCAAAAGGATGGTGAATCACTGTATGAGGCTTGGGACAGATTCAAGAAGCTAATGAGATTATGTCCACACCATGGCCTGGAGAAATGGCTGGTTGTGCAAACCTTCTACAGTGGCTTAAACTATAACTCTCACATTTTAGTTGATGCTGCATCAGGAAGAGCCTTAATGAACAAAAGTGTAGATGATGGTTACAATTTAATTGAAGACATGGCGCACAACCACTACCAATGGGCAAGTAAAAGAAACACCACTCCAGAACCTACAGGAAGACATGATGTGGAAACCTTGAACCTGATTGCGGCTAAGGTGGAGGCTCTGACTCAAAAGTTTGACAAACTCAATGTCAGTACTCCAGGTGCTGCTAATGTCACATGTGAAATCTGCAGTTCCACAAGACATTTAGCTACAAATTGCCAGTTGATTGCACCCCCTTCTTCAGAACCATCAGTGGAACAAGTGAACTATCTTAACAATTTCAGTCAAAGACCTGTCAATGATCCATTCTCCAACACTTACAATCCTAGTTGGAGAAATCATCCCAACCTTTCCTACAAAAGTAACCAGCCCCATTTTGAGTAAAACCTCTGCTCTAATGTTCCTAGACAACCACCAGGATTTCAGCAGAGAATTTCCAATCCACAACCAATGCTGAAATCGAACTTAGAGGCCCTATTAAGGAACTTTGTTGCAACACAAGTCAAGCAAAATGAAGAGTTCAAGCAACAAAGTCAAGTCATGAATGAAGCAATTCGGCAGCTTACTTCCAAAGTTTACTCCTTGGCAACCCACAACAAAATGTTTGAAAACCAAATTGCGCAACGGGCAAGTTCATACTCCAGACCCCCAAGAATGTTCCCATGAAAACCAGAAATTAATCCAAGTGAGCATTGCAAAGTGGTAACTCTAAGGAGTGGGAAGCAACTACAGGACCCTAAGACAAAGCAAGTAGAAAATGAAAATGTTGAGATGAATCCAGCTGAAAAAAATAATACACAACAGCAAATGGATGAACAAAACAATGGAGATGCAGAAAACGTTGATGAAGCACCGAGGTACACACCTCTAAAACCTTACACACCACCTGTGCCATTTCCACAAAGACTAGCCAAGGCTAAGCTGGACAAGCAGTTTGGAAGGTTTCTAGAGGTTCTCAAGAAGCTATACATCAATGTTCCTTCCACATAAGCTTTGCAACAAATGCCTTCATACGCGAAATTCATGAAAGACATTTTATCCAAGAAAAGGAGATTGGAGGAATATGAAACAGTAGCACTAACAGAAGAGTTCAGTGCCTTAATTCAAAACAAATTACCTGTAAAGCTAAAGGATCCGGTTAGCTTCTCGATCCCATGCGAAATTGGGACAACAAGCTTTGAAAAGGCTCGATGTGATCTTGGTGCAAGTGTTAGCTTAATGCCTTTGTCAGTGTGCAAGAAACTAGATATGGGTGAGTTGAAGCCAACAACAATTTCTTAGCAACTTGCGGATCTATCTGTCAAACATCCAATAGGTATTCTTGAAGATATCCTAATCAAGTTTGGTAAGTTCTTTGTGCCCGCTGATTTTGTTGTGTTAGAAATAGAAAAAGACACTCAAATTGCAATCATCCTCGAAAGGCCTTTCTTGGCCACTGCAAGGGCACTTAATGATGTCAAAAATGGCAAGCTATCCTTAACTGTTGGTGAAGAAAAGTGGAATTTTATTTGGCTAACTCTGTTAAGTGCTCTTTTGTTGAAAGCTCTTGTTGTAGGGTTGATCTACTTAAACAAGCTATCAAAAAGGAGTTGCCAAAACACATTTCCAAAGACCCCCTCCAGCTGTGTTTGGTACAAGATGAGCTGGAAGATGATGATGGTGAAAGTAAGGATTATGCACGACTGCTGCAATCTAAGAAACTTCCACAGCACCAGCAAGCCAGAACTAAAACTTTGGAGCCAGTTTTCACAATACACAACTCAGAAGAATGTAAAGCTCCAAAGGTAGAACTAAAACCTCTCCCATCCACTCTTAGGTATTAATTCCTTGGACCCAATTTCACATATCCTGTGATTATTAATGCTGATCTAAGCAGGGCAGAATCTGAAAAACTTCTCAACGAGCTTACACCAAAAGGCCATAGGATACACCATAAATGATTTGAAAGGGATACAACCTTCAGTTTGTATACACAGAATTTTACTTGAACCTGATTACAAATCTTCTATTGAACACTAAAGAAGATTGAATCCCAATATGAAAGAAGTTGTTAGGAAGGAAGTGCTCAAATTGCTTGATACCAGTGTGATTTATCCAATTTCCGATAGTGAGTGGGTTAGCCCGGTGCAAGTAGTTCCCAAAAAAGGAGGCATGACCGTTGTGAAAAATGAGAAGGATGAATTAATGCCAACTAGAACGGTCACGGGTTGGAGGATGTGCATTGACTATAGGAAATTAAACAAAGCAACAAGGAAAGATCACTACCCACTCTTTTTTATAGATCAAATGCTAGAAAGGCTGGCTAAACACTCCCATTTTTGTTACTTAGATGGATTTTCTAGTTTTTACCAAATTCCTATCCATCCTAGTGACCAACACAAGACCACATTCACTTGTCCTTACAGCACTTTTGCCTATAGGAGGATGCCATTTGGTCTTTGTAATGCTCCCGCCACCTTTCAACATTGCATGATAACCATTTTCTCATATTTTATTGAAAACATCATGGAGATTTTTATGGATGATTTTTCGGTGTATAGCACAACATTTGATGAATGCTTAGCTAACTTATCTAAGGTGCTATACAAGTGTCAAGAAATGAACCTCATCCTCAATTGGGAGAAGTGCCATTTTATGGTACAGGACGGTATTGTGCTGGGACATGTGGTATCCGAGCGTGGAATTGAAGTTTACAAAGCAAAGGTGGAAGTCATAGAGAAAATACAGCCACCGACCTCAGTTAAAGCAGTCTGTAGCTTCCTAGGACATGCATGATTCTATCGGCGCTTCATAAAATACTTTTCAAAAATTGCAAAACCTTTAACTAATTTGTTGGCTTACGATGTCCCTTTTGATTTTAATCATGACTGTTTGGATGCGTTCTGCAAGTTGAAAAAGGCATTAACCACTGCACCAATAATTCAGCCGCCTGATTGGGAGTTGCCATTCGAAGTCATGTGCGATGCAAGCAACTATGCTGTAGGGGCTGTGCTTAGGCAGCGGAAGGAAAAGAGATTAAATGCAATCTACTATGCAAGCAAGGCGTTAGATGAAGCAAAAGTTAACTATGCCACAATAGAAAAGGAACTCCTTGCAATTGTTTTCGCCTTTGATAAATTCAGATCCTACCTTGTTGGCTCCAAAGTGATAGTATACACAGACCATGCTGCAATCAGATATCTTTTAAGCAAGAAGGATGCAAAACCAAGATTAATTAGATGGATTCTCCTTCTTCAAGAATTCGATCTTGAGATTCGTGATAAAAAAGGTGCAGAAAATGTGGTAGCCGACCACCTCTCAAGATTGCATCAAGGTGTGGATGAGAATGGAGAAAATGAGCTGGCAATCAATTATACATTCCCGGATAAATAGCTGCTAAAAATTTCTACAATTGAAGCTCCATGTTATGCAGATTTTGTAAACTACCTGGCTTATGGAATTCTGCCACCAGATTTGAAATTTCAGCAAAAGAAAAAGTTTTTCTCAGATTTGTGACACTACTTTTGGGATGAATCATTCCTTTACAAGAAATGTGCTGATGGAATACTACGAAGATGTATCCCTGACGTTGAAGCAGAAAATGTCATGTTTCATTGCCATTCTTCAGCTTATGGTGGGCATTTTAGTTCTTCAAAAACTGCAGCCAAAATACTTCAAGCTGGATTCTATTGGCCAACACTTTTCAAAGATACAAGAAGATATGTGCTCACCTGTGATCGCTGTCAAAGAACAGAAAATATTTCAAGAAGACATGAAATGCCTCTTAATTACATCCTTGAAGTGGAAATCTTCAATGTTTGGGGAATAGATTACATGGGTCTGTTTCCATCCTCATGCAACAACCGATATATCCTTGTGGCTATGGACTACGTCTCCAAATGGGTTGAAGCTCTTCCATCCCCAACAAACGATGCTCGAACAGTAATTAAACTCTTCAAACAGGTCATTTTTCCAAGATTTGGAGTTCCTAGGGCTGTTATAAGCGATGGGGGATCACACTTCATTGAATGTCAATTTGAGAGCCTCCTTAAAAAGTACGGGGTAACACACAAGATCACCACACCGTACCACCCTCAAACAAGCGGGCAGGTTGAAATTTCAAATCGGGAGATCAAAAGCATACTTGAGAAAGCATTCTCAACAACAAGAAAAGATTAGGCATTAAAACTTGATGATGCTTTATGGGAGTATCGGATAGCCTACAAAACGGCCATTGGCATGACCCCATTTCGCTTAATTTATGGCAAGGCTTGCCATTTGCCGGTTGAATTGGAGCACAAGGTGTTTTGGGCAATTAAAGCTCTTAATTTTGATATGAAAAAAGCTGGAGAAAAGAGGAAACTTCAAATACAAGAACTAGAAGAACTGAGATTGGATGCCTATGAAAATGCAAAAATATACAAGGAAAGAACCAAATTGTGGCATGACAAGCAGATTTTTCACAGAGAATTTCAAGAAGGGAATTTGGTCTTCATTTTAATTCCAAATTCAAGCTTTTTCTTGGGAAATTAAGGTCAAGATGGTCAGGACCTTTTAGAGTGTCCAAGGTTTTCCCATATGGCACTGTTGAAGTTCACAATGAGGCAACAGGCACCTTCAAGGTTAATGGACAAAGACTGAAGCATTACATTGTTGGAGAGCTCATTGAGGAAGGGACAACTTATACCCTCCCAAACCCCCCACCCCCCCCCCCCCTCCCATCACTAAATAAATGAATAAAAAGGGGTCGCGCTCATGACCTTAAACGAGCTCATGTTTTTTTTTCACTCATTTGTTTTATTTTTCTGCTTGTGCATACAAATTCTCAGTTATGTTAGTTGATTCAGGTATAAATGTTTATTGCAAGTTCAGATTTGTCCCAGGGATTCCTTTTGCTCCTTTGATGTTCAATTGTACAAGCCAGATTGCTAGCAGCCAGTGCAGACCCATTTGGGTTGACTACTACGAAACACAACCGGAGTGCGTTAGGGAACACAGGTGTGGATTGTGCGTTAGTGAGAAGAGTCCAGAAACAGTTTTCCCTCTAATTTTTCCAGTTTCTTTTCCCGATCCCAAAGTACACCTTTCTCTTTCCATCCACTTCCATTACTTTTCCCTCGCCCCGAGGCTACCCCATATGCTTCTTACCCCTTTCCCCATGATCTTCTTGTCCTTTCCTTTATTCCTTATTACTTTCTCCACAACCGAGACATCTTTTTCTTGACTTCCCATCACATTGCCCATTCTCTTCTTCTCTATCACTCACTCATCTCAACAGAACTCCCACCACTCTCTAACAGCTCACCCTATCAACCTAACAATCTTCATCATCTATGTTCATCTTCTTCAGTCTTCTCACCATCTTTCCTGAGTTCCACTGGCAGCGCCTCCAACATGCAGACCAGAAGAACAAAATGCACTGCAGCTACATCGAGCTCCCAGGGCCAGCCTCCACGACCTCCTCTGGTGAGCCACCCCTCCATTGAACAATTGCTTGGCGCTTCTTCATAAGGCATCATCTTCAAGGACGCTTTCCAACAAAACAGGTACCTGGTTCTCTCCAAACGAAGGATCATCCCAACCAGGTATATGGACGACTGTCTCATGCACACCTTAGGTATTATAGACGATGTTAACTGGATAGTAGACAACTTAGGGTGGACTGCGTTTATCAACATGAGATTTCCTACCTATGAGCATCTTACCCTAGAGTTTCTAAGTTCCATTGATGTCCACATTCTCTATGGCCCTGGCAGTGATGAAGGTGAGATCACCTTTCGGCTCCTTAATCAAGACCACAAATTTAACCTAGCTTGGTTTAATGACATTTTTTGTTTCCCCACTAGTGACAACCGCTGAACACCTAAGGACTTTGATGCCACAAACTTTTGGCACACACTCACCCACAAACCCGCATATGACCCTCCACAACCAGAGCTACTAGTCTTAGAAACCCTTGCTTTAGGTACATTCACCGTATCATGGCTCTTACATTGTTTGGTCATGGCGATTGTGAAGCCATAGTTAGGCATTCTGAGCTCATGTTTCTGTGGGCAATGTTGCACAGCACACCACTAGAGACAGGTGCCCACTTAGCTCGCCAGTTTGCCAAAGTTGGCAAGGCTTCATCTGGCGACATTGTCCTAGGCGGTCTCATTACCCTAATTGCATTTTCCCTTCACTGTGACTTGTCTCGATTTCAAAGAATTCCAAGTAATATCCGGCTAGACATGGAGGCTTGCATTGCTATGAAGATGATCGTCAAGGAAGCTGACGGCTACTACCTCGTTCTTAAGTGAGGCACACCACCTTACCCTATCCCCAACCCCGAGCACTCCACTGTCTATCACCAAGAAAATTGGGGCTTTCCAGGCCTGCAGCCACCTCCAAGACAACCTACTAAACATAGGCCACAACAGCCTCAGCAAGCTATATAGCTCAGAGACGATCTTGCACGCATCCTAGCTACTCTCGACACCATCCTGGCTGAACAACAAATTCAAAGACCTGTTTTAAACTAACTTCAGCAACAGATTAATGCGATCTACGAGTGACTAGTCGTGCAGGGCCATTTCTCTCCACCACATTGATCCGGTCAGTTCCTCTCCCCCCCCCCCCCCCCCCCCCCCCCCCCCCCCCCCCAATTACTTACTTTTTCTTAAATTCATCATATTGAGGACAATGCGAACAGTAGGCTTAGGGGAGTTAGTTAGTTTAGCAGTAGAATGGTTTGCACTCTTTCATGCATTCATGCATTTGCATCTTGCATTAAAAAAAATGAATGGAAATCTTGCTACCAGAAATCCTATGATGAATTGTTTAGCATGACACAAAAAAGGGCATGGGATAGTTTTTCTTATCTAATGGTGATTGGACTGCACACTTTGCATTTACAAGAGTTTAACTTAGCTAATCCATTGCTTGTGATCCTGTGTTTTAACTTAGTATATACATTTGTAATGAACTCTTCTTGAGATTTTGTGACCCCATAACATTCTCTTTGGCCAAGTTAAGTTCTCAAATAAGAGGGAAATGACATAGGTGATGTTCTAGAAATGAAAAAAAAATGAGGTCTATGGCAGCACTCCTTGGTTTTCAAGGGCTACTTGCTATCGAGACATGAGTGCGTTTATGTAGGATTGTAATAAGTAGAAGGGTGGCTCTTGTGCCTAACCAGCATGTGCACCCTTCCGGAAAAAAAATGAGATCACCACATTCTAAGTTAGTCGGACAAAGAATTGAAAAAAAAAAAGACAAAAAGAGAAAAGAAAATGAAGTTGTTAAAGAAACCCTATTGATCCCTCCAAAAAAAAAAATCCTAGCTAGTAAGTTGTGTAGGGGATCTCATGGAGTTTCTACGGCTCATTTCATCTTTATATCCTAATTTAAAACTTAAGACCATTTGCATGTGGGATGAATCAAATTTTCTTTTTGTAATGCTTGTGTGCAGTCCATCCTGTGAAAGAAGATAATTGCTTCATGTTCTTTATGAACTCTCATTATAGTTATGCTTGTGTCCTGTGCCAAACAATGTCATCATCTGATTTCTAAGCATTTCCCCTGCCATGATGTTTAATTGTAGCATTGCTTGAGGGCAAGCACGAATTTAGGCTTGGGGGAGTTTGTTGTACATAAAAATTGTGTTATGTCATCATGCATTTAGTTAGTAATCCATCACCAATAATGCATATTTCCTAGTTTTTTTAATTATTTCCCCTCCTTCTGAAAAATCTACTTTTTTTAGTTGTTTTTGTAGAAAATTGGGGTTGATTGAGAGAAGACTAGAGACTGAGGATCCTAGAGAAAACACAACCCACCTGTGGCCTGCGAAAAGTACCTGTGGTCTGAAAAGCAGCATGGGGCCCAGCTTCTGTCAATGGTTTTAAAAAGGCAACCTTAGGGTTCTTTTGGGGCCATAAAAGAGAGAAGGATGGCAGAGGCGGCTAGAGAGGAGAAAAGAAGGAAGTTCTAAGGCTCTAAAAGGGGCTAAAAGAGGAGAACAAGGCTGGGGAATTGAAGAACAGATTCTGTGTACATCATAGGGAGTTTTCTCAGCATTGTTGTGTTGTGCTGTGCTGTGTTAACTTTTATTCCTCCTTTTTCTCTTTATAACTGAGACATGGAGTTGTAAACTTTTCTTTAGGTTTGGGATTAACCCAAAGTAGTAGTTGTTTGATGTGTGTTACATTTGTATGGATCTTTTATGTTTAATGGCAGATTTCTTGAGTTGACTTTTCATTTAAGTAACTTCGACTTGTGAGTGTGAAAGCCTTACTTGTTTTATCCTAGAGATCAAGGTTAATTGAAAGGTTAACCAGGGTCTTTGAACTTCTTAAGTCACCCTGAACTTGCTGAAAGATAGTTCTTGAGGGTTCTTCATATAATCACTGTTTTTATTAGGGTTTTGGAAGGGTTTGTCTACCACGAAAGTAGGAGACAGCCTAATTAAGACCAACCTGTTATCTCTTGAAAGAGACTGGCAAGTATTCTAGTATTATCACCCTTCAAGTAATCTGTCCAACCTAAGTTTTGATCCAAACACATCATTCGCTACTCTTTGTGGTGAGTTTCCAAACCTAATTTCATCCAGACCTGAATCCCAGTTCACATTCCTGTATGCCTGTGTTTCTTATCTAAGTATTTTCTGCTACTTGTTATTTTCATTCTCCCAATTTTTAATTGCCTAGATAGCCTATCATTGCAATAGATTGGTAATCACACTTGGTCCTCGTGGATCGATAACTTATTACTACCTAGCAAAATCGTGCGCTTGCTGTTGTGCAACAGTCATCTGCCCATAATCACCCCAATGTGTCACTTTTTCCACAACACGATCTTGAACATCAAGTTGCTCCTCACTAGTTGGGAACAATTCTTCGCCATGACAAGTCCAATTCCAATAACATTGTTTAAAACCACGACGATACAAATACGTAACGACATCATTCAGGTGAACAAACAATGTATTTTTGCATTTAAAACAAGCACACCTAATATTTTCTCCATTCTTATATGAGTCATCTTGATTGATTGCAAACTAGATAAATTCATCCACCCTGGCAATAAATTCGTCAGTCAATCCTTTTCGCCCAGGTAGATTTCAATTATACATCCACTGTCTTCACAACAATTTTGTCCTACAACCACTATTTTTAATTAAGTATTAGAGACCATCTATTGTTAATTCCCAAACTATGTATATGAATACATATGTGCACAAATAATTTTAAAAGCATGTAAAATAGTAGACAATACATATATGCGTGAATAAATATTAAATGTACTAAGATATCATTTTGTTATGTAGAGCTACTTTCACAGGGATTTTGGAATTCTCACATACAAAATATATATTTCATTTCACATTCTACCATTTCCTCACCGGCAAAGATGAAAATATATATATATAAAAATACAAAATATTTATTAAAAATAAAATAAAATATTTATAACGAAACAAATTACTTATCAATTTAAAAATGTATATGGAAACATATTAAATTAGTAAATTACCTAATAAAATAAAATAAATCAGAAATTAGGCTAAGTATGCTAGAAGGAATGGAACATCTTAATCCAATGAATTAGGTTGCATCTAAATATCCAAAATTCAGAGTTGCAGTCAGTAGCAATAATGCTTCATAATATGACAGAATTCATTACCTTTAATTTGAGATCTTCTATTTCAATTTCCAATGAATTAATGTGGTTCTTCAGCTGATCAAGTGCCTCTTGTGCTGTTAACAAGCTTGGAGAGGACACTTGTTATGTGAACCCAGCAACCTGCAACACCATTCCAGATAAACATTAAGCAATCATCATCAAGGTAGGTATTCAAGTAATACCTGGAATGAATTATGGCATGAAAAAAAGTGTTGATAATGTATATACCTCCAATATACTGGTACATAAACCCAATAACTTTTGACCCAAATAGATTCTTTCCTGTTCACTATCCTGAATAATAAAAAGGAAAAACAGAAAGTATTAAACTCCATATCAGAACATGAAAGTCATAGTAGCAAGAGAGCCCGTACTTCTAATCTCCTCTTGAGCTGCTCCTCTTCATCAAAGTCAACAGATGGTTTCTTCCCAATAGCAGCTCGATAACGAGGAAGCTCTTCTTTTACACGTAAAAGCACTGCCTTAGATTGTTGCAAGTAAATACAATCTGTCACAAAAAGCATACAAGAAAGGCCATGCTTATTTTGAGCACTATTAATAACTGATTAGAACATGAATTTATAATACAGAAAAGACAGATTGATTCTAGAAACAATATGAATAAAGCCTAATAAATTTAAGAACAGAAGACCTACAAATTATAATTACAGAAATACAGCTGATGCTACTCACAGATACTATGTGGCTTCGGCAGGCAATCTGCAGCAAACAAAATACTGTGATTGGGTTTATATTACAAGTCAACTGTCACTCTAGGTGTCGTCATCACCACCATCGTCACTACTGACACATGCCTGACCAAATGACATAGGTCAAACAAAAGGGAACTAATGACATATTAATTCACAAGCCAACAACAACACAAAGATGTACTACAGTGTGTGATGTACATAATTGTAAAACAAGGGACAAAAATATCATTCTCTCTTATAATTCTTAGTGAGTATTTTATGTTCTAGCTCCTTTAGTCAATGTGATTAACAAAGAGAAAAATGATATAGACTCCTTTAGTATGTATTTCACATTTGGTTAATGATCACCAATAAAACCAAGTAATCATAAACTTAGTACACAATTATGTCTTGATTTATAGTAGTGATTAGAGGCAAAATAACACTCATCTTATCTAAATATATAACTTTTCATTAGTATTAAAATTTAAAAAAAAAAATCAGTTACAGTAATGCAATTTCCTTCAAGATCTTATACTATTTAAGTTGGGCACATACATTCTCACACATCTTTACTGAAATGTCCCAAGGAAAAAAGAACTCTATCTAAAATCATTAGCATCTTTAAATGGAGAATGTTAACACACTAAATAGACAATTCTCAGAATTTCCTTAATGCTAACTAAACAGTGTTGCGTTTTAGTTGAAACAAGGTAAATTTAATCATGAAAAAGAAAAATATTCAATAATGTATATTGAGCACACAAGAACACAACACTTCAATTAGAACTAGAGCAGTGTGAGAAGAAAAACATAAACATTTGGTATTCTTCCTTAATTGTGAATAGAATGATCACCCTTAATTCCGACCCATATGAATGTTCATGTGTGCCAAACAATGAGCTAATTATGTTTCATCTTAGATGGATTCAACACACATTTCTCAACAGCTAGCAACTAGTCAGTTAAAACAATTTGCTATATAACCGGCAACATATATACATTCACTATGTCTGACAAATCTTACAAGCCAAGAAAATAAGGTTTAAAGCTATGTAATGACTTTGAGCATCTTCAAGATATCAACTCAATATAATTGTATCCCAATCTAAAAGGTTGTGAATGTTCAAAGTGCATTCCAAAGTTAATCAAACCAAATTAATGACCTATGGTGCCTTGATCATACCATGTTAATTTTTCCCCATTTGTGACTGCAACGTTAATCAAATCAAAGCAAAGTTAATCAAACCAAACTTAGATAGGAAGTCTACTTGGGAGCTCTACTTCAGACAAAAAACAATGCTCCAATATTATTAAGTTACAAAAAATATGCCTCAAAAAAAAAAAAAAAAAAAAAAAAAAAAAAAAAAAAAAAAAAACAGATATCTCCAAGATCAAACACTACCACTATCCTTTAATCATCCTGTAAACAGATATCAATAAAGAGCACTAAAAGAGCAAATACACACACACACACACACACACACACACACACACATATATATATATATATATATATTGCAATAAACCCATCTCATAAGAGAAAGTATTTTAGGGTCTTAAAAAAAAAGATATTACATCTCTAGATGCATATCAATTATCAAGTATCAACTTTTCTATTACTCCCAGAGGCAGGACTAACATGAGTAACATCTCACATAGAGTGGAGTGAATAGCAGAATGGTTCGATCAGAGATCAAGACCAAAATTATGATATTTCTAACAAAAACACAAACAACTGATTCAAAATCCACAAACCCAACCGAAAGGCATAATTAATACAAGAACTAGCACAAATTACATCAATTCCTCAAAGATCCCCAATCAAATAAAGCAAATCAAGGGCAAAACCTAGGATTTCTGACAAAACGATCGATTCAAAAGCAAATCAAGGCAAAAAGGGATAGATCATTTACCAGCGAGGGGATGAAGGGAGGATTCTAGCAATAGGATTGGGAAGTGAGAGGAACGAGCTCATCGTTCTCCTCCCAATCGACAATAGTGAAAAAGAGAGAGAGAGAGAGAGAGAGAGAATTTATTAAGCCTTTGATGGAATTCTTATCTGAAGGGCTTTTGATGGAATTATTATTATTATTGTTGTTGTTGTTGTTAATTAAAAGTCATGAGGTAATTTTCTAATTATATATTTTCCTCTAATACCTAAATCAAAAACAAATGAGGAACATCATCATCTTAATTAATTTTGCACATTTTCCATGAATTTCTTGTTATCTAACTCATTCAAAAATTTTATTAAGGCAAAATATTGATTAAAATTGGGATTTTATACCTTTCAAGTTATGTTAATATTATATTTAGCCGGTATTGAGTTAATCATAATATTTGTATGTATAGATGACAAAAATAAATTTTTATGAAAAATATAAAAAATTTAGCAATGAATTTGACAACCTATATCCAAAACCGTACCAAATACCGTGCCAAACAAAAATACCATGACAAATATTTTTGTTTGGCAAGGTTTCTGAAAACCGTGCGTAATTCTGAAACAAATAAAAATTTTCCAAATTATTCTTTGACATATAAATTAAAATTGGTATTTTATACCTTAAATCCACTTCAATCCATGTTAATTTTATATTTTGTTATTTAGTTTTAGTAGTTATTGAGTTAATCATAATATTTGTGCATGTATACGAGAAAATATAATTTTTATGAAAAAATAAAAAATTTAGCAATGAATTTGACAACATATATCCAAAACCATGCCAAAAACCGTGGCAAATAAAATTATTTGTCACTGTTTTTGGCACGGCTATAGGCAGACCGTGCCAAATACCATGCCAAATTTTTTTGGTTGGCACAGTATTTGGCACTGTTTTCTAAAAACCGTGCCAAATTCCATGCCAACTAAAAAGTTTCTAATTATTTTATAAAAAATTGATTATAATTGGAATTATATTGTTAATAAGGTAAAATTCGTTGCATGGGGAAAGATTTTAATATAGACAACATGAGTGGGTGTAAATAATTATTAGTTTTTAATGTTTTACTCAATCAAATATTCACTAGCTTTATACATTATGTTCACTCTAACTAGATTGAGATATTTCATATGCAACCATGTTAATTTTATATTTTGTTATTTATTTTTAGTAGTTATTGAGTTAATCATAATATTGGTGCATGTATACCAGAAAAATATAATTTTTATGAAAAAAAATAAATAATTTAGCGATGAATTAGACAACATATATCCAAAACCGTGCCAAAAACCGTGACAAATAAAATTATTTGTCACTGTTTTTGCCATGGCTATAGGCCGACCGTGCCAAATACCGTGCCATCTTTTTTTGGTTGGCACGGTATTTCGCACCGTTTTCTAAAAACTGTGACAATTATCGAGCCAAATAAAAAAATTTCCTAATTATTATTTGACATATAAACCGTGCCAAATACCGTGCCAAATTTTTTTATTTGACACGATAGTTGCCACGGTTTTCTAAATACCGTGACAAATACCGTGTCAAATAAAAATTTTTCTAATTATTCTTTGACATATACACCTTGCCAAATACCGTGCCAACTTTTTTTGTTTAGCACGGTAATTGGCACGGGTTTTTAAAAACCGTGACAAATACCGTACCAAATAAAAATTTCCCTAATTATTCTTTGACATATGCACCGTGCCAAATGTCGTGCCAAATACCGTGAGAAATTTTGGCACAGTATTTGGCACCGTTTTCTAAAAACCATGACAATTACTGTGCCAAATAAATATTTCCCTAATTATTCTTTGACATATACACAGTGCCAAATACCGTGCCAAAGTTTTTTTGTTGGCACGGTATTTTGCACCGTTTTCTAAAAACTGTGACAATTACCGTGCCAAATAAAAAGTTTCCCAATTATTCTTTGACATATAGACCATGCCAACTTTTTTGTTGCCACGGTATTTGGCACCATTTTGTTAAAACCGTGACAATTACCGTGCCAAATAAAAATTTCCCTAATTATTCTTTGACATATAGACCGTGTCAAAATTTTTTGTTTGGCACGGTTTTGTAAAAACCGTGACAAATACCGTGTCAAATAAATTTTTTCCTAATTATTCTTAAACATATTGATTAAAATTGGGATTTTATACCTTCAATCCATGTTAAATTTATATTTAGTTGATATTGACTAAATCATAATTTTTGTGCATATACACAACAAATATAATTTTTAATGAAAAAATTGAAAATATAGCAACAAATTTGCCAAAGTATATCCAAAACCGTGCCAAATAATTTTTAATATAAATTTGTTTTAGTTTTTTACAATATTACTAAAAAACCATTTTATGTTGCTTTTTTTTCATCACTATTTTTGTCACGGAATTAATTGTGAAAAATATTTTTTGTATTTGTCACGGTTATTGCCACGGATTATAAGTGCCGTGCTAAATACCGTGACAAATCTGTCACACAAATTGGCACGGACAAAGAACCGTGACAAAGATTGTCACAGTTTTTTTTGTTCCGTGCCAATGTTTGTCACATTTTTGTTTCCGTGCCAATTTTCGTGAAAATTTTGGCACGGTTTTCATTCCGTGACAAAATTACCGTGCCAAATTCTTGTTTTTCTTGTAGTGGATGTCAATAATATATACCTTTCTTCATGTGTAAAATTAGTAATTCGTTAGTGAAGCAATAAAGTTTTGGATTCCAACCATAAGTGATTCATAAAGTGAGGATGGTCGTTGATTTTAGACTCTCAAGTATAACTATATCAGTTATGCACAAATCTTTAAGTTGGAGGGGTAAAAATCAACAAAGATAACCAGTATGGGCTAAAACGAATATGTCATTTAAATGGCCAAAACAAACAATGAGAGGTGATAAATGGTTTTAATCCTAAACTTAAGTCTACCTTTACTCTTGTTCTTTCCACTTGGGTAAACAGTACAGTAAGGTTGTTGCTACTATGTTGCTAGCTTGGCAATAAAGTTAGCTCATTCCCTTTTAATTATCCAAGTAATTTTGTTTCTCTTCATAATCCATGCTCGCCTTCTCAAACATTTGATTGATAGGTTGACAAAAGATTAGCCACTTCTAAGTCTCAAAATCTTTCTATTGTTGGATTCTTGCTTTACGTGTTTATTCATTTCATTCTTGCTTTTGAGCCTCATGCAATCGCTAAGCTTGGTAGGAATTCATTTGGATCAATTTCAATGATAAAAAATGAACCCATCCTGTTAATTGGAGCAATCTTACTACTCTTATCACTAAAGGTGGCCTTGGAGTTAGAAATCTCAAGATTATTATGAAACCTTCATTAATCCAGATGATAAAATATGGATCCAACTTTGGACAAAGTTGGAATGCTTAGAAGGATGGTGTGAGGTCCAGGTTGTCCTAGGCTTTTAATTCCTTAATTTATAGAAGATAAAACTAATGTTAGTAAGCAGTATCATGATAAAAAAATATAAAATAAGAACACAAATTTATTTGAAAAATTTTAAATCATAAAAAAAACAATATTTAATATAAGATATTGAAAAATCGTGTACAATGGTGGTGACAAAGTTTGTCAAGGGTCTTTTTGACATAATAAAATTTTAAAATATATTTAAATAAGTCCTAGTTCAATTATAAATTCAATTGATTTAAATCTAATTTACGCAACTGTCTAATTCTATTTTTTTAGGTGCGGAATTATTTAAACATATCTATATTTCTCATAATTTAAACAATTGCATAATTCACACTTGGTGATCAAATTAAATAAAATTCATATCATAAATTCTAATTATCTCAACTATAAATCTGCATCTTTCATCCCAAACAAAGATTATTCATAATGTTGAAATAAGCACCAACTTGTACTTGATACCTGAAATCCTCTAGATTACTGTAGTATGAAATTTATCCATAGCTAAGTGAAGGTCCAACATTTTATCTATGATAATAACTTAGATATTTTCCATTCATGGAATGCTTCAGTGAGGACATTGTTGTGAAGGTATCCACTCAGATGGGCTATTTTGGTGGGTAAGGAAATGAGTGAATTTGGGCTTTTGAGAATGATCATGTTAACTCTAGAGAATGTTGGGTGTGTTTATTTATTTATTTATCTACTTATTTATTATTTATTTTTTGTTAAAACCAAAATTACCCAAAAGTTGAAGTTGTTGATTTAGGGGGGTTTCAGTAAGAAGATTACCTGCAAATAAGATTTCTCTTAAACAAATTGAGAGTTTTTTTAATTCATCAGATCCTTTCTAAATAGTGAAATTATTACTTAGGGTCTTTTCTTTTAATTTTATTTTGACTTGCCAACCCTAGTAGTAACTCTGATGTTTTAACTTGGTTCAAAGTAACTTTTTTTTACCCCTTTTATTTATATAATTAAAATCCTTTTCATAATATACATATATATCATTAAATATTAGATGTAAAATGGTGGATTTTTATAATTTTCTATTGTGTGATAAGGCATCATGTAGATATGTGCTCAATGGCTGCTCTAGTTGATCAAACCTCTCTTCTGGGTTTATTGCTGGCAGCCCAAGCCATTCATTTTATCAAACCTTTGATAAATAAATTGACAAAATTGACCTAAATTTATTAAAGTTCAATATATATTTACAATGAAACCAATTATATGCTTCATATTTTTAATGGTGAATATAATTATTTTGCTAGTTTTCTATTAAGTTGGTCAACTAACATGGTAGATTAGTGTTTTTAGGGAATAATTAAGGGCAACTAACCATTACAACATATACTTTGGTGATCAACTAGAGAATTTATATTCTAAGTTTGTCGGTGAAATAGAATTATTTAATCAATTTTTTATTTAAAATATAATTAATATAACTTACACATTTTTTTCCAAAAGTTTTGTAAATCACAAGAATTCTATAGTTAATGGTTTGTTTTTCAACATTTTAAATATAAGATTGTAAACTTTCATGTCGAATATCCTAATGTACACATCAATAAAAATGTTAATTTTTAATTAATAACATTTTATTTTCATTCTTTTAATATATGTTTCATTTTTTTATTTTATAAATAGGGTTGTACATATGGTGCGTACTGGACTCCATAAATAAAAAAGGTTCATCAACAAATGGATACATGTTCATTTACTTGCAGTTGTTGATATGATTTGTTTATCAAACTTTGTTGGTTAATGAGCCACTTATTTTTATTTATTATGTCTTTGAAAACTCTTCCAAAATATATATCTCTCAAGTCATCAAATATTAATTTCGCTTTTACCTACACGAACAAGATAAAAATAAGAAAATAAAAACAAGAGAAACTCTTAACCAAACTGATATACTAATCGATCAATATAATAAAAAGACCACAATAGTACTAAAAGAGGCCACTCACACATTATTATTACATAAGACATAACAAAAACTCCACAAAGACAAATAACCAAACCACCAAAACAACCAAACACTAGAACCTCATGACCTCAAACCCAATTCGAAGGACACATTATCATCATCATATAAATAAATATATAGAGAGAACTAACACTCATCTATTCCTTTTTCTCTTCCACAACTTCTGGAGCTTCCTCTACAGCATCACCATCAGCAGCAACAGGTGCAGTTTCAGGTGCAGTTTCAGGCTCAGGTTCAGGTTCAGGTTCAAATACATTCTCTTCTGGTTCTGCAGGAGCTTCAACAGCTTCTGTTTTTTCTTCCCCTACAACTTCAACATCAGCTTCTTCGGCAGGAGTATCGATCTTCGGATCTTGCTCTTCTTCCACCTTTTCCTCAGTTTTTTCCTCAGTTTTTTCCTCAGTATCAACTTTGGTTTCTTCCTCTGGTCTTGACTCTTCTCCTTCATCTTCTGTTTTGGGAGGTTCTTCAACTACTGGTACCGGTGTTTCTGTTAATTCTGATGATGTTTCAACATTTGTTGGAGCAACTGGGGTTTCTTCGTCTACTGGTGTGGCTTTAACATCCTCCAGGACTTGGCTTGTTTCAACCTGCATGCATGCATGCATGTTTTGTAATTTAACAATGCTCAAGCATATTAGTATTTTTTGGCTGCTGAATTTGAGGATTGAGATTAATCAAATCAAATCTAGTGTTTGATTGCATTAAAAATATAAAATTAAAATCCTGAATTTGAATATCAATTTGCTCTATGAAAAGAACAAACAAAACAAAACAATCAGTCTTGATCTTTAAATTTTATAAACAAATCAAATCAAATCCAAACTAATAGTATGACTCATCTGCAAGAATTAAACATATATTGACAGCAATGTTAACCAGAAATGAGAAATTTTTCTTATGCCTATTAACTTTTTTAAATTATTTTTAGCAAGTGTTTTTTACTTTGTAACTAATGAGTTGGCAATCAATTTTAGTTACCTGACATTTAATTAATGGCAATGTGGATTTACTTAGCCCTAAAAGGAAGAAACGAGAACATTGGTTGAATAGAAGTACTTCACTTGTTGATAAGAGCTTTATAGAGGTAATTTTTTTTTTTTTTTGTTCTCTATTTAATATGAAGAATATTCATGATAAGAGATCAAAGATAAGGTACTATCAAAATAAACCAATTAATTATTAAATAAATTAATCAACCCAATGAGCTGGTCCCACGTGAAACTTGTTCCTCAAATTTGAGACAACTCTACGTGGACAATGCATGCCTACAATCACTAAATCCCATGCAAATATGTACGTAAACCCGGGATAGATCTTCCGATGCCCAGTAGCTATAGTTAAATATTTAATTTTTCTTTAATATTAATAATTAATTATATTTATTTAAATAATTTTATCTTGTTAAACTAGTTTAAGTGAACTGAAACTACTAATATATTTTTTTTTATAACAATCATATGTATATATTCTTGAAAATATTTTTATTTAGTTAAAGATCAACCAGAAATCTTATCAAAAATAGTTTTTTTTGGAGGTTAGTTGCCTTTCCTTTTCAATAATATTGTATTTTATATTAATTTTTTAAATTATTTATTTCAATAATGCACTTTTGTGAATATATATATATATATATATGACAAACAAGATATTTTCGAATAGATACATTTTGGGTGTCCACTCGTATCACATCTTAAGCTTTATTACCCAAACAATCTATATTTAATTTTAGTAATACAGTTAATAAACATAGCACAATAAGCTAGTTAAGAATCCTCATAGAAACCAAGATGATCTATCTATCCCAAGGTATTAATCCTTTATAAATCAACCCGGTTTAATTTTGTGAATTATATTACTAATATACATCCCACCATTTTTTTCGAGTCTTACCTAGTATTTAATAAACAACAAAAGCCATAACTTTAGCTACTCAATTCCAATCTCTCAAGGCTTAAAAAAAGATCTATCTATATATATATATATATATATATATATATATTGAACAAAGAAAACAAAAAGAAAATAGAGAAACTGGAGAGAAAGGTGATCAAGAACACAATTCCAAAATTCTTTAGCCACTCAAACTAAATCTCTCAAAAACTAAAAGAAAGGGACATAGATCACTATATATCATCTCCATCTATAATCCTCATAGAAGGGACATAGATCACTATATATCATCTCTATTATAATCCTCATAGTTAAGGGACATAGATCTCTATAATCCTCATAGAAACCAAGCTGATCTATCAGTCCCAAGTTATATAATTCCTTAATAACTCACCTTAATTGGTGTTATGTGAATTATGTTACTAATATATATCCCGCAATTTTTCATAGTGTTCCCTCTTATTTAACAAATTATAAAAGCCATATATATATATAGAACAAAGAAAAATAAAAGAAAGAAAAAAATAGAGAGAATGGAGATAAAAGTGACCAAGAACACAAGAACTCATCCAAAACTTTTTAGCCACTCAAACCCAATCTCTCAAAACTAAGACAAGGTACAAAGATCACTACATATATATCATCTCTAACACTCTTTGCTACACAATCTTATAAAAAACTAATTAATGAATAGAAAAACCTCACCTCAGCGGATGCCATGGAAAAATGAGAAACTAAAACTAAGCTCTTAAAGCAAAGAAGATAAAAAGAAGGGAAAGAGAGAGAAAGGCAATAGAGAGCTAGTAAGTGAAGGGTGGCAAGAACACTAGCAAATACCTCTCAATTTATATGAGAGCTCTCTGATGGCCAACAAGAATCTCTACCGACATAGTGACTCACATTATTGAGTTAAAAATTAATACTAATTAAGAGGACACACACCATGCCATCATGGTATCTTATTTTTTAATATATCATTTCCAAGACTTTAATGATTCCCAAGGTGTAATGCACACGTGGCAAGAGATTATTGGTTGGATCTGGGGAGGACTGGTTTTTTAAGCTGGAAAGCTTTAGGGGGCGGTGGAAGGTGGGGCCGAAAAAGGAAGGCGGTGATGCTGACGTGGAGGGAAATTCGTTCGTTCACGGCACGGGTTTGATGGGGACCACGGCGTCTACGAAAGAGGACATGGGCGTAGGAAATGGAGGGAGTGATGACGTGGAGTGTTTGGAGGGTTGGGAGAGGGGTCGGCAAAGCGGTCGTTGAAAGGGAGGGGAGGCGTGCGTGACAGCGAGGAATGTGGGACCCGTGGTTCAGAGTAATGCCACGATTGGTGACTGTCATCCACGTGGCTTGGAGAAGACCGAGGAGGGTTTTTGATGAGGATGAGTCGGAGGTGGTGGGTCCCATGAGACTGAGACACTGGAGAGTTGTATCAAAATAGTAATGATGATGGGATTTTGGGAAAACCAAGGGGCGGGGGGAGGGAGAGGGTTGTCCTTTGGGGGGAATCTATTGTAATTGTAATTATACAAATTTGATGATTTCATTCTTTGGGGATTTATTATTTTTTTTTTTCTGTTTGGAATTTGTAATTTTGGTTTAAATTATAGCAGAGTAATAGTATGTTGATTTTTTATCAAGCTTTTCTCAGGTGCCAAATCTGATAAAAGATGAAAAAGAGTAAAACATAAATAAAACCAAATACATTCATTTTTTTTTTATTTCTCAAATTATTATAGACTCATGACAATATAACAACATCACACATATCCAATAAATACATTATATAACTTATTAATAGTTTTGGAACCCAAATAAATGTCGTATTGATTGAAGAACCAAATTGAATAATGATAGTTTGGTTGTTTTAAACCTAAAAATAATAATGTTCTCATTTGTTTAAGAATTTTTATATAAAAAAATAATGAAAATTATATACATATATACATTTATTTGAGGGCCATTTATTTTACGGCAATCTATTTCCCCCACTTTGATGTTCTTTTGTTCTTTAGTGGGTTTTGAAGTAAACCAACTTTAGTGTCTTTTTTTTTTTTTAACTTGTAATGGAGAAGTGAGTTACCTTATAAAAACGAGCTTCTTCCTATTTCTGAAGCCTTCCTCATCCCCCCACTTATAAGTTTCTTTTATACTGAAGTGGGGGATGTGCCACTTCTCCCACTTCAGTCTGAAGTGGGTTTTAGTTTAAAACATACTGAAGTGGGGAAATCACATATAAAAGCTCATTTCTCCCCACTTCCAAAACCTTTTCTGAAGTGGGAGAATTCCATCATGTTTAGAGAACCCTACATATCTCTCCCTTTTTTCCGGTGGGTCTCAAGAAGACACTGTATCGTCATTCCCTCGCCTCTAATTTCCTTTTAGGTCCACCTAGATCTCTCCCTTGGCAGAACTACTCTATCTTCTGGTGGGTCTCAAGAAGGGCTAGCGTTGTCATCAGGCCTTCAATTTCGTTCCACGTCCACCTAGATCTCTCCCTCAATAGTGTTGATCTCTCTTCTGGTGGATCTCAAGAAGTGTCTGCATCGTCATCATTCCCTCTACCTCCTATTTCTTTTCGAATCCACCGGCCTAGATCTCTCCCTCGGTGGCGTTGATCTCTCTTTCGGTGGATCTTGAGAAGTGCTAGAGATGTCATCATTCCCCCTCCTCTGATTTCCTATCAGGTCTACCTAGATCTCTCACTCAATAACATTGATCTTTCTTTTGGTGGATCTCGAGAAGTACCGCCGTCATCATCATTCCCTCGTCCGGCGTTGTCGTGGTCTTCTTGAATTTTGCTTGAGGTTAGTTTGTTTTTTATTGATTGAATTTGTATCTTGGTCTCTTTTATTTAGTGATTTTTTTTTTTTTTTTTTTTTTTTTTTTTTTGCAAGGGTTTGGTATTTGAAAGAAATTCCCCTTCTTTTGATTAATCTTAGATTGAACTTGCGTTTCTTTGTGTCTTTTTCAGTGTGAACTTAGGCAAGGGTTTAGTTTTTGAAGGAGATTCCTTTGCTCTTGATTTACCCATGATTGAATTTGTTTCTCCAGTCAACAGAGTCATCCTAAATAGAGCTTTGCAGTTGATTCATGGTTTGCATTTCTTAGTGTCCTTTTTTGATTATATCTTGGTAGTGATTTCATTTTTGAAGTAAATTTCCCCTTCCTTTTTATTCATCTGCGATTGAATTGGCCTGTATGGTACGCAGAATTTTTCTAAATAGAACTTTTCCTTTGATACAATTATTTATTGCATGTGGTGGTTTTTTTTAATTTAAATTTATTTTAATTTAGTTATAATGTGATTTTTTGTGTTATTTCTAAAAAATTGCTCATTTGATTAATATATTTGGTTTTTCTTGGGCCCTTTTTTAAAATCATTTTTTTTATTGTCTTCTTAATTTTTGGAAGGGAAGTAGAGAGATGAAACCTGATATTCTAATCATAAAATGAATTAGAAGGGCTAAAGGTTTGTAATATATTGTTTGTTACATAAATGATTACAATTGTATCATTGTATTAAGCTCTCATCCTGTAGAAAAAGATTTTTTTTTTTTTTTTAACTCGGTTTTCTGTAGACTTTATACTTGTGTGCTTAATTTTCCTTGGTGTTCATTTGTGTGTTCACTTGTACAAGCAAAGTTTAGTTCTCTCCTATATTTTTGAAGTTTTATTGGAAAAGTTAGTAACCATGTGAGCTATAGGAATGTATGAGTGCATTGATTAAACTGATGCTAATTTCTACCTGAAAAGGATAGGTACCATTTCTTCCAATGCTGGTAGAGGACTGATCAAAGGTAACTAGTGGATGAGTAGGTTGGACTATAGCTAGAGCACATTTTGAAACTAGCAATGAATTTTGTTTGACAATATAGTTGCTGGTGTGATTAATGTTTAAGAAGGTTTGAATGTGTCAGACTGTATGAGGGCCACTTGTGATTTTAGAGAGGTAAGGGGCCATTAGGAAGACGTAAATCAAGTTATATCTTCAGGCTTCTTGCAGTGCTTAAGGACAAGAAAGAACAAAAAAAAACTTTCTAGAGCCAAAATGAGGAAGATGGAGCTCTCTCTGGATCAACCATTGAAAAACAAGCCAGACAGACCCACTTACTGTCTTGCTTACAGCCGTAAGCCCTATCCAAAGAACCTTGCAGGTATGCTTATGCCAGTAAGAAGGAGAATAAAGGCAAACAGAGGGACTTACGGGTAAGTCTTACTTCAGTAAGTCAGATCATAAGGGCTATCCAGAGGAGCTTACGAGGAGCAACATACACCCATATGGCTAGTCGCAATGGCAATCCAAAGAAGTCTACGATCCCAGTTCTTACGGCCATAAACTGGACTGTAACAAGAGACAGAAGACTTTACGAATAGGATTTATGGCCATAGCTGATCCCGTAAGGCTTATGACCTATCATCTCTAACTCTTTAGGGTCATGTTTTTACGCTTGTAATTAGTCCGTAAGCAACTTGTAAGTAGCTATGTATAAATATTCCTGTATAGGGTTTGGATGGGATCTTTGGTTTTTTTGACAGCGAGGCTTGTGGAAATTAAAGGGGGCAATTCTCCAAAGCTTTTGGAGTCGAATTAAGAGGGAGAAATAACCCACTTACCTTAGAAGATAGAGATTGGAGCCATCAAGGGGTTTCTTGGTGGCGCCTTTGGAAGGTTCTTAGGAAGATTCCATGGCAATCTCAATAGCGTAATTGAGAAAGAGATTTATGTGTTTTCATTTATTCTTTTTGTGCCTTATGAATTGTATTGTTGTTCTCCATTAATGGAGAACTAATTTGTAGATGCTTAGGTGTAGATGAACTCGATCTAGAGTTTGATCTATTTTGACATTAGTTGTGAATCTTTATTCTTTAATTGTTTTGTAATTGCAATCCATATTATTTAAATTAAATCGTGTGCTAATAATGTCTTGAATGCTATGAAGGCGAAAGCCCTAATTTCATATATGATTTGTGTGACTTGTTGAAAGACCCACCTAGCATAGTGATGAGTGTACAATGTTTATGTATTTTTATATCAATTTGTAAACTCAATTGGCATGTATTAGAACCATATTGTGGAATTCAATGCTAAATATAGTGTGTTGTGTATTAACAGGCTTAGGGCAGCGCTGAAAGATAAGAGAGAGCCAAAAGAAGCATTTCGGATGAGAGAAAGCCAAAACATGCATTTCAGACCTTAAACTATAAAGTTGGAGCTCTCTTGGCATCATTAGCACAAGAACAAGGCAAACTGGGTGACTTACGGGCAACTTACGGTCGTTCTTATGGCCATAAGTAAATTCATGAAGACCTTGCGAGCATGCTCATGCCAGTAAAGGGGATTCAAAACCAAATCAAAAGACCTTACGAGCAAGGCTTACACCCGTAAGGATGCCTGTAAGGACCATCCAAAGGAGCTTACGATCACAACATATGTCCTTAAGAATGGTTGCAAGGAGCAGAACAGTGAAGCCTATGGTCCTTTGCTTACGTCCGTAAGGACGGTTGGAAGAAGAATAGAGTTTTTAGAGTGACTTACGGGCAAGCTTACGGGTGTTATTACGGGCGTTTACTGTAGTAGTGCAATGTTCATGCTACTGTAGCGCATCACTGTTTACGGTACTGTTACAGCCAGTTTATGGCCGTAAGCCCCAACCCAAGAACCTTACGGGCAACTATTACGGCCGTAAGCATTGGGCTGTAACTATTCGCGGGCATTGTTACGAGCTGGTTACGGTCGTAAGCTACAACCTGAGAACCTTACGGGCCAACTGTTACGGCCTTAAGGGGTTACTGTAGATATGGGGGCTATACTAATGCAATGATGAGATTTAGAATTTGGGCATAGTTGCTTTTAAATGTTTGAAAGTGTATTATTTTGGCTTAATAGAACTAAATGTTTTAGTATCTAATAGGTTATTTTGAAGTATTTATAAATAATAATTATGTTTGATAAAATTATGTTAAATCTTAAAAACTTTTTACTTTTATATATAATTACTTAAAACATCAAATATTTTTTTAAAAAATCTATACATAACCTTTGAGATTGGTAGGAAAAATATACTTTTTAATATTTTATTAAGATATAATTTTACAACTATATATATTAATTTATAAAAGACTATATATATTAATTTATATTTTTATGATGACATTCACTAGACACTACTTGTTTGAATTTTTTTGTATTCAAAATTGTCTACACAAAAGATAAGATGTAAAATTGTGATAGATACTAAATTATCACAATTGAAATTGTAATAGTAACAGAATAATTAGATATCACAATTAATCAAAATTATAGTGTCTATTAACTTCTTTAACATAAAAAAACTCAATAACAAGGTTAAAAAATTTAATTTTTGTGAAAATACTTAGTAGGCACTAAATGGTTGAATTTTTTGTGACAAAACTGTTGTAACAAAAAATACATGTTGGGTAATGGAGAACACTTTCATCACAAAAAATGAAAAATTATAGTAACGATAATATTGTTTGTCATAATTATACATCATTCTCTTCAAAAAAAATTTTAAAACCAAATCTTATATGCTTTAGTAATGAACATTGGACATAAAAGAAATTTCATCTCTATTAATATATCAATAGTGATAATTTAATTGTGGTGTATACTAAATTGTCACAATTATCACTATAATAGTGACAAAAATATAAGTTATGGCAATTAATCTAAACAATAACATCCGTTAACTTTTTTGACATAAAAAACCCCAATATTTGTGACAAAATAACAAGGTGACGCAAAAACAATTGTCACTAAAAATCTGAACTATTGTAGTGCAAGAGGATATCTGCCTCATCCTTACCGGAACTTATTAAGGAACTGCAATTTTAATGGGTATGCAAGTGATTTGAATAGCGGCTTTTCTCATCTAATTGTAGAATCTGATTGCATTTTATCAATTAACTCTCCACTACATAATTTAACTACTTCTAGCATGTCTCTTGTGGGTTTGGTTCTTGAGGATATTATCCATTTGAGGAGTTTTTTTTTATTTTTTTTATTATTTTAAAAGGGAGGGCAATCAAATTGCCCATTGTCTTGCCAAGTAGGGTTTTAGCCTCAATGATATTTCTATATTAATAAAGGAGTGCCAATGTGGTGGTTTGCCCCTTTTTGTGTGCACAAACTCAAACCATGGTTTGAGCTAGTTTGCTTGACACGGTAGTTGAGACCGGGTCCGTCTAAACATGTTCAAGCCGTCTTTGGGTTTGCGAGGTGGTGCATGTGCTTGTGTGCTTACCTTCCTGGCTTCGACCAAAGGCCAGGTCAAGTGCCTGCGCCGGCTGGGCAATTGCCAGGCCGCTTGCGTCGGGAGGCGTGTGTTGGGTGTAGTGTTAGTAGCCTTTTTTGAGGTTTTTCGGTCTTAAAACATAAGCACACCCATGTTTAGGCCTTGTTTATGCCCGTGCTTTTTACTAGAGAGTGTTTGGCTCGATTTTGAAGTAAAATTGGCCAACTTGTAATAAGCACACCCTTGCTTCGAAGAGTATGACCCTGCTTGCAGACCCCTGCCCGTGCTGAATGTTTTCTAAAATTCCAAAGATTTGCACAGGGTGAAGCACGTCCATGCTCTTTCCTAAAGCATGCCCATGCTTTGGTTTTTCAACCTTGATTTTAAGGCTTTCTGAGTCTTTGCAAAACCCTGACCCTTTACCCCTTTTTTTCCCTTTCTTCCTCCTTTCCCTTGTGCTTCCTTTGGAGCAAGAAGCATGGTTACTAACCCTTATTCTTGCAAGATTAGAGCTTTGGATTCATTCTTCTCCCTGGATTTCTTGAAGTAAGAGCTCTTCTTCCTTCCCAACATTGTGTTCTTGGATAGATTGATTTAGGGGTTTCTTTGTTGGTCTAATTCTTGTGTTTCTTATTTAGAATTGTTTAGAGAGTTTGTGTTGCTTGAAATTCACTGTTTTAATCCTTTGAATGGTTGAGTTCTTCATCCTTGGCTTGTTAGGGTTCTTTTTTACTATAGAATTACTGTAGTACTGGTTAAACTTAGTTGTTTCTTTGAATTCTTGGTTTAGAATGAAGTTGAAACCCTTAGAAATTGATTGGGAACCTTGGTAGCTAGTTTTGAACCAACCCTAGAGTCAATTTAGGGTTGTTCATTTGTTGTGGTTGACATGTTTTAATTCTTATTGTTTGTGTTAGTACTTTGGCTAGGCAGAGAGATCTCAGTTAGAGGAAATGAACCAGTGGAAGATTAACGCACTAGAAGTTTAAAGTGGGTTTATATCTATACACATTTTAGTAGAATTTGATTTATATGTCATCTTTGTTTGATTGATGATCGTGTCTTGGTTTTATCGTACTTAATTGGATGTGTTGATCGATTTGGATGGAACTCTCCACCTTTGATTTATATTTGGAAAACTCTTGATTGGTTGATCAAAAGTATTATGCTATTATTGCTGAGCTTTTACCATTGAGACTTGTGGAATTGGTTTTCATCACAAGTTTGGAGATGGTATCCAGGATCTGGACTGCTTGTTTATTCTACATATATTGCATTTTTGATCTTCTATAGATTTTGATGATGACCGGGTGGAGCCTTACCCTATTGTAATAGGCGATCCTCATGGCCAGCCTGTTGAGGTGGCGAGTAGAATCCTGAATGGATATGCATTGAGAATTCGGAGTCACCACACGGGATCTCGGTGGACCAACGTTAAAGTTATGAATACTTTGACCCCTCTCAACCTAGTCACAATGGCAGCTAAGTTAGAGAGTGTTTTTAGGCTATTGCTCATTCCTTTGAGTTGAATCTTTCTTACTTGAGAAAACTTTGATTTCATGCAATTAGGCTTTTGAGTAGCATTCTCTTGTTTATATTTTGAATCACTGTTTCGATGATGAGTTTACCTTTTAATGATTTTTGAAACTTGATTTATGTAAGCCCGTGGATTCTAAATTGTTGAACTCTTACTTGATCGAAAATGGGTCTTTTATGGGGTTTATTGATTTGATTCTTGTATCTTGTGTTTATCCATACTTATATGAAACGTCCAAATTCATGTTTTAGTGTAAGATGTTGTTTAAGAAAATCCTTTTGTTTATTTGATTATTTTGCAAGAAATGTATAACCCCTTCACTTAGTGACTTAGGTTACTCACCCCTCTCTCTCATTTTTAGGCTTTAGCAGGCAGTAGCGTGGTGGTGTAGCGAAGTGTTGGCCGTTGTTCTCCTTATCTTACTATGTCTTGTATTATGTATGTTTCTTATTGAACAGGTAGCATTGTATAAGAACATGGATCTAATAGTGTATTTTCCACTCTATGTGTAGGTTTTGTATGATGTTTATTTCTGTTGAAACCTTGTGCTATTTTTGCTCAGCATCCTTTTTGAATTCCATTATTAAGTTTTTATATTATTGATTCCTCTGCATGTTAGATGGACCTTTCGTCTTGTATATCTTCCTATATAAGTGTTTTCTGGTTCAGTATTATTGATTCCAGGGTTGGTGTTAGCCTTACAGTGACTCGAGGGTAGAGTGGTGGGGTATCACTCCTTGGGTCATCATGACGGTTGTCGCATCCCAAGGCCCACCGGTCTGGGCATGACATAAGGCATGCCCATGTACTCCCCCGTGGGGATCCTGCAGCTGTCATGTGGGAGCTCTTAGCTCTCCTGCTGGCGACCTGCTCCCACGCGAGTACCCAGGCGAGTGCCTGTGGGCGCTGTACGCCCTCAGGATACCCGCGGGAGCACCCAAGCTGGCTAGTACGGGGGTGCGCCCTGCCTCTTTCTTAAGCCTTTTGAGGCCTTCTTTTGTTGTTTTGCTGTCGTCTTTCTTTCTTCTCCTTTCCCCTTTCTTTCTCCGTTGCCTTGGGAGACCATTAGAGCAAGAAAAAGGCCTTGTTGATCTTGTTCTTCCAAGTTGGGAGCTCCTAAATCCATCCATCTTCCATGGATGAACTGGTGGTTGAATAGTTGGTTTGATCCATGTTATTCTTGTTGGTAATTGCTTTAAGAACTTGAGAGTTTGTTTTGCGTTGTTATTGCTTCCTTGTTTGATTGTATCCATGAACCAAGGTTTGCTTGTGTTCTTGAGAACTATAGCTCGGACTGTAGCAGTATTGTAGCACCGGTAAAACTTGGTCTTTTCTTTGAATTCTTTGGTTTAGATTGATGCTCAAACCTTTAGGATTTCATTTTTAACTCTGAAACCTAGTCTTGAGCCAACCCTAGGCTCAATTTAGGGTTGCATGGCATTTATAACCTAGGGTTTCATCCTTGCATTCTTTGTGTAATTCTTGGTTCTTGTTTACGTGTGATTTTTCGGTGAGGTGGTGAAGGCTTGTCACAAGGCAAGGAACCGGTGGAGAAGTAGCCGCTTGTGATTTTCTCGCCTAAGTGGTGAGTCGGATTTGGTGTTGCATAATTCTTTTGCAATATTGATCTTGAATTTTCATGGTTTTGAATTATGAGGTTTCTGTGATTTTCTCATTATTGAAGAAATGCTTTGCTCTAGTTTGAAATGAATATTTATGTTATTCATGAATCATGAGTTGGAAGTGAGGTATGACACTTATATACATCTCATGCTTGTAGCATTCATTTATGTAGAATGGTACTCATTCCTGGCATGTAAATATCGTCTTGGATATAGAGCTGGCGTGGAGGACCCAATTTTGCTAATCCATCTCAGGTGGCATGTAGAGCTATGATTGGATGAAACATAGGGATTCCGAAGTCACCATATAGAACCGGTGGGTCAACGTCAAGGACATGACGAACTTGATAACTCTAAGCTTAGCCCCAGCCACAGGTATAATTTAGAGGGTTTTCTAGACCATTCATCAACTTACTGTGATGCAGGATATTATTTGAGACTTCTTGATTATTATGAGAAACTTTTGTGCAATGTTCTTTCTTATATTTGGAATGAATGAGTTTTATGATGAGTTTTATAGCCTAATGTTTTACAACTCATATTATTCTTGAAAACAATTGTTTTGAAAGTAAAACCCTGATTTGAGGCAAATATATCATTTTTTATGGTTATGGATTTAATATATATATATATAGGTTATGCAAATAATCGTATCTTTCAAAGTTTGTGTACTTATGTAAAAGCTTGATTGTTGATGTTTAATCTACTCGGTTTGATATTCTTTTGGAATTTTGCTAACCCACTCATTGAGTGACTTAGGTTACTTACCTCTCTTTCCTTTTCCCATGCTCTAGCAACTAATAGCGTGGCGGCTAAGTGGTGCACTAGACATTAGCTAGTTTTCTTCCTACACTCACTTCCTGTATCTTGTATGTTTATTTTGAGCATGAGTACGTTGTATAGGGACATAGATCCACTAGTGTATTCAAACTCTGTTTGCATGGTTGTTTGTTTGAATATTTCTTGAACCCTTCTATCAAATATTGTTGTTGATTCTTCCTCTGCTTATCTTTGAATTTACTAATTTTGTATATGTTGTTCATTAACGTTGAATCCCGAGATTTTGTTAGCCTTGCAGCGACTTGAGGATAGAGTAGTAAGGTGTCACTCTTGCGGTTGTCGCGTCTCGAGGCCCACGGGTCGGAGTGTGACAATTGTAGTGGTATTAGAGCTATTGGTTTAAACTAATAGTTGGATCCTGTTTTGGTCTTTGACTACTTTCTGTAGTAACTAGTGGATCCAATTAGACTTGAGCATATACCATTGTTGCATGTAGGATTTGACTCTAAAGGTTGTTTTGGTGTCTTTTCTAGTGAATATTTTAGCACAATGTCCATGCACACATGGTGGAGTAGTTGCTCCTCTGCTGAGCCTGCTCCTGTACCACTCAGAAATGGAAGGCATGGAGTGCCATCTCCACCCTCATCTCCCTCATCATCTAGGTAAGAAGCCACTTTGAGGAATAAACCAGCTGTGGTAACTTTAGTGCACAGTCCAGGTGTATTTGAGCCTGCACTACAGATCCCAGAGCTTGAGTTAGCTCCTTCCCTAGAGACAATGCAAGCTTTCAATGCCTACTGGGACAGTCAGGAGAGACAGCCTACATACTAGGAATTTAGAGATTTCATGAGTTATTAGGGCATGTATGGAGGACTTGCACAGATTGTACAGTTACCAACTAATAGGGGCCCGAAAGTGCACAGGTTGTCGAAGTAATAAAGTACCCCGGTGAGAGGGTAGTCCAATCCACAGGGAGTAGTCATTCAAGACAAGAGGAATTGCTACTTAGCTAGTGCGAAATACAAGTGGTGAAAGAAATCAATGTGTGTGTAAATAAAAGAAAGAGAAATATGAAAGACAAGAGAGTGCAAGTAAAGAGTAGAGAGGAAACAATCAATGTGAATATAGGATACCCGGACAAGCTCCCCCTAGGACTAATGTTTCTAGTGCAAGGCTAGAATTATACTCCCTTATTGATGTTTAATGAGTCATGGAAATCCTTAATCACACTGTCCAAAACCTAAGGTCAACAGTGACTAGTTCCAACACTATGCCCCGGCATTAGGTTTCACTACAACCCTTCACTCTGTCGATCTCTCAACTAAGCCCCAGGGGAGTCCATCATCTTAAGCCTCACACTATGTAGAGCTGATTGACGTTCTAGGGATTCCAAGTGATAGACCCTGTCCCTAAGTAAATTTCTAACCCTTTAATCCAGGCGAAAAACCCTAATCTAAGTTAAGCCCCAGCATTAGGATTCACTACAACCCTACAATCTGTTGCTCGCACAACTAAGCCCCAGGGGAGTTCATCTCCTAGCACTTCACTCTACTTTGATTGCAAAGAACTCTTGGGACACGGAGATAGGGAAAATCACTCCGAAAGGGAAGAGGACGTTTCGCTACCTCACGACTCACCCTCTCGACCCTCTCCAATCTTGAGTAGTCTAATCCTATAAAAGTTGTCACATCTTCAAAGGATAACTTATATGATTCTCAACCCTAGTGTCATTTCTAAGGGAAAATCAATTACAATTAGCATGCAAGATTGTAACTCAATTAAAATCATCAAATAAGAAAGCATAATAAAAGTCATAGAAACAATGTCATCCTAGGGTTTACAAGTCCGAATACCCATAAGGGGTTTAGCTCTCCATGGAGCTATACAAAATCATCAATGTATACGAATCAGCAAGCATAACAAACATAGATAAAATCCCCTTGTGATACGTGGCGATGGTCTTGTGAGGCCGCTCCGTCTTCTCCACCAAGCCCCTTGTCAAGCCTAGGGCACACCTCGCTAGATCGGTGCCGATGAAAACCCCCCCAATAGCTATCTTCCAAAGGACGTCGATGTTGATGCCATAGACTCGCTCCAAACCTCCACAAAATCCTCTCCAAACCCTAGTTACGAGCTCTCCAGAAGTTAGGCGAAAAATAGATCGAAAGTCCCCGAATAAATTTGAGTCACAGCTTTAAATAGGCTAAAATCGGGCATCCACACAGCCGTGTGGAATTTCCACACGCCCGTGTGGATTCTCTGGAATCGAATTTCTGGAGCACAGTGAACAGTAAAGTACTGCAATAACTTTGCTGTAGTGAATTGCTACAGTACTAGCGCACAAAATGTTCTCGATTTCATGTTCTTCATCGAGGCCGTTGAATTGGGCACACAACCAACGGTAGATCATGTCGTTTGCTTCTTTTCTTCTTTTTGATGAAGTTCTTCAATGTTACACAGGCTAGACTTTATGAGTGTGACTGCCTTTTTGCCCCTCCAAATTATAGAACCATTTGAGCACAATGGAGGTTGGCACACACTCACAAGTTTAAAACCCGTGCCTTGATCCTTGCTTGGTCCAAGAACTCCTCAACAACGGCGAACTTGACCTAATTTTGTTCATTCTTCTCTAAATCTTCTCCACAACCCTATATGCACAAAAAAACACAAATGTACACTAATCAATGATAAAATCTGAGAAAAGTAATACTCAATGTAACAAAATAACATTTCGTATTACTTAAACACGAGTACTTATCACCAACTTCAGTGCCACATCAAATGCAGTCAATTTTTTGAGCTCCAACAGAGGACAATAAGTCTAGTCAGAGTATGATTTTGTCCAAGCTCCTAAAGGAAACCAAACAGTTGGGCTATAGTACTTTTGATGGCACGAGTGATGCTATGGTTGCTAAAGAGTGGCTAAAAAAGGTAATATTTACTTTCGACAACATGGTTCTCGAGGATGAGTTGAGACTCAAAGTTACCACTAGATTGCTTGAGGGCAGAGCTAGAGTTTGGTGGGAGAGTCTGAAGGGCCGTTCTTATACTGGGTTAACTTTCTTAGAGATCCAGTGGAAGTTCAACGAGGACTATTACACCCTATTCCACAAAGATCAGAAGAGGCAGGAATTCATGAAGCTAATCCAAGGTGGCAGTTTTGTGATAGAGTTTGAGATAGAGCTAAAGGGTTTGGCAAATTTCATACTTAAGCTGGTGGGTACCGAGGAAGTGTTGTTCTCAAGGTTTGAGGCAAGGTTGAATCTCAACATCCTTGAGAGGATGGTGGTCACATGGAATTAGAGTGTTAAGGAGGTAGTATAGTTGGCTCTTAAAGCAGAGAATCTGGTTTAGGAGGGCAAAAGAGTGAGAGAGAACATTGCTAAGAGGAGGAACCTAGATTTTGGCTAGTCTTCCAAGAAGAGTAGGAGTGAGAGTTCTTCTTGGTGCACACTAATAAATGCTTGAGTAGACATATTTCTCTATATGTTTTACATGCATTGAGCATCATTTTTAACATAGTTTATATCTCGTAAAGTGTATTTGGTATTTCTTTGTGCAATTAGGTTGTGAATACCTTAAAGGAAGAAAAGGAAGCAAAGATAGGTTATGAAGACATATTTTTGGGAGTGCTTGTGTAACATAAGGATCAAGACACAAGAGAAGCTCATGTACATGGGGATGTGTGCCAACTTCCAAGAGAATTCAAGCCAATCTGAGATTTGGAAGGGCACAAAGGCAGTCACACTCCTATGTTCCTATTTGTGTGTAGAATGCAAGAGCTTCCAAATGATGATTAGACGACAAAAAGCCTCATAACCTACTATGTGGACGTGTGCCCGACCATGCAGCTTCAAGAGAATTGTTGTAACAAATATGTAGCAAACACTGTTTATGTGTCCGCGTCAAAATTCCACACGAGCGCATGAAATCTCATACAGTCACGTGGAGGCACATGACAGACGCGGTTTATAACTATAAATAGCCCCTTCGTCCTATTTTTTGGAGACTTTTTGCTAGTGATTGAAACGGTTAGGGTTTTAAGTGGAGGTCTTTGGCGAATTGGGGAGGGGGGGGTGTTCTTCACCAACTTTGATAGATCTTTTCTACGTCATAGCATCATGAGAGCCTTCGGCAACCTAGCTTCAGAGAGGGATCCTTTAAGACTTTGAGCGACCCATCTAGGCCATCATCACGAATTCAAAGGTATTTTATTCCATGGTTTTTATTGCTTTTCATTGCATTATTCTTTGATTTGTAATGTGCTCCATGGAGGGCTAAAACCTACTAGGTATTTAGGCATGTGAACCCTAGGATCTTTATTCATGTATTGATTTACTTTGTGTCTTTCTATTAAATCCGAGTTTATTTGAGTTTCAATCTTCTTTTTTCATTGCTTGTATGTCGTATTAATCTTTGTGATTAATTTGTATTGAATGATTTGTTGCCTTGCTGAGAGAGAGCTCTCAATTAGGATTAGAACTCCAAGATTGAAGAGGGTTGAGAGGGTGAGTTATGAGATAGTGGAGTGTCTCCTTTCCCTTCCGATGAGTGCTTCCTATCTCCATATTCCTTAGGCTTTATGCAACCATATTCGGTGTGAGGTGTGAAATTGAGAGATTTTACTACCGAGACCTTGTAGGGGGTTAGGGATCTTTCATCTAAAAGTAGGGTTAGATCTATCTTTAGAAATCGGTTGTACTCTTAGGTATCCCTAGAGTTTATTGCGATCATATGTGGTGTGAGGTATTGAGATTGAGCGATTTCTCTACCGGAACCTCATAGGAGACTAGTATCAGTGGCCTGGAGGCAAGGACCGATTGTTCTTTGATTACCTTAACTCATTTAACTCAGTTTAGAAACATTTAGTAAATCTTGCGCTTCATGTTAGATCCTAGGAGGAGCATTGCCCGGGTACCTCATCTTTATTGATTGAGACTTCTCTTATTTTACTTTCCCTTTGCTTGCTTGCGATTTTCATATTTGTATGATGGAGTTCATTCCATCACAATCTTGATTCCAACTAGATAATCGAGAAATAGTTACTACTAATACTCCTGTTTCTTGTGGATTCGACTACCCTACTCACCGGGTATTTTATTACTTCAACACCCGTGCATTGTAATACATGCACGCAAATTGGTATGTCAAGTTTTTGGCACCATTGCCGAGGAACGGAATATTAGGAACACTAGGACTTCATTACTTTAGTCATTCGCCTTTTTATTGTTTTTGTACTTCATACTTCTTTCTTTTGCCGTTCTCATTGTTTCTTTTCTTGATTTCAGCTGCAGGTTATAACCCGAGGGAATCCTTCGACATTGGTGGAAGAAGATCCTGAAATTGAGTGCAGATTTGATAAAAGGGGGAAAGAACCTACACAAGAACATAATTTTCCTGCTGAAATAAGAGGAGCAGCAGAGAACACTTTCAAATTTTTCTCAACCTACAATTCATGGGACACATTTGAGGATTGTTAGGCCACCATTTGCAGCCTAGAATTTTGAGGTAAAGCCGGGTTTTATTCAGATGGTTCAATATTCCGCACAATTCAATGGATTAGACGATGAAGATCCAAACAATCATATTGAGGATTTTCTTGATGTGTGCGCCATGCTGAAAATTAATGGGGTTTCGAATGATGCAATTCGCTTAAGGGCTTTCCCATTCTCATTAAAAGGAAGAGCCAAACAGTGGCTCCATTCATTGCCAAGAACCCTATCACAACATGGAACGCAATGGTGGAAGCTTTCCTTGCAAGGTACTTCCCTCCAGGAAAATCGGCGAAGCTTCGAAATGAGATCTCTTCATATGTTCAGATGAAGCTAGAATCATTGTTTGAGACATGGGAACCATTCAAGGATCTCTTGCGGAAGTGTCCTCAACATAGGTCCCCTGATTGGATATTCATTCACACATTCTATACCAAGTTGGATCCAAGCACCAAACAGCTCCTTGATGCCACAACAGGAGAAACATTAGGAAACAAGACCCCTAAAGAAGCCCAACAACTGATTGAATAGATGGCTTTGAATAGCTAATAATGGAATGGTAGAGAAAAGAAGAAAGTGATCGGAATTCATGAGATTGGTGCGGTTACATCCTTGGCAACCCAAGTAGAGGCATTGGGCAAGAAATTAGACACTCTAACTTCATCAAGAGTGGCCACGATCACTAGTTGTGATGGTTGTGGGGGTTCGTATGTGCCATCCAATTATCCTATCTTGATTACTACTTCAACCCCGAGTGAACAAGTAGATTTTGCGGGCAATGCAGAAAGAGGACACGGCAATCCTTATGGCAATACCTACAACCAAAGGTGGAGGAACCACCCAAATCTCTCATGGAGTAACGAAAGGCAGCAAAAGCCCGCTGCTCCACCAGAATTTTAGCAAACAACTTCGATTCCGAAGAGAGTATCAGAGTTAGAAAAGGTTTTGTTAAAGTTTATGTAATTAACCGACACAAGGTTCCAAAATATAGAGTCAACACTCCGCAATCACACCGCATTTTTACACAATTTGGAGAATCAAGTGGGTCAAATAGCGAAATCATTAGCGGAGAGGCCTTAAGGAAGCCTACCAAGCAACACCGAGACCAACCTAAGAGAACATGTAAAGGCGATCACTTTGAGGAGTGGTCGAGAGCTCCAAGGAAAGCTCACTGCTGAGAAAAATTTTGAAGTTCTCTAAGAGAAATCCCCCGCTTGGAAGACTACTAAAATTCCTCAAGAAGAGCCGAGGGATAACGTACAAGACAAGGAGAATGGGATAGCTGTGTCACCTTCTTCGTATACTCCAAAAATTCCCTATCTGGCGTGTTTGAAGAAGGACCAAACTGATGAGCAAAACATGAAATTTCTGGATCTATTCAAGCAATTGCACACCAATATTCCGTTTATGGAGGCGTTGTTACAAATGCCTAGGTACGCAAAGTTCTTAAAGGACCTCTTGACCAAAAAGAGAAAAATGGAGGAGACTATAGCTGTGGTTTTGGAAGGAAATTTCTCAGCAATGCTTTAGAAGAATTTGCCAAACAAGATGAAAGATTCGGGAAGCTTCATCATACCATGTGTAATCGGAGGTTTGGGGGAAGAAAAAGCATTAGCCGATTTGGGGGCCAGTATTAATGTCATGTCATACACATTATTTCAGAAATTGGGGCTAGGAGAGCCAAGGCTGACCCACATGATGTTACAGCTGGCCGATCGCTCAGTTCGTCATCCTAGAGGTATAATTGAAGATGTTTTGGTAAAGGTTGACAAGTATATTTTTCCTGCAGATTTTGTGGTACTCGATGTGGATGAAGATGTGGAGGTTCCACTAATTTTGGAGAGACCATTCCTACGAACTTCCAAGGCGCTCATCGACATGGATGGAGGTGAGATGACACTTCGCATAGGGGAAAAGAAGATCATATACCGTCTCGCAGAAGCAATGAAGCATTTTCTTGACTTTGATGATTCATGTTATTTTTTATATGTCAATGATGAGATTTCTAAAGAGCATTTGCAGTAATTTTTACATCCGGATCCATATGAAGAGCGGTCGGACAGTGAGGAGGAGAAAGTAAGCAAATATGTAGAGCACGTTCTTGAAGAGCAACCAAAAGGATGATTTCTAAAACAGATTTTTTGTTGCATGAAGATGTCGACACGTTACAGTAGAAAGCACTCCAATGCACTTGGAGATAAGCACACACAAGAAGAGAGTGACACTCCCTCATTCAGTAACATATTTAGTTAATTCTTCTTAAATATGCAAAAATTGTGTCCATCATGTGTGAAGGTTGCAAAGAAAGAAATTTTCCATCTCTATGAGCCACCGTGAGGTAATGACAGGTACGTTAAGCTTAGTGGCGTTAAATAAGTTCTTCTTGGGAGGCAACCCAAGTTTTTAATTGCTTTCTAGGTTAGATTTTTATTATCTGTAGTAATAAATTCCTGAGTGTGTGCCTTGATGATTTTTTGTTGATATTGGACTTTTCATGAAATTTTTTTGGAGATTTAAATTGATTTTCATGTATGTGACATGGTTTAGAGTGTAATTCATGTTTATAGTCAAAGAATTAGTGTTAATTTGGAAGATGAATGCATGCGTGGACTGTCTGCAGAAATTCCGCAGTCCACATGGTCGCGTGGAATTTCCACACGACTGTGTACAGTACCCACGCGGGATTGTGGAATTTCTACACCCCCATGTGGCTTATAAAAATGTGAAGGGACACTATTCACCTTCTTCAACCCACAAACCCTTCATTTCCTCATTTCTCCATCTTCTAGTTTTCCAACTTTTGGACTCCAAAACAAATTTTCTTCAACTTCTTGAAGATCTAGAAGTGTTTTACCGGCCTTTACACCGAATTTTCTTCTCCAATTCTCACCAGTAAGCCCTCATCTCTTTCCCTCTTCTCCATGCCCTCATTCTCAAATCCATGGAGATTTCTTGGTTTTTAGATGATATTTTTATGGAAAATCATGTAAAACACTCTAGAATGCATGCAAACAATTTTTTGTGAGTCGTTGGAGCCCAACCATGGATTTTTGGCCATGGTCGAGCGCCTACACGACCTCGTGGCTCGGCCAACAGCCCACGCGATCGCTGGGTTGGACTAGCTCGACCAGAGCAGCCATGCGACCTCATGGGCTAGAGAAGTGGCAAACTAAGCCACTCGGGTGCGTGGCTAGCCCACACGCCTGCATAGAGCCCTGCACTCATTAAATTCATGCCGAATTGACTTCTTTTGATGTAATACTCGCAGGTATGGCACCTAGAACCAAGAAAGTAGCACACAAACGTCTCCACCAAGATAGGAAGCCAACCCCACCACTAGAGATCAAATTTACTAAACCTGAACATCAGCAGAGTTTCGAGAGCCTCCAGAAGCTTAAGTTTGGACAGTCACATTATATCGATTGGGATACACTTGTGGAGATCGGACTCGCTAACGAAGTTTGAGAGCTTGTTGATGTGGGGGGTTGGGACCGACTTCTTACCATTTGTGATCCCGTCTGGCAAGAGATCACTCTGGAGGTTCTTTCCTCGTTCTCTTTCGACCCCTCCATGGTAGCTACCAATTTCGACAGGGGGATACTATTCGATTCTGATATTTTGGTTAACCCAAGGGGATGTCATTGACCCAGTTTGCAATATTACTTGGCTTGTACGATGAGGACTACGTTGACATAGTAGAGTATGCACAGCTTCCTATCGATTACCCTACTGGTATTACTTCGAGCCAGGTATTTCACAATTTGTGGGGTAACTATCAATATGTCCTTGGCCAATCAAAGGGCTCTCTGCTTTCACAACCAGCATATAGGTATACACATGCTGTTCTCAGCAAGTCAGTGACTGGTCATGGTGATGGTACTTGCACACTCAGCAGGTTAGATCTTTTGTACCTCTACTCCATGACTCAGAGAGAACCCTTTCATCTGGGGTATGTTGTCGTCGACTACCTCCGTCACCAGAGCCAGTATTTACGGATAGGGGCACTATTCACAGGACCCTACATCACTCGACTCCTGTTCAAGACGGGTATTCTTCGCTCAGCTCGAGGTGAAGAGAGGGTTAGTACCACGACACCTTTGAGATTGGTCACTCTCCGACTTATGGACATAGTGAGGCACACAGGTTCAGGTGGATATGCGCCCGTGGAGTCATCATATGATGATAAGCTTGCTGAGGCTCCTGATGCACCACTTGAGGGAAAGTCCATGGTTACAGAGGTAGCACCAGTAGCTTCATCTGATCCTGGTCCATCTTCTGGTCGAGTTCACGAGCAACTGGCTAGACTCAAGGCTGTCGTGGCCACCATCCTCAAGAACTAGGTGCGGATTTTGGAGCGCCTTAATCGCATTCAGCAAACATTAGACGAGGATGTTGCTTTTGATTCACTGATAACACTAACACCAAACGCCGACGCTTGAGGCGTCCCGCTCATGAGACTTTCTTTTATTTTCCTTATGCTTTTAGTTGTGTCGTATTATTTTGTGGACTTGTCTACTCAGAAACGTTTTGCATTCTAAGAGTTATCTTCATGCCTTAGTTTGTTTTTCGAATCTGTGCTTGATTACTCTATATATATGAATTCGTGCATCTTTTCTATTTTGTTGAGCTTTATTGAACCCCTTGTATTTATGCAAATAGCCTTGAGAGTGATGTTGATGATGTTTTTGTCATAAACATGACCATGTGATACTGTCACACGGTGGTGTGAGCTTCATAACCCTTTGAACAACACACACCCATGAGTTAGACTTCACCAAATGATCAATAAAAAGTTCAGAGGAGTATTGTGTCAATTGCGTTCCCGCACACATTATGCTTTTATTGATGATATTTTTATTGTGCTTACATGCATACATTGAGGACAATGTACATCTTAAGTGTAGGGGAGGGTTCACCTTATACATGGCTTTTACTTGTGTTTTCATGATCATGCTCATGTTGCCAATGAAGGTTCATATTAGGGTTGAGAGTTTAATTCTTAGTTTTTGGAGGTTGTAAACATTAGGTTTTATCATGCTCTAGTTTTCATCCAATTTTCTTGACATTTTTGTCCAATTGCTACTTCATGCACTTTTCTCGCTCATTAAACCTATGGAAACATGCTTTAGTTCATTATTTTTGTGATGCACTAGTATTAGTTTTATTCGGAAAAAAAAATTAGAAAAATCATAAAATTAGAAAAAATTTCAAAATTGTAGTTTTGTTAGTTTGTACATAGGGGTAGAAAAAGCTACTGCCTATGTTATATGAAGCTACTTTCATAAGTCGGATACTTGTTATGCCCTAATAAGAGAAAGAGCTATCTCATAAGATGAGTGAAAGCTGCCACCTTCAGTAGAAATAGCTACCAGCTCGAAAGTGTGAAAGCCACTCGGGAGGCCGCTCGCGAAAGGGTTGCCTTAGAGGGTGTGTGAAGCTACTACCAATTCTTTTGTTTATAAATAAGTCCCGTTTTTAATAAGAACTTTGTAGTGGACATAGTGTTAACATGAGTTGAGTTGCCACACACACAAGCTTTCGAACTTCAGTACTTTCATTTTTTATTGGATTGTTTGCTAAAGTATTGATTGTTTTATCTAGTGTTTGACTCTCTCCATAATTTTAGAATTTTATTCTTGTACTCTCTTGGTGAACCTAAGGCCAAGAACTTCTCTTTTCTTTCCATGAGTTTAATGTTTAGTCTTGCTTGAGGACAAGAAAAGGCTTAAGTGTGGGGAAGTTTGATAAATGCTTAAGTAGACATATTTCTCTATATGTTTTACATGCATTGAGCATCATTTTTACCATAGTTTATGTCTCATAAAGTGTATTTGTTGTTCCTTTGTGCAATTAGGTTGTGAATGCCTTGAAGGAAGAATAGGAAGCAAAGATAGGTTATGAAAACACATTTTGGGGAGTTTTTGTACAACATAAGGATCAAGACACAAGAGGAGCTAATGTACATGGGAATGTGTGCCAACTTCCAAGAGAATTCAAGCCAATTTGAGAGTTGGAAGGGCACAAATGCAGTCATACTCCTATGTCCCTATTTGTGTGAACAATGCAAGAGCTTCCAAATGATGATATAACGATGAAAAGCCTCATAACCTACTATGTGGCCTCAAGAGAAGAGTGTGTGAGCCGTTTTTATGAAGAGCAGGGTAGCAAATTACTGTAGCAATATGTAGCAGTACTATAGCAAAAGCACAGTTCACGTGATCGCGTGAAAATTCCATACGATCGTGTGGGAATTCTTGCAGCTCACCTAAGCACATGAAATCTCACACGGTCATGTGGAGGCATGTGACAGATGCGGTTTATGACTATAAATAGCTATTTTGCCCTATTCTTTGGAAACTTTTTGTTAGCGATTGAAGGGTGAAGCAGCTAAGGTTTGAAGAAGAGGTCTGTGGTGAATTCGGGGAGCGTTCTTCACCAGCTTTAATAGATCTTTTCTCTGTCATAGCATCAAGGGAGCCTTCGGCAACCTAGCTTCGTAGAGGGATCCTTCAAAATGTTGAGCGACCCATCAAGGCCATCATCACGAATTCAAGGCGGGTTTTTTTCCATGGTTTTCATTGCTTTTTCAGTGCATTACTCTTTGCTTTGTAATGTGCTCCATGGAGGGCTAAACCCTAGTAGGTATTTGGGCATGTAAACCCTAGGATCTTTATTCATGTATTGATTTACTTTGTGTCTTTCTATTAAATCCGAGTTTATTTGAGTTTCAATCTTGTTTTCTCATTGCTTGTATGTCATATTAATCCTTGTGATTTATTTGTATTGAATGATTCATTGCCTTGCTGAGAAAGAGGTCTCCATTAGGGTTAGAACTCCAAAGTTAAAGAGGGTTGAGAGGGTGAGTTATGAGATAGTGGAGTGTCCCATTTCCCTTCCAATGAGTGCTTCCTATATCCGTATTCCTTAGGCTTTATGCTACAATATTCGGTGTGAGACATGAGATTGAGAGATTTCTTTTGCCGGAACCTTGTAGGGGTTAGGGATCTTTCATCTAAAAGTAGGGTTAGATCTATCTTTAGGAATCGGTTGTACTCTTAGGTATCCCTAGAGTTTATTGCGGATATATGTGGTGTGAGGTGTTGAGATTGAGCTATTTATCTACCGGGACCTTGTAGCGGATTAGTATCAGTGGCCTGGAGGCAAGAACTAATTGTTCTTAGATTACCTCGACTCATTTAACTTAGTTTAAAAACATTTAGTAAATCTTGCACTTTATGTTTGATCCTAAGGGGAGCATTGCCCGAGTACCTCATTTTTATTGATAGAGACTTCCATTATTTTACTTTCCCTTTGCTTACTTGCGATTTTCATATTTGTGTGATTGAGTTCATTCCATCACAATCTTGATTCCGACTAGATAACCGAGAAATAGTTACTACTAGTACTTCCATTCCCTGTGGATTTGACTACCCTGCTCACCGAGTATTTTATTACTTCAACACCCGTGCACTTGCGGTACACGCATGCAAATTGGTATGTCACACACCTTCTGCTGGTTCCTTCAGGTCTCCTCCAAGCCAGTCCAATGAACAAATCAGATCACAGTACTCTCTTGTAGTGGGGCCAACAAGTTTCATTTAGGACAGTGCAGGGATCAGTGCAAATGCTTCCATTGTTGTAACACCAATCACATCAGGGTAGCTTATTCAGAGTTGTGTCGTAGCGATCCTGCTTTAACACGTGTTCCGGGCCATCACAACTAGCTAAGAGCTGCACAGCCTATAGCTCAAACAGGCCAACGCTACCCGATCCATAGTTGTTAGTAGCACCCTTTAGTCAAGAGGACCACGTCCACAAACCAAATCTCAGACCATGGTCTTTGCCATGACCAATAAAGAGGCCGAGTGCAGACCGAACGTGATAACAAGTATACTGTCTATCTTTCAACATGATGCATTTGTACTAATTGATTCAAGGTTAGGTCTTTTGTCAGTACTATTATTACATGTTATGCCGATAGAGCCTTGCCCCCTTTGAGTTGTGAGCTTGTGGTCCAGACTCCTCTTGGTGATAAGATAGTTAGGAGTTCAGTGTTTCTGTGTTGTCCAGTTCTATTTGGTGGAGTTGTTTTGGAAGCAAACTTGATTCCTTTGGAGGTCCGAGATTTTGATGCTATTTTAGGTATGGATTGGCTTGATAAGCATTAGGCGTGCATTGATTGCTTAAAAAGGGAAGTGATCTTCCGGGGACCGCTCGAGGCTCTAGTATTGTTCGTGAAAAAAAGGAGAACTCTACCGGTGTGTTTGATCTCGTTCCTTGAAGCTAGGAAGTTGGTGAGTAAGGGTACCAAGTGTACCTAGCCCACATGGTAGATGCTAGCATTGTAAAGCCAAAATTGGTAGGTGTGCCGGTGGTAGAGGAGTTTCCTTATGTGTTTCTAGATGGGCCACCGGGATTGCCTCTTAATATGGAGATCGAGTTTGGTATCGACCTGTTACCGGCACAACTCCAATTTCTGAAGCACCCTACAAGATGCCGCTAGCAGAGCTTAAGGAGTTAAAAGTTCAATTGCAAGACTAATTGGTAGATAAAAGTTTTGTTCGTCCAAGTGTTTCGCCTTCGATTGCGCCCACTCTCTTTGTGAAGAAGAAAGATGGTTCCTTGAGGTTATGCATAGACTATCGATAACTCAATAGTGTGACCATTAAGAATAAGTATCCCTTGCCGAGGATAGATGATTTGTTTGATCAGTTGAAGGGAGAAAGAGTGTTCTCTAAGATCAACTTATATTCGGGATACCATTAGTTGAAGATTAAGGAAAGCGATGTAACAAAAATAGCATTTCGCACTTGCTATGGTTAATATGAGTTTTGGAATATGCTATTCGAGTTGTTAAATGCTCATGCAGCATTCATGGATTTGATGAACAAAGTTTTCCAGCCTTACTTGGATAAGTTTGTGTATATATGTAAAATCTTGATTGTTGATGTTTATTCTACTATGTTTGATATTTTTTTTGGAATTGTGCTAATCCACTCACTGAGTGACTTAGGTTACTCACCCCTCTAACTTCCACCTAAGCTAAAGCTACCAATAGCATGGCGACAAAGTGGTGTGCTGGGCAATCGCTAACTTTCTTCCTGCACTCACTTCCTGTATCTTGTATGTTTAATTTGAGCATGAGTATGTTGTATAGGGACATGAATCCACTAGTGCATTCGAACTCGGTTTGCATGGTTGTTTGCTTGGATATTTCTTGAACCCTTCTATCAGATATTGTTGTTGATGCTTCCTTTGCTTATCTTTGAATTTCCATATTTTGTATATGTTGTTCATTGAAATTGATTCCAGAGATTTTGTTAGCCTTGTTGTGACTCGAGGGTAAAGTGGAGGGGTGTGTCTCCTTAGGTAATCGCGGCGGTTATCGTGTCTCGAGACCCGAGGGTCGGGGAATGACAGCCAAACTATGGCTTGTCAAGCTATTCAAGAAGACTTGCTTCATGCTTTTGTTACTTTGTAATGATTTTTTTATATTCTAAAAACACATAAAAAAAAATTTCTCCAGCTCAATATTTAAAAAAATATGTGTTATAAAAGACGATGTAAGTGAGAATATGGATGTATCTTTTGATTTAAATAACATTTACCTTTGATTTTAAGATTAAAATATTTTTAAGATAAGTTATGAGGGATAAAATCAAAGTATACTGATAGGGGATGCAAGAGTACATGCCGATCAAGTAGTAAACTGTACTAGGACACGATATTGATCCACAGGTAAGATCGAGAATACTAGTACTAATTCTAATTCTGAAAACTAGCCTAATCAAAAGTTGTGATATGTGCAAATAAAACTATAAGAAATAGAATAAAAAGCAGAAATACAAAAATCAAATCAGTCGAGAATCAATGGGAAACGGGATGCTCGGGCGTAGAGTCTCTAGGGTTTTATAAGTCCAAGACAAAGGTTGTATAAGTATATATTCTATTTGAACAAAAAGAAATTCTAAAATATACTAAACTTTTCTTGCAAGGGTGAATAGTAACTAATTCTGTATGGTGCTGATACAAACACCCCACAACCTCATTGCACTGTATGAAATCTTAATGTGAATTTAACAAGAATTCATAAGTAGACAATTCTTCTTATAGAGCAATTATCTCCAATCCCATACTAAACAGAAATGTGATTTTTGCTAAAATTTATTCCCTATAATTGCAAAGAGCATGAAATTACTTGTTAAATCACTTGAGAGGATTGTGAGAGAACTCTCGACTCCAAAGTACCCCATTGCTAGGTTTACTCACAATCCTCTCCAATCACGGTTTTCCTATGCTAAGTGGGTATTTCTACTCGTCACAAAGTACATCATAAAAGAAAAGTAGGGCTTTCATCTCGATAGCATTCAAGACATTTAAAACATGCAATTGGATTCAAATAATAATGTATTGCAATTAAGAAGCAATTAAAGTATAAAGATCTACAACCAATGTCTAAATAGAATAAATCCTAAAGTTCGTCTATGCCCAAACATCCACAAAATTAGCTCTCCATTAGAGGAGAGCAATCATCCAAACAACAAGATACAAAAAGAAATAAAGAAAACATGAAAAAACCCCTTCTCAATTATGCCAAGAGGTGATTGCCGTAGAATGCCCAAGAACCTTCCACAAACTCCACAAAGACAACCCTTGACGGTTCTATTCCTTCTAATTAATCTAAGCTAGGTGGGCTGATTCTCCCTCTAGATTCACCTCCAAAGTTGTGGAGATCTACCCCTTTCTTTCCCCAAGCCTCGAAGTTGAATAGAACCAAAGATACCCTGAAAACCTTCATTAGAAACATTTATACCTAGTCACTTACAGGTTGTTTATAGGCGTAAGAACGCGGCGGTAAGGAGCTGGGATGATGGGTTGCGAGACTTACGGGATCACTTACGACCGTAAGTCCCGTCTATAAAGTCTTATGTTTGGTATTATGGCCCAGCTAATGCCTGTAAGCACTAGACTGTAAAGCTTCTCCGGATAGCTCTAGCGATCACCCTTAGGGGCGTATGTTGTACTCGAAAGCTTCTCTGGAACAGTCCTTATGGTCTGACTTGCGAGCATAAGTCCTTCTCGTAAGGTCCTCTGTTTATCCTTATGCTCCTCCTTATGGGCATAAGCATGCCCGCAAGGTTCTCTGGAAAAGCTTACGACAGTAAGGTGACCATAAGTGAGTCTGCTATATCATTTTGGCTCTCTCTCTCATCTTTAAGCACTGCCCGAAGCATGACAATACGAAATACATCATGTTTAACATTGAATTCCATACTATTACTCTAATACATGTCTAGTGAGGGTACAAAATAATATTAAATGATGTATAATTGTTTACTCATCATATATATTGTTGATCTACTCGAGACTTTTAAATGATAGCCAGTGCACTATATCCGTTCATGCAGTGCATGATGGTTTATTTGTTTAAATTATAAAATATATATATTTATATTAGAAGTAAATATATTTTATCTTTTTTATTTTTGGCAAAGTTAGAAGGCTGAGCGTTGTCTTTTCTATGGTCCTAATTTTTTGTTTTTAAACTACTTTTATAAATGAAAATGTTACTAACATCTAGCCGAAAAACGTTAAAAAAAAAACTCAAAAATACTTTGTATCGCCACGTTTGCCAAGGAGATGTTTATTAGAGTAAATAGTAGAGAGGAGGCAAAGAATAATAAAGTGATCGGCACTACAACAACCATATCTCATTAGCTATTCTTATGTCTCACCTATCCTTTCTCTAGTGTTGCTGGTATCATTATAGCCTTCTAATTATGTTTTTGTCTTTTTTTTGACTAATTTTGTTAATTTGCATGTGTCACGTCCTTTGTGCACTCACTTGCATTTATAATCAATTTAGGCTCGAGTAGGCTAATTTTCATATGCATAGATTCAGAGGAAAACAACATGTATTTCTTGTGAGCAGGTTATGCATAATCTAGTTCAAAATGGGAAAGAGATTATTACTCTATACTTGACTTCTTGACCTTAAGCAAGCTGTACGTCTATGTTGCATGTACTCATAGATCATGAAAGGTTGGAAAATATTGTGACGTATTATACTAGATAAGGACTAGCTATAACAACCTTATTAACAATGTGACCAACACCGTAATGCACTTATAAGAGCAACTTGCAAACCTTGTAGCTCAAATAGCAACACTCACATATGTAAGAAGTTCAAGCACACCAATGTGCATGGGTAACAATGGACCAAACCACGTCCAAGTTCGACAAGCATAGAAGTATTGTAGTAGTAAAGATGCAAAGTAACTAGAGAACTTTTTATTAGTCATGAATCAGTATTTTCATATGATGCAAACTGGCTAGAAGGAGATAAAGATCACAATTGGTAATCCAAAAGCAAGGCACAAAACTTAGGATATATAAAGTGGATGTAGTGAGATTAGAATGTGGGATGCTTTAAAGAAAGGGATCAAAGACCAGCTTCCCCCAAAAAATGTTGAATTCATTACTTGATGAGGCCTCTACTAATTGTACCAAATAGATTTTTCTTCAGTTCTATTTCCTTGAAGGCCTAAAACCTTCGAGCCAAGATGAATTTGAAAAAGAGAACTCCAAGATCTCGTATTTGGTTATACAACAATTAAATGACTCGCCAACATCATATTGAATTGAATATAGGATTTTTTTTTTTTTTTTTTTCAAGCAAGGACCTAGTTTTTTAAAAAAACTGCCTAAATAACAGTGGGGCTATTTTATTTCCCAAACTGACCCTGGGTCATCACATTCATATCCAAATAACACCTAGATATTAAGGGGACATTTTTATGAGCAAAAATGACATTGTATTTTTTTTTTTTATTTTCACACTTCTTTTCTGTATAATTATTAAAGTGGTTTTTTTTTTTTTTGCTTTTTTAAATTAATTTTTAAAAATTATTATTGTTTGTTTAAAACTTATTATTTTTGTAAAACTATTTATTTTAAAATTAATTGTTATTAAAATACAGAATTTTTTTTTGATTTTTTTTCTTAAAATTTATTTGGTTTCATTTATTTTTAAATTTATTCAAATATGATTTATTCTATTTTGCTTTCCAAATATAATAATTTTTTTAGAAGAAAAGGGTAACTTGAGAAACATGTAAATGTAAGTAAAGTGATGGATAGGAACTTTGATTTCTTTGATTTTAGTATATATATATATATATATATATATATATATATATAGTGATAAGCACTTGTTAGTATCTTTATCGAACGTGAGCTAATATCTTGACCGTGGCCGTAAAGGGGCATGCACGTGTGAGTTAATGCTTCAAATGCTTCCTCAAACGTGCTCGCGCGCGTGTGTGGGGGGAGGGAAGGGTTTGCAACATCACCGGTGAGTTAATTCCTCCAACGAAAATTCGAAACCCTAACTACTCCGCGCATCACACGGGAGATTCATATTAATGTTCCTAATCACTTAAACCAAGTGACTTTGTGTGTGTGTATATATATATATATATATATATATTATTATGTGTAAACAACATCAGTATTATAGAATTACTTGCTTAGTATGGGTTAGAAATATATAATTTGAATGCAATTTTTAAAACCGCAAACGAGTTATTTAAATAAAATTTATAGATAAATAAATTTTATTTAAAAAATATGAAAGATAGATTTTATTTTAATAATATATTTTCAAAATAAATAGGTTTTTTTTAAAAAAAAATAAATTAAAAAACAATAATAATGTTAAAACACCACTTTAATAATTATAAAGAAAAATGGTGACAATGAAAGAAATGCTATCTTTTTGCTTATAAAAATGTGCGATCAGCACGGTGGACATGTATGTGATTGCTTTAGGCTATTTCATGCTAAGAAAATGGTCATATATATATAATATTTTCTATGGATGTCCAATTATTAACCGTTGGATCATGATCCAACGGCTGGCATTGAAGAACAATAATTACTTTATATATTACTATAGTAATTATTTTTTATATGCAACGGCTGATAATTGACGTCCATAAATTTTTTATCTATAAACATTCGTAAAGAAATTATCCTCTTTTATATATATATATAAATTTTTTTTTTGAAAAACAGTGTAGTCTAGGGACCTTCAATCCATGTAGATCAGATTGTAGAATGTACTATATTGCTTGTCTTGTTCTCATTTGCAAATCATGGAAAAAAAATGCAAAATAAACAACTTACATTTGCTGTGAATTCTTGCACATAATTGAATTTTTTTTATCCATCCACATGTGAAACAGTGAAATAATTTTATGTAACAATTTTTATTTTTTAAAAAAGGGTTTTTGTGTTTAAGTTGAAATTGGTTTTTTATATTTTGGTATTTTTCAAAACAAAGGGGAGAGCTTGGGGTTTTGATTTTTCTATAATTATTTAAACCCTAACCCGGTTTCTCGAACTCCCAACCATACACATCTTCCATGACCTCTTCAATGGAATATAAGTTTCTACAATATAATTATCCTATTAAAGTATGTATATATTTATATAGTAAAGAATGCTTATTAATAATTAACCAAAACAATTATAGCCTAGCGGTATTGATCATATTATAAAAATAAAAATACTAAAATATTTAATAAGTTTCGAGTTTAAATCTCACTGGAGACAATGATAGTAGCAGGTTCATAATTGTGAGTGTAAATTTATCACCCAAATTCTTTATCACTGAATGAGGACATATAAGCCAGATGATCATTTACGGTCCGTGCATACACCTTGTGGTTTGAAGGTAAAAAAAAAAAAAAACCCCTAATTAATATCATGTCATGTCATATTTCAGTTATAGGTTGCCATCCATAGGACCGAAAGGTTAGAATGTCAGTTCATCCCCCCACGCAAGAGAACTTATACGTTGCACTAATTCATCCCATATAATGACAATGCCCACTTGTCCTTTGAGCAACCATGGTCCCCTTATCCATGATCAAATTGGTGCTACCGTGCTAGTGCATTATTGCCCTTGCTAATATTATTTCATTTAATTTGAAGGACATGTCATTCATTTCTTTCTCAATTATTTTCTTTCGAAATACAACGGAATTAATTATGCTTTTGATTTGAAGAGTTATGCCACAACAATAAGCAATTTTTATTTTTACAAAAAAAAAGTTTTAATAAGATTTCTTTCTGTGGAAATTTGGTCTCTATTTGTTTTTTGGATAATTATGCTATATTTAAAATTAAAAATTATTTGAAGGGCATGTCATTCATTTCTTTCTCAATTATTTTCTTTCGAAATACAACGGAATTAATTATGCTTTTGATTTGAAGAGTTATGCCACAACAATAAGCAATTTTTATTTTTACAAAAAAAAGTTTTAATAAGATTTCTTTCTGTGGAAATTTGGTCTCTATTTGTTTTTTTGGATAATTATGCTATATTTAAAATTAAAAATTATGCATAATTTTTTTAAAACTGAATTAGAGAACACATCAACTTAATTTAAGTATTGGATGGTTCTCGTTATCATTTTTTTAAATATATAATAAATATTTAATTTATGAGTATTGCTGCCCCAATCAGGAAAATGTTTTTTTATCGGTCATTTAATTATTACATATATATATATATATACTCTTAATAATATATCCTTGCATTCCTTGGAGCAAATGTAGTAAAGAAATTCATAACATTTACAAAATCTCATATTTAAATAAGCATACATGCAGTAATAAAATTTTATATTATGTATATTTAGATTTTACGGATGCATATATGTAAAAGAAATCACTGGAAATTTTGTTTTGCAAAATGGTGATATTTGTGAAGTTAAAATACATAATGGTGATTAGTGTAAGATTACTGCTATTGAAAAAAAAAAAGGTAAAAATTCACTTCTCATGTGATATATATATATATATATATATATATATATATATATATATATATATATATATATATATATATTGTCTATCTGACATCTGCATTGGATGCTACATTATTATTTTTGTTTTTTAGTAAAATTTTCAATTATTCCACTAGTTAATATACAAATTTCTTCTATGTATTATGATGTACTACACAAAATTATTAATAAAAATTTATAAATTAGAATTTTAAAAATTGAGTGTACACAGTAGATATGCTGACGTGGCTTATACGTGATGGTTATTGTTGGGTACGGGAAGCCTGGATGTAGGCCCCTGATAAGGAGGGAAGGAGGGGGCACAGCCTAGTCCCTGTCTTTCATTCTTTCTCTTCTTTAATTATTTATTATTCCTTTTCAAGGTTAATTTATTCACTCACATTCCTACGCTCATTGTCCACCATTATTATCATTCTCACTTTAGGTTTTTTTTTTTTCTTCTCATATTTAAAAATTTAGTCTGTATCTCACACTATAAACATAATAGAAGGGTACCAATGAGCTCTTGATTTATCAGAATTAGATTTTTTATATAGAGTATTTTTTTTGAGAAAAACCTAAAATTAAACCCTAAAAATGATCATAGATGCATTGAACTATTAATTTCATATTTGTGCATGCTTCTCATTTCACTTGAATTGAGTGATGTCTGTTGTTTATTTATAAAAAAAAATAGTGGGATTAAGTTATTTAATTTTTCTTGTTTAAAATTTGTTCAAGGTGATACTTATTAAGTTAGGTTGGTGGGTCCAATATAAATAGAATTGTAATTAAGATTTGTTTTGAATCTTGTGAAAAACAGTATGAGATCCAACCCTAAAACTAAGAGTATAGATGTGTTGAACTATTACTTTTAAATTTGTATATGTCCTTGACTTCTCTTAAATAATATAGCATTTGTCTTCTATTTATCAAAAGAAAAACAGAAAAATGTACTTCAAATATTTAATTTTTTTTTTTTTAAATGTGTTTAAGGTGATACTCATCAAGTTTGGTCGGTGGGGCCCAATATATAAAGAGAATGGTTTCACTATCAATCTTGTGAAAAGCAATTTATTGTGCGGGGGAAAAAACATTATAGAAAAAAATAGCAATTTATAGTCAATTTTTTTTGGGATGATATTTTTTAAAACAAATGGATAATTTTCTTTTCTAGGTTTTTAAATTGTGATAAAGATATTTGGACGGTTCATAAAGAAAAGCTTGAAATAAGTTGGGTATTTTATCTTTCAAAGTTTTTAGGCGTATCTTGATATGAAGGAATTATTGTATTTGTTAGTATACTATTTACAAATAATGTAAATTTTTGGGCAAAGGCTTGAGACACAAACATTATTTTTGATTCACATTTTGCACATTGATTTTTCCCTTTACTGGAGACTTTTTCTAATTAACTAAACTTTGATGAGTTTGCTTTCTTTTTTTATTTGATTTTAGTGCTGCAAATTTATCTGAATAGCTATATTTTCTTGAGTAAAAAAATTTAAATTTTTTTAAAGTATAAATGAAAATTAGTAATACATTACATAATGTAAAGATCAAACAATTTAGTGTTTTTGTTATGAATGCGAAACTAATTTCTTTTTCAAATATACATCTCCAATGAAATTGGTAGATTTGTAAGGAAATGATTAGAAAAGGATAAAATGGTTATTTTATGTTATGTGATTAGAAATACATATTATGACCAAATGGCTCATAACCAAGTGGTACTTGACTTTATTACAGAAAACGAGGGTAAGAGACTCAAAAGTTTTCGAATTCAAAATTCATTGGAAGCAATAATGGTAATGGGTCATTGGTTGTGGGTGTGTGCTCGCAGCTGAAACCCCTCGTCCCCGGTTGAAGGTACGCGAGTTGGATGATTAACTCCCAGTCTGTTCGCATACCCCTAATGTATACAACGCTTGTCGCTTTAGTTAAAAAAAAAATACATATTATGTTTTGTGCTTAAAAAAATAAAAAGTAAATTGATTGCATTAACTAGAGAAGAATACAAGAAAAATATTTTGCTTACATTTCATTAGGCATATGTGAGTTTTGGCACTATGATTTGTTGTATAAATCTAGTTTAGTGAGTAATAGAGCTATAAATGAGCCGAGCCGAGTTGAGCCGTGGCCATGCTCAAACTTGGCTTGTCACTATTTTTATTGAGCCCAAGCCAAGCTCAAGCCTACTTTACTTAATCCTTATCCGAGCTCAAGCTTACTTCAACCGAGCTCAACCCGAACTCTAGTCTATGCCTAGTTTCATGAAATTTTGAGGCTCAGACTCGACCCATTAGCTTGATAATGATTGGTTATTTTTCATAAATAATGCATTATTATTAGTATTTAAAAAAATATTGTTTTGAAAATAATATTAAAATTTTTTAAATAAAAATTACAAATTAACCTTCTCTTTTATTTAAATTTATACAAAGACGACGGGTAATATTTTTGTAAAAGAATATCATTATTTAATACTACTATAAATGATTCTATATATGTTTTATATAAATGAGCTTATTAATGATATTATAAACAATTTTAGTAATGATTCTTTTAAATGAGCTTATTAATAATAATAATATAAATGAGCCTCTTAACAATTCTTATAATTGAGCTTTTAATGATGTATAATTATGTTGTTCATGAGCCTTAACAAGCTAAGCTTAGTGTTGTTTAAGCTCCACTCATTTACCTTATGAGCTTAGAAATTGCACACTAGAATCACTCATTTACCTTATGAGCTTTTAGAATAGTGTTGTTTATATACTTAGGTATTTTTGTAATTTAAATATAACTAATTTAATATTGAGAAATTGTTCATATCATCTCTCCAACTTTCTCACTTGATCAAAAAATCCTTGAATTATTTCATATCTCCAAAAAGTCCTTTCCTTTTCTGACACCATTTGACAGTTTATTTTTCAGTACTTTCGTCAAAAATGCACCTCAATGATTTTAAATGGAAACACGAAATAGTGAAAAAAACTAAGATATTAAACATAAAAAGCAAATATTAAATACAAACGTTACATTTTAAATGGAAACTTATGTACTTACACGTAAATACGTAGTGTTAAATAAAAAATATACTTAATAAAAGGGAAGTACATTTCGTAAGAGGGACAAAATTGGATTTTTAAATAAAATAAAATGATGTAAGGACTGAAAAATAAGTAAATTGAAAAAGGAGAGAATGTAGGGGATATTTGAAAAGTAAGAAAAACTAATAAATAATTTACATATAGAAGTTTGTTTAGGCTCATGAGCCTCACGAGCTGAGTAATTTTGGGCTCGAGCTCGGCTCGCCAAAGTAAACGAGTAACTCAAGCTCGGCCCGGTTCATGACAAGTCGAATCAAATTCGAGCATGGACTGAGCCAATCTCTAATAGCTTGACTCATTTACACCCTTAGTGAGTAGTTGTTGTTACCAAAATAACAGAGTACATCTGTGCATATCATCTTAATTGTATAGTTAATAGCAGAAGCAAAGACATGTACATGCATGCAGGCCAGTATAAAAAAAAGCGAAGATGAAACTAAAATTTATATGCTTAAAAAAACCAAAGAGTTCTCTCCTGTCAATTCTCTAGGTATTCATAAGAATTAGTTTTAATGAGAGAGAACAGAACCCTTTAAAACATGCAAAATTAGGCTCCGAATGGAAGATTGATAGTCATGAAGACCAATTTATAGCGCATGGATTTATAGGCTGGGTTGTTTCTCTTTTTACAAGTGAATAAAATGTATCATCTACAAATTAATTATAGTTAATATTTTAAAAAAAATTAATCCTTAAAAAACCTTTTTTTGTTAAACTAATTAGTCCAAACAAGTATATCCATGTAGTTTGATAAAATAAAAGGTAGAGGTGACCTCATGTGGGTCCTCATCAGAAGAAGAATCCCAAAGACACTGATAAAAGCAAGTTCACAAGAAAAAGTGCCAAATATTGGTGTCATTCTCCATCAGATTAAGATAGCCAATATTGCAAGGATCTTTGGTGACTTTTGAAAAGCTAGTTTCTTTTATCACAACAAGCCTGGAAAGAGGGATAGAGAAAAAGAAAGTGAGGCAAGTTTTTCAAAAGACTAGTGTGCAATACTAAAATGAGAGCAAGTGGTGCCACACACTATATATATATGAGGTTAGGCAGGCTTGAATGATCATGCTGTGGTCTTCTCCTTTTGCGTGAGAGTGCTTCCCAATTGGAGTGAAGTGATGGGCCATATGTGCTTGGGGCAATTTGTTTAGAGTATATCTTCTACTCTAGCCTGATCTTTGATTTGAATATGGATGCTTTTGTTAGGTTCTCATTGGAGATATATACTATCACATGGACATGCTACTCTTTTTCATAGCAGACCTGCTAACATTGGGAACTTTATGAGGAAAACAACAGGCACTAAGACCTCTCTCCATTAATTGGGATATGGATGGTGAGACACTACTACAGTGGTTCATTGGATACATTAGATAATTAAGTCCAAAACAAGAACTTTCTTCAAGAGATTTTCTTTTCAATGTTTGTTGTGAAACAATCTCCATAATATGACTATTGAACAAAGATTGTTTCTCTTTGTTATTATTGAATGAAGTGAGATTAAGTATTATTTTTATTATTTTTACTTTTTGCTTTAGATAAAATTAAATTTAGCTTATGATACAAATGAAGAGGGGAAGGCAAAAATGTAAGATGGGCGGAACAAAGGGGATGATAGAGGAGATAAAATTAATTGAATAGAAAATTATTGCAAGAAAAAGCTTAAGATGGTATAGGTGATGAAATAACTAATGTTGCATCTAGGTCAGCCCAGCTGCCCAAGCCCCAGTGCAGAAATTGGGCCGGATTAAGAATCCATTAATTACATCCAAACCTATGTCTTTTGAGTTCCAACTATATAGTTTATTCCCACATTGGAGAAGGAGAAAATTATACACTAACTTACCAACTTATATATATTATCACTCCTAAGTCTTGTTAATTCATTGAATTAGTGTTTTGGGTTATTTCAATGGATTGTTTATTTTTGTCATGCGCTCCATGGTTGCGAGCTAACCTCTTGACATCTTTTTTCTTTTTCAATTTTTCCCCAACGGCTTGAATTTCCATTGTTTAATTTTCATCCACCATATCAATTTATCACTACAAGAAATTTGGGTATTCTCTTTATTATTTTTGCTACATAGTAAATTCTTAGATAAATATGTTACGGTACCTATGATTTTTAAATTTCGTAGGGCAAAATAAACTTTATGGGGTGCCAAATATTTTCCATTTACTGGAAAATCATGGCCTACGAATGATTTTCAGCAGCTACAATTAATTTATGTAAGTAAAGCAAAATATTTTCTTTATGAAATATATCGTAGAGAAAAGATATTCTAATTTTGGCCACGAATTTTGTAACGTAGGTAATAATTTTGTTTTCATCTACGCACTAAACTGTAGGTACAAGTATGTTTAATTGTCCTACATTTTAGTGATTTTGTAGAGAAAAATAAATGTTTTGAGGTGCCAAATATTTCCTACGCATAGAAAGACCAAGGCCTACGAATGATATTTAGTAGCTACAATTAATTTTTGTAGGCAAAACAAAGCTATTTTTTTTTTCTATGAAAGATATTGTAGAGAAAACATATTCTAATTTTTGTCATGGATTGTAAAACATAGGTAAAAGTGTTTTTTTTTCATTTACACAAGAAACCATAGGTACAAGTATGCTTCATTGTCTACATTTTGGTGATTTCGTAGAGAAAAATGAATACGCTACAAGCACGAAATATTTCTCACCCGCGGGAAGACCAAAGCCTACGAATGGGTTCTTGTAGGTAGAAGAAAGCATTTTTGTCTACAAAATGTATTGTAGAGAAAATATATTCTAATTTTCACCACAAAATGTACTACTTAATTGAAAGGTTTTTTTTTTATCTATGCAAAAAACCATAGGTACAAGTATTGATAGGGGCTAACACAAGTGTATGCGTCGAGCAAGTAGTAAAGTGTGCGTGAAAGTAGGGTATCGAACCACAGAAAAGATTGAGAGTACTAGTATTAATTCCTATATCAAAAATTAACCTAAAAGAAAGTAGTAGTGTGTGCGAACAATATTGAAAAGCAATAAACACGAAATAAAGGAGTCAAGAAATCAGGGGGAGAAGGGATGTCCAAGCATAGTATCCCTCTAGAGTTTGTTAAGGTTAGAACAAAAGTTGTATAAGTATGCAATCCTATTTAAACTGAGAGAAATCCTAAATTATACTAAACCCCTCTTGTAAGGGTGAAAAGTAATTGATTCAGTGCAATGCTGATACAAACATTCCACAATCGCATTGAACTTTATGAAATCTCAATGCGAATTAACAAAAATTTCTAAAGTAGATTATCCTTGTTGTGAAGAGATTATCCCTAATCTTATACAGAACAGAAATGTGGTTTCTCCTAAATTCTATTCGCTACAATTGTATAGAGTATGGAAATCACTTGTTAATCCACACGGAAGGATTGAGATAGAACTTACTCCAAAATACCTTATTGCTAGGCTTACTCACAATACCCTCTAATCACGGCATGCTATACTAAGTGGGTATTTCTATTCTTCACGAAGCACATCAAACATGAGAATTAGAGCTTTTTCCACAATAGCAATCGAGCAATACAAACACGCAATTAGATTCAAATAACATGGATTGCAATTAAGAAGCAAATAAATCAACAAGATGCAATGTCAAATAAAGTAAAACCTTAGAGTTCAACTATATCCGAACATCTACAAAATTAACTTTCTATTATTGGAGGGCAAGCATCCAAACAACAAGACACGAAGGGAAATAAACTAGACATGAAAACCCCTTCTCAATCGTGCTGGAGGATGATCGTCGGAGAACACCCAAGGACATTCCACGAACGCCGCCAAGCTAGTCTTGATGACTATGATCGTTCCTCTTCAAGATGGATGGGTTGAATCTCTCTCCAAAGTCACCTCTAAAGCCTTGGAGATTCATCCCTCTTATTCTCCTAAGCCTTACTTCTGAATAGAATCAAAGATGCCCTAAGACCGATCATTAGAAATATTTATAATTTTTCACTTACAGGCTGCTTATGGGTGTAAAAATGTGGCTATAAGGAGCTGGGGATGATGGGTCGCGAGCCTTACGGGATCACTTACAGCTGTAAGTTCCTCCATAAGGTTTTTTGTCTTGTGTTATGGTCTAGCTTACCGCCGTAAACACTAAACTGCAAACTTCTCAGTATACCTCTTGCGACCACCTTCACTGGCATAAGCTCTGCTCGTAAACTCCTCTGGATGATATTTATGGGCACACATACAGGTATAGGTCTTGTTCATTAGTTCCTTTGAATGTCTTTATTCTCCTCCTTACAGGTATAAGCATGCTCGAAAGGTTCTTTGGAAGAGGTTACAGCCATAAGCAATCCTGTTTACCTTGTCCTTCTTCGATTGATCCCGAGAGAGCTCCATCTTCATCATTTTGTCTCTCTCTCATCTTTAAGTGCTACCTAAAGCATGATAATGCAAAACACACTATGTTTAACATCGAATTCAAAAAGAAAACTCTAACACATGTTTAATGAGTGTACAAAATGATATAAAATAGTGAACAATTATACATTCATCAAGTATGCTTTATTGCCTACATTTTGGTGATTTCATAAGGGAAAGTAACTCTTTGAGGTAAGAAAAACATGGAGAAATAGGTTTTAATTTTGGTTATGCTTTATAACATGTAGCTAAAAGTGATTTTTATCTACGTAAGAAAAGCGTAGGATTAAGAAGGTTTTACTGTCTACATTTTCAAGCTTTCGTAGGAAAATAATAAATGCTTTCAGGTGCCAAATATTTTCCACCAGCGGGAAAACTAAATCCTACAAATGATTTCTAGGTAATACAATTTTTTTAAGGTAAAACATGATTTTTTTTTGTCTAAGATTACATAAAGTAGAGAAAAGAAGTTCTAAAGTTGGCTACTAATCATACATTGTAACTAAAAGTAGGATTTTATTTTTTGTCTATGAAATACATCATAGAGAAGAGAGGGTTTAATTTTGACTACAAATTGTGCAATGTTGCTAAAAGTTATATTTTTAATCTATAAAAAAATAAATTGAACATATTTGACTATAAAATAATATGTAATAAATAATATACGTTTTACAAATTAACCAACACAAAACCTTACAGAAAAGTCTAAACTAAAACTTAAAACATAAAAAAGAGGCTTAATGACTACCTTTTCCTTTAACCATCCCTCATTCTATTAATCATCCTAAATATTAGTATCAACACAAAATGTTAATTATATGGAGTTTGATTTTAGCCTTATCCACTCCTTAACAGCGTTGCTTGTGAGAGTCCGAGTGCCTAAGCGGTGGTCTTGCTACCCAGTCAGCAAGTGGGGGTCAAGGGGTTAATGCCCTTTACGGGGGTTTCCAAGGGCATCGCCCCTAGAAAGAAATCCTTTTTTTAGGCCCAGGTTTGTGTGATAATATTGGCCCATTTTTACTCTCCTCTATATATGTTTATGTAATTGTAAACACTAATTTTTTAATAAAAGAAAATACATTACTAGTGCGGTCGTACTAGGTGTAAACCCCAATATAGTTTAAGAAAAGTTATGTATGCAAAGTTACATTTTTACACAATTAACAACATGGAGTCATATAATAATACATGTAAAACATGTGAAATTCTATTTTATTTTTTATATGTATATATTAATCTGTTAACATATGAGTAGCAATATATTCTTATATTTTATTATATATATTGTGAGTTATAACTGATAAGTGCTTTTTTGATATATATCTGATCACATCTTTTATGTATTTTGAGCATGATTTTATTCAGATATTTTCACTAATAGCATGTGTTTTGTGTTCTTTTGTGCAATCAGGGTGTGTGAAGGAGGGTTTACAAAAAGGAAGCAAAGATAAGGGGTGGAAGCATTTTCTGTTGAGTTTCTGCAAGCCACAAAAGCAAACACATGGGTTGGAACATATATGCGCACGTATGTGCTGACTTCTGAGAATTCTAGAGCCAAATGACATGTTAGAAGGGCACAAGGGCAGTCATATGCGCTTGTATTAGCTCGTGGATGATTTTCAGAAGTTATTTCAGCCGTTTGAATCGCCAGGAAGCCACACACATCCTTCCACGCAGCTTTACACCCGATAGAACAGTACACGGGCATCCACACGGCCGTGTGGAGCCCCGATTTTCAGTTATAAAAGGCCCCTCAAGTTATTTCTTTCTATCTTTTTCCATAACTTTGAGAGAGAAAAGCGTCTAGGGTTTGGAAAGGAGGTCTTTGCATGGAAAGGAGTGCTTCTTCATGGGCTTTCATTGATTTCTTCTTTGTTATAGCTATTAGGGGAGTCACCGATGACTTAATTCGGAGGGGTGTGCCCAGCTTCATCGGAGGGACTCTCGTAGAAGTTGAAGAGGCTCTTGAAGACCATCATCACCTATCAAAAGGGGGGGGGGGGGGGGGGGGGGGGGGGGGGGTTCTTTATGGATTTCATGTGCTTTTATTCTTTAATAGATTGGATATTGTATTGTTCCATGGAGAGCTAAAACCCTAGTGGGTACTTGAACATGTGTTTTATAGTGTTTCCTTTATTTGAGATTCATTGTTGAGTTTCAATCTTGTGTTCTTATTGTATTGCTATCCCTATGAATGACACTTAGGTTGAGAGATTATTCTAATCATCCTAGTAATGAGATAATCACCATTAGGATTAGATTTACCAAGATTGGAGAGGGTTGAGCGGGTGAGCTGTAAGGTAGCCGAGTGTCCCCTTTCCCATTAGACGTAATTTATCCAACCTTCTTATTCCATGGACTCTTAGCAATTGTATGTGATGTGAGGCATTGAGAGCACTCACCGCAGGGACCTCGTATGGGATTAGGGATTTTTTCCTTGGACCAAAGGGTTTGATCTATGTTTAGGAATAAGGTTTATCACTTGGGATCCTTAGAAATTCAAGTAGTCATATGTGGTGTGAGGCGTCAAGAGAATTCTCCGCTATGACTTCGTAGGGGACTAGTTATCGATTTGCCTAATTTAGGGATTGGTGTGTTTTTGGATTTCCATGAATCAACTATTCTCATTTAGGAAGCACAATTTTAGTCTAGCATCTATCATAGAATCCTAGGGGGAACATTGTCTGGGTGCCTTATTTATCTTAACTGATTCCTCTCTATTTCCATATTTGCTTGCTTATATTTTCTTGTTTACTTGTTTGCAAATTTAATCATTTTCACACTATTTCCATTGATTATGCTGGATAGCGAGGTTACCGTTATTACTAGTATTTCTGTTCCCTGTGGATTTGATTACCCAACTCATTGGGTATACTTTTTACTAGCCCATGCACTTGCGGACATGCAAAGGGTGTGTCTTGATTTCATATTTTAAAATTTATATAATAACTACTTATAACTATTTATATGTCTATTACGACTCGATTTTTTGGACTATATATTGGGAAAATATGTAATTGTGTTTATATGATTAAATTTTGATGTGCATTCATTTTTATATAATATAAAAAGCCTTATTTAACTTAAAATTTTATTTTATAATAAAGTGTTATAATAAATACATTTCCCTTTTTAGATTTTGGCTCTTGATAAGTGCTTATGTTGTAGTAACGCGAAGCGTTATTATCTTACAATGAATATACTTTTTATCAGATTTTATCATTAAATAGTGTGCATTTGTGCATTCTTGTGCATTGTAGGTTCATGGAGCTAAGTTGGAAAAGAAGAACGAAGTTAGGTCGTGTTCGCCGTTGTTGGGAGGTTTTCGGACCAAGTAAGGAACAAGGCACGAGGTTAGACTTGTGAGTGTGTGCCAACCTCCTTTGGAGGGGCACAAAGGCAGTCACATTCACAATAAGTCCAACTCGTGTAGCTTAGGAAAACTTCACCAAGAAGGGGACTTGAAGTAATAGGCACGATCTACCATTGATTGTGTGCCCAATTCAATGGCCTCGATGAAGAAACAACGTATTCGGGAGCAGTTCGGGAGAGTTACTGTAGTAGCATTGTAGCTTGTTACTGTAGCAAATCACTGTAGCAAGTTGCTGTGCACTTCTGCCGAAAAATCAAGATTCCAGAGAATTCACACGGGCGTGTGGAATTAACACACGGCCGTGTGAAATAATTTTCTAGCAAGCCAGAGACTTCACACGGGCGTGTGGAATTAACACACGGCCGTGTGAATTGATTTCCCAGCAAGCCAGAGACTTCACACGGGCGTGTGGAATTAACACACGACCGTGTGAAGTAATTTTTCAGGAAAGACAGAAACTTCACGCGGGCGTGTGGAAATTCCACACGGCCGTGTGAAGTCCCGATAACTTCAAATTTAAAGCCGCACTCAACCTATTTAAAGCCCGATTTGGAGACTTTCTGAGCATCTTTCAACCTATCTTTCTCCCTAACTTCTGGAGAGTGCGGCTAGGGTTTCGGAGAGGACTTTGTGGAGGATTGGAGCGCGCCGTCGGCATCGTCACCGACGTTCGACGGCCGCACAAGACCACGGCCACACCATACGCGAGGGGGTTTTCATTGATGTCTTTAGTTTGTGTTTTATTTCATACATTGATGAACATGTATAGCTCCATGAGGAGCTAAACCCCTCGTGGGTATTCGGACTTGTAAAACTCTAGGATAATTATGTTTCTTTGACATTGTTATTATGCTTTCCATTAATTGATAAATAAATTCGAGTTTCAATTTTAGATTTCTTGTGCTATTGTTTTCTCTTAGCCGTGACACTAAGGATTGAGAACAATCTAGGTTATCCTTTGGAGGTGTGACAACTCCTGTAGGATTAGACTACTTAAAATTGAAGAGGGTTGAGAGGGAGAGTTGTGAGGTAGCACCGTACCCCTTTCCCTTCCGATGTGATTTCTCCCTACCTCCGATTCCTTGATTTATTAGAGGTCAAAATAGAGTGAAGTGCTAGGTAGACAAACTCCCCCAAGGTTTTGGGGTGACGTGAATCCTACGCACTGGGGCTTAATTTAGACTATGGTTCTTCCTCCTCGACCAAAGGGGTAGAACTACTACACATAGGAACAGGTTTTATCACTAGGAGTCCCTAGAGCTTAAAGCAATCCCACGTAGTGTTAGGCTTAGGTAGAAATACTCCCCTGGGGCTTAGTTGAGCAATCAACAGAGTGAAGGGTTGACGTGAATCCTATTGCCGGGACATAGTGTTGGGGTTAGTCACGGTTGACCTTAGATTTGGGACCGTGTGTCTAAGGATTTTCCTCGACTCAATTGACATCAATAGGAAAGTATAATAGCATAGTCTTGCACTAGAAGCATAAGTCCTAGAGGTAACTTGTCCGGATACCCTATTCTCACTTGTTGCTAGTCTCTCTCTTTTTACTCATTGCTTGTACTTTTCTCTCTTTCGTCTTTTTATATCATTGCCTTACTTCTACTCTAATTCCATAAATTCACTCATCACTCCGATCATTGTTTCTTTTCGTATATCGCACGACTCAATAGTAATTTCTCGTATTTTAAACCCCTATTCCCTGTGGATTCGACTACCCACTCACCGGGGTAACTTTATTACTTCGACAAGACTGTGCACTTGCGGTACACACGCAAAAGGTCGTGTCAGCCCTCTTTCTTTCTCTCATCCCCAATGTGCTCCTTTTGCTCTAAAAAATCTAGGATTTTCAATCATTGATCTCCAAAATTTAGGGATTTTAGCATTGCATCTCTTATTAGTGAGTGGCTTCATTTATGAACCTTTACTTGTTTTACACCAAAATCTGGCCTGATTTCTTCTTTTTTAGTGGGACTGTGGGGGAATTTTTTATTTTTTATTTTTCCTAATTTTTTTGTTGTGTTTGTGGTAGCTTATGGTGTTTATGAGGGAGACATTCAAGAGTTTTCTTTCTTAGGTGAAATTGACCATAATGGTTGTATTATGAGAAGAGTGGTCCCGAATGGCTCGATAGGGTTAGGAGATCGAAGATTCTACTCACCCTCTTCACCTTGATCTCTCTGCATGCCATCGAAGGTTTGTTGTCTCTTGAATTCCAACCTGTTTCTTTCTCAGATCCATGGATTAGGCGTTGTATTTTATCTATATGCTATCTTTTTCTCCTTCTCTTCTCTTCTCTTCTCCTTTACCTCTACTCTTCATTAATAATATATAACATTCATGAAAAGCAAGAAGAACTAAACTAGAAGTACTTGAAATGATTAACTGATAGAAAAATTAAGGTTTTTGATTGATGAGAAAATAAAGTTATGCTATTGCTACAAAAAGTGATTAATTATGATTCAAAGTCTGTATTTCTTCTGATTTATTGATGAATTTGATATTTGGTGCTCGTTTTGAAGATTTTTATTTTGATATGTTTTGATTTCAGACAATTTTGTAGGTATTTGGTGCCCTTATTGGATTGAATTAGTGTAAACTAATCATTTTGGATATTTTGACGTGTTTATGTTTGAATTTATCTAATTGAATTGAGATGTGTCATATTAGAAAAAATTTAAAATTTATGTGAAGATTTGGTATTTGGGATGAATTTTTCCATTTTGAATATTTGGTTTGTATATTGTTAGAATTTTACTGTTATCTCTCAAATGTTTTAATGTCGTAGAGAATTTTAGATTTTTTTTTTTTTAAATTATGGTGGTTAGGATGAGAGGAACTTTCATTCAACTTTCTTCCAAAAAGAAGCAATGTTGTCAGAGTTTTGCTATCATCTGTCAGATATATTTGAGCTATTTTGATGGTTCTTACGTATTACCAAAAGCATTTTACACAATGTCGAAGAAGAAGAAACTTCTCTTTTGTGAATTCTTGAAGTTAGTCAAATTTCCTAATGGCTATGCTTCTAATATTTCTAGCTGTGTAAATGTTCATGATGGGAAAATATCAGGATTGAAGTGTCATGATTGCCATGTTTTGATATATAGAATGCTTCCACTTGGAATTTGAGTGCTAGCTTTAGAGCATAGTAAAGAGGTTGTAATTGCAACGAGAGGAAAAATTATTGATTCATAACAACATGTGTCATTATCTATGGTGCCATCGGTCTCATCTACACAACCATATTCTAATGCTTAACCTCATGTTAATTCTTCTGGTATTTTGTTTTTTTATATTTTTACATTTAGTTAGTGTGATTAGTAGATAATTGTGATTGCTTGTTTGATGTTAACTTCATTTCTTTTTTGTATCTTCTTTTTATTTCATAGCATCTAGTGTGATGAAGAAAAATTGTAAAGGTAAGACATGGGGTTGTAATTTGCAAAAATTGATGAATTTGACAAAAAAATAGGCTTCCTATTTATATAGATGTGGATCAAGGTAGACCATTGGATGTGGTGCAGTCTGCAAAGCTATAAAATGAATTAGGTATTATTGCTCGGACTTATTTACCTTGTCCACGATCAATCAAAAATCTTGATTGGGAGGAGCACATAAAACCGGCGTTTGATTTTCTTGGGGTATGGTTTATATCAAGTGAAATATGTATTTTCTGTATTCTTGTGTTAATAAATTTCTTTGTTTTTTGTAAATGAAATTGAATGTTATTGGCATTGAGACAACTCCAAGGATAGGTGATTCTATTGTTGACATACTTAAAACTAGAATTAGAGATCATTGTCAATCTTTGAACAAACACTATTTGACCTTTTCAAGCTATGAAGAAGCCAAAAAATAAAAAAAATGATTTTATTACTCAAGAAAATTGAGAGGATTTATGTGATTATTGGAACAATGATAAAACTAAGGTATGTGTATCTTAATAATGATTACAAATAATGAAGTTTTATATTTTTTATTTCAATAATCCATTGAACTTTTCTTTTTTAAATGAAAAGTTTGAAAAGGAGAAAGTGAGTAGATCATATACGAAAACACATCATAATCAAGGATTTAAATCCTTCATTGGTTTTCGTCATGAGCTTGTAAGATATGAACTTGATCTTTAATGTCATTTAATATGGAATTTACACATAGTCACTATATTTTTTTTTTATAAAATAGATTAGGAAAGATGATGAAACTAGAGAGCAACATGAGTGTCATAGGATTGAATTTTACAAAAGCACACAATATAAAGAAGGAAAAGAATGGACTTCATGAGAGGAAAATACGTAAGAACGAGGCTGTAAGGAGCTAGAGATGATGGTTCGTGTGCCTTATGGGGTAACTTATGGTTGTAAATCCCGCCGGTAAGTTCTTTTGTCTTGATATTACGACTTAGCTTACGGTCATAAGTACTGGGCCACAATTTTCTCATGATTGCTCTTGCGACCACCCTTACTGGCGTATGTTGCTTCCTGTAAGCTCCTTTGGACAGCCCTTGCAGTTTGGCTTACGGGTGTAAATCCGACCGGTAAGTCCCTCTATTTGATCCGTATGCTTCCTCTTACGGGCATAAGCGTGCCTGCAAGGTTCTTTGCTTGAGGCTTACGGCCGTAAGATGACTGTAAGTTGTTTTGTCTGGCATGTTCTTCAGTTGTTGATATTGAGAAAGCTCTATCTTCTTTGTTTAAGCTCTTAATTTCTTCTTTTGGCTCTCTCTCATCCTTAAGCACTGCCTGGTGCCTGAGAATATGATTTTTACCATCTTTATCATCATCTTTCCACAAGAATACTATAATATAGGCCGAAAAAATGTATCAAATAATTCTAAAGGATGTACAAATATACACTTATCAAATTCCCCCAATCTTAATCTTTTGCTTATCTTCAAACAAAAAGACACATTACAATACAAAATGAATAAATGCATGACCTTAGGTAATAAAAAATTTAGGGAGTTCCAAAAGTATTCGGGAAAGTTCAATGCATAAATGGTAAAAATTTAAAGTTCCAAAAATAATTAAACTCTATTCAAGGTTATTGAGTGAGTGTGTATTACAACTCTCTACTTCACTTGTCTAGACCTACAAGACTTTAATAGAAAAAATTCACAAAAATACTTTTCTCTTTTCTTTAAGGTGGTTGCTTAACACAACTCTTAAGGTAGTCTTTTCTCTTAGGTTCCCGTAGAGTGGCTTTCATGCTTAAAAGTGGTAACTCGTTCCACATCTTTTCTAGGGGACAGTAGCTTTCACTCACCTAAAGTGGTAGCTCTTTCTCTCGTTAGGGCATACATAGTATCCGACATGTAGAGAGTAGCTTCACACATCTAATAGTTGTAGCTCTTTTAGTCCTAAATATTTCCTTTTTTATAATAAATTCTTTCACACTTGAAAAATGTTTCACAATCCGCTTAGAGTTCAATGAAAGCTCAAACTGTGTAAAGTCATCAAAGGTCTAAGTCGCTATAATAGAGAAGTTGTGTGATTTAATTGGAATAAATAACCACGATTAGAGCAAAACTAAAAGAAATAAAACCCAAAAGAAACATTCTTGCATGTATCCACCCCTATAATATGAAACTCCCACTAATCATTCTAATGCACCTTCATAAGTCAACAACTTGGCATGTAAAGAGTTCAAATAATCCTAAACCCCTTCCCCACACTTAAAATTGTATATTGTCCTCAATGTGTGTATAAGAGTATAAAGGAGACGACAATGTAACAATACTACTGGAGGTAGTTTGAAAATGATTATTTCCCTGGTTTAAAATTGAATGGAAATACTTCTTGAATAGGCATGGTGAAGTCTTTGTTATTCCCAAGTGGTAGGGGTTCACTCAAGGTCAACAAGAGGCCGAGTGAGTATCCCCTTTAAGTTGAGGGGTGTTGGGTGTTGTATTACTAGTCCTACGAAGCCAAAGGAAATCATTAATACTTAATAAAATAAAAATCATAGAAAAGAAAAACAAAAATCCACTAAAATGACAAAAAATGAGTACAAAACTGGTAGGTCCAACCCTTGCCAAAAAAGATAAATAGAAGAGATGAAAACTATAAAAGTACAAGTAAAATGCTAAAAATAAAAGGCTATGGCTCAATGGCATCAGATGTGGGTACGGAGTCGGTTGTTAGGTGTGGAGTCATCTGTAGGGTAGTGGCTGGTGGGAGAGAAAGAATGTTCACGGCACGGTTAAGGTCAACCTCAATTCATGCTTGCAACTCCATAATCCTGCCAGGTCTACCCTAATTTGTTGCTACTCAGCCTACAGTGCCTTTATCTGCTCCTGAAGTTGAGACCTTCTTGGTGGGAATGCTGCCGAGTTGCATGTGCTCAGGCCTATAGTGGCAGAATGGAACATGGACTCGTTATTCGATTCTTCACCCTAATCCTCCTTATCCGGAACTGGTGAAAGCTCGGTGGGGCTGGGGATGAGGATGTACTAGGATCCCCGCTGGATGATCATCCCCATGGAGCGATGGGTCTCATTCCTCAAGGGAATTGGGGTGTTGACAATTGTGAGATCCTTAAGCCTCTCCATGAGTACCATTCCTCACATGAGCCATGTGATGTATAGCCAAACAAATATGGTGCTAAGGCACAGATAAGTGCTCGTGTTATAGTAATGCGAAGCGTTATTATCTTGCAGTGAGTATTGATTTAATCAGATTTTATCACTAAAAAGTGTGCTTTTGTTTACTTTTGTGCATTGTAGGGTTGTGAAGATAAATTGGAGAAAAAGAACGAAGTTAGATCATGTTTGCCGTTGTTGGGGAGATTCTCGCACTAAGCAAGGAGCAAGGCATGGGCATAGACTTGTGAGTGTGTGCCAACCTCATTTGGAGGGGCACAAAGGCAGTCACATTCACAATAAGTCTAGCTCGTGCTAACAAGGAGAACTTCACTAATTAGGATATCTGAAGCAATCGGCACGATCTACCGTTGATTGTGTGCCCAATTCAACGGCCTTGATGAAGAACGACGAATTCGGGAGCGGGTCGGCGAGTTACTGTAGCAGCGCTGAACCAAGCTACTGTAGCAAAACAATGTAGCGAGCTAATGTTCATTTTCGGCCGAAATTCAGAAAACCAGAGAGTTCACACGGGCGTGTGGAAATTCCACACGGCCGTGTGAAATCCCGATAAGTTCAATTTTAAAGTCGCAACTCAACATTATAAAAGCCCGTTTTGGAGACTGTTTTGGGGATCTTTTTGGCTCTTCTTTGCCCTAACTTCTGGAGAGACGCGGCTAGGGTTTGGAGAGTACTTCGTGAAGGTTTGAAGCACGTCATCGGCGTCGACATCAACGTCCGACGGCGGCACAAGACCACGGCCACATCGCACTCAAGTTGGTTTTCATCTATGCATTCAAATTGTGTTATTATTATTATTTTCATGGATTTGTATAGCTCCATGAGGAGCTAAACCCCTTGTGGGTATTCGGACTTGTAAACCCTAGGATTATTATGTTTCTTTGACATTGCTATTATGTTTTTCCATAATTGATGAATAAAGTTGAGTTTCAATCTTAAATTCTTTTCTTTTATTATTGTTTTCCCTTAGCCGTGACACTAGGGTTGAGAACAATATAGGTTATCCTTTGGAGGTGTGACCACTCCTATAGGATTAGACTACTTAGGATTGAAGAGGGCTGAGAGGGTGAGTCGTGAGGTAGTAGAACGTCCCCTTTCCCCTCCGATGTGATTCTCCCTACCTCCATGTTCCATGATTTATTCGCGGTCGAGATAGAGTTAGGTGCTAGGCGATAAACTCCCCTAGGGCTTTATTGCACAAATACCAAAGTATAGGGTTGAAGTGAATCTTAGCACCGGGACTTAATTTAAACTAGGGTTCTCTCACTTGGACCAAAGGGTTAGAACTATACATAGGAACATGGTTAATCACTAGGAGTCCCTAGAACTTAAGGTAATTCCACATAGTGTGAGGCTTAGGTAGATAGACTCCCCTAGGGCTTAGTTGGCAGGTCAACGAGAGTCAAGGGTCGTAGTGAAACCTAATGACCGGAACATAGTGTTGGGATTAGTCACGGTTGACCTTAGGTTTGGGACCGTGTATTTAAGGATTTCCTCGACTCAATTAACATCAATAGGAAGGTATAATAGCATTGTCTTGCACTAGAAGCATAAGTCCTAGGGGTAGCTTGTCCGGATACCCATCTTTTCCCATTGCTAGTCCTACTCTTTTACTCTTACTTGCACTCTCTCGTCTTCCACACTTCTCTTTTAATTCTTGATTTTACCGATTATTTTCGCACTCACTCACCAATTTCTTTCCACACAACGCGATAGCTAAATAGTGAAATCTTGTATCTTAAGTACCTATTCCCTGTGGATTCGACTACCCACTCACCGGGGTATTTTATTACTTCGACAACCTGTGCACTTTCGGGCCCCTGTCAGGCACACGTATTGGCGCTGATGAGTAAGGAAGTTAGCCATCACATGCCCTAAGTGGATGGGCGGTACTCTACCATGCTGTGTGGGAAGTACAACTTCTGCCGCCCCACCACCCCAGTACTATTGACATAGCCTACGATTGATCTAGCCATGACCACGTGCAGTTACCTATGCGCCAGCTGGATTAGATAGGATATCTTCTTCAATCCCCACTCGTAGTTTCACCCCCTGCTGAGGCAAAGCCAAACTCCCACCATTGTCACGCTAGGCGGGAAATTAGGTATTACAATTTGTGTAATTGTGTCTAACCATGTCTTGTCAAAATAGAATTATAACACCAAAATGCTAGACATAGACAAGAAACGATTATTAATCGTGTATGACTTCCTCAACACATACAAGACACATATTTGAAGCGTATAACATGATACACCCCACTTAACATGCTTAATTTGTAATTGGGTTATCTAACATGACATAACCTACTTAACACTCTTTTAATTGGGTTGTGTAACATGAATCAACCTATTTAACTTTTTTTTTTACACAAAACCCATGAATCAACAATGACAGCAACTTGAATTAAATAAAAAATACATTAGATCAAAATCCAACAAACATATATCAATTAAATATTTTCTAATCCGATTGTTAACCAGCTAGAGATTAGAGGAGTAATTAGTAGTAGGAGTCCTAGTCCTTGTGGTTCGACAACCCTACCCAAGCTAACTTTGATTGACGGGTATTAAACCTATCATAACTCTTCTATAAGAAAGCTCAAGCATTTTCAGGCTCCGCTTGCTAGCTAGCATGCCCAATCCTCAAATGTCTTTTCACCATCCTTGTAGTGCACAAGAAAAATGTTTGCACTTCCATCCTGGGACATAAAATCAAGGATCAGAAGGAGGAATAAGACAAAGCCAACATCCTAGCAGACAAAAGAAGGGGGTGGAGACTCTATTTTAGGAGACTAACTAAAGGTTATTCGGTTTCCTTTAAAATGGCATAATACGTTTATAGATGCATGGCATTGAAAAGATTTGCTCATGGGGTACCACTTTATTACTAGTTACGATCCTTGCACTTGCGGAAGCGTACATCACAAACCATTTCATCTTCAAGTGGTTGTACCACTCTTGAAAATGGGTGGTGGAGAATGTAGGCTCTCGAGCTCGATGCGTCTGTCCTCACCCTCTTCACTAGGCCGGATGTTGTCCTTTTTGCTTGGGTCATTAGGTAGAAGAAATAATACGATAATTTAGTTCAAAAATATGGAATTTTCTCAAAACAAGATTGTTTACAACCTATTTACAGGTAGAGTTACGGCTATAAGCCTTGGGGAAACTTGTCTTTACTACAGGTCCTACGATTGTAAGCCTCGAGCTCAAGTTGTAAGTATCCCTCCTCTACATTCTAGCTCAAACTTTTTACAAAAATGCATCTAAACTACACAAAGTGACTTAGAAAGCATTCCATTAACTTTAATTGAAGGTTCAGTATGAAAATCAAGAAAAACACATTACCTTCAAGGAATAAGTGAAGAGTGAGAAATTAACTAGGTGAAATGTTTTCAAAAGGGTCCAAACACGTAATAAATCACTCAAAAGTGAGAATATAGATGAAAGGAAAAATTTTGGATGGAGATCAGGTCGTCTGCAATGAAAAATAGTGAAGAAAATGAAAATGAGTGCCGAAAGGTTGTTGGCAACACTTTAAAACCTAGCTGCTTACGGGTGTAAGCTGCAGCCGTAAAGCTCGTTGTTTGCTATTTATGGGGTACTTAGGCCATAAGCATTGGGATACGGGCTGTAAGGAACAGTGTAACGTGGTTCGTAAGGTTTTATGAATTATCCTTACAGTTGCCTTATGAGAGTAAGTTACCCGGTAAGGAACCAAGTGAAATATTCCACGGAGATTACTGACTGTAAGGGTCATTTGGGCTACCTGTAATGTTGTCTAGATGACCCTTACAACTCACCTTATGGGCATAAGTCTCCTCGTAAGGTATATGAAGGCTCTACTCCTCAAGACTTTCGGAACGTAAATGCTCTCGCAAGACTCTACGAATTCCCCTACAAGGTGGCTTATGAGCATAAGAGTTCCTATAAACCTCTTTGTTAAGGCATTACAGTGGGTCTTATAGGTAAAAGTAGCCCGTAAGCTGTCTTGAAAAATGAGCAGAGTTTCCGATGTTCCACCATGTGTGTCCAAATACAAAATATGTCATAGGGAGTACAAAAATGAGCATCTCACAATTCAAACACACAACCAACTCATGGAAAAGATTGACAAAGTCGAGCATTTTATTAATAACACAAGAAAACTAACAACTAACAGTTAAAAACTAAAATACGAGAAAAATATGAAAAATGCTTGGGTTGTCTCTCAAGAAGTGCTTGTTTTAGATCACTAGCTTAACATACTTGGTGCAGACATGTTAGAGAGGTTCTAAATAGGAATACTGCCCAACCCTAATGTGTGTCCCCAAAATAGTGCTTAACTCAAAAGTAGGAGACAATAGCGACCTTACCGATTGCATGGATGGACCCAAGAGTTACCACCTTGAGCAAAAGTTTGTTCTTGCCTTCCTTCACTTGAGTAAACACCCTCCAATGCTTTTTGCATGTTCATACCTCAACTTCATTCGTTGGAAACAAAGGAGGTGTCTCCTCTTCTTGAGGGTTATCCAATGACTCCTTAGAAGGACTCTTGTGCACCATATCTTACACAAAATCATTATCAACCGAATTAATCATGTTCATATAAAATCAATAATCATCATAATCAAGAGAGTGTTTCATGGCATCCGACAAAGCAAAGATGACCTCTTCATCACCAACCCTAAGTGTCATTTTACCATTACTCATATCAATTAGGATTGGGAGGTGGCTAGGAATGGCCTACCTAAAATGAGAGGTCTATTTACATCTTCATCAACATCTAGAATGACAAAATCCACAAGAAAGATAAACTTGTCAACCCTAACTAGCACATCTTCAATAATGCCTCTAGGATGCTTAAAAGATATGTCTGCTAGTTGCAAGGTCATCCTAGTCAGTTTCAAGTCACTAAGACTTAGTTTCATGAATGTAGTGAATGACATAACATTAATGCTAGCTCCTAAATCATCTAGAGCCTTTTCATTGACCAATTCACCAATCATGCAAGGGATAGTGAAACTCCTTGGATCTTTCATCATCTTTGGCATCTTGTTTTGCAAAAATTGCTGAGCCCCTTCACTCAATGTCACCGTAGAAACCTTTTTAAACTTCCACTTGTTCATAAGTAGGTCCTTGAGAAATTTTGTGTACTTTGGTATTTGTGATAAGGCCTCCACAAATGGTATGTTGACATGCAGTTGCTTGAGCAAGTCCAAGAAGCACTTGAATTACTTGTCAATGTGATCCTTCTTCAGCCTAGAGCGGTACATTAGCAGTGGAACATTTTCCTTAATCAGATGGGCTACACTCTTCTCTAAAGTTGGAGTAGCTCCTCCCTTTTATACTTGTTCCTCTTGAGCTTCAACTATTAGCTCCTTTTCTTTATATAAAATAGGCTCCTTCCTCATTTCCACCTATTTACCACTTCTAATAGTGATAGCCTTGAGATGCTCCTGAGGATTTGCCTTAGTATTGCTCGAGAGACTCCCTTGTAGTCTCTCGGATAAATGTTTCACAATCTGTCCAACCTGATTCTCCAAATTCTAAAGGGATACCTGCCGAGCCCTCATGGTGGCTCGATACTCTGAAATCTCGCATTTGATTACTAAAACATTGTGCCCATTATCTGGATAAACCGAGTCAAGACATCCTTGAGAGTGGGTTTCGTTTCCAATGGAGACGGGAGAAGAATTGGGTGGAGGTTTCTTCTACTGCCCCTAAGTGCTCCAAGAGAAATTCAGGTGATTCCTTCACCTTAGATTATGATGTTGTTGTAGGGGTTCCCATGTGGTTAGAGAGCACTACCTATGAAATCTATCTATTTGATGGGTTTGTGTGCTACTCCGATGATTGGATAATATGTAGCCATGTGTCCTCCCCCACAAGTGTCACAACCCATAACTATAGCAGACTTCGGGATCGATAAACCATCAATCTTCTTACTCAAAGACTCCACCTAGGCTGCTAGTGTTGTAACCTCACTAACTTCTAGAATCCCATCAGCTTTCGTAACTAATTTTTCTTGTGAGTTCCACTGGTAGTTGTTCATGGCTATTTCCTCAATTAACTTCTTGACCGCCTCTAGATTTTACTACCAAGCGATTCTCTTGCTGCCGAATCAATGAGCTGTCAAGTATTTTGATTAAGCCCTTGATGGAAGATTTGGACTTCCATTTATTCTGGGAGGTTATGGTACAAACACCTCCATAACAAGTCTTTAACCTTCTCCCAAGTCTCAAATAAGGACTCAGTATCTAAATGCGCAAATAATGTAATCTCCTATCAAAATTTGGTAGTTCTACCTTGCTGGAACTACAGAGCTAGGACAAGCTGCTCCCATGTGGTAATGGAGGTGCAGGGAAGTACTTGAAGCCATTGCTTGGCTCAACCTTTCAGCAAGAATGGGAAAAAGGTCAATCTGATCACGTCGTCGGTTACCCCATTCATCTTCAACATGCCACAAACCACCAAGAAGCCATCGATGTGATTATTAGGGTCTGTATGGTAGACCTTAGAACTGTATGGATTGTTAAACCATCTACATGAAGCCGGCTTCTATTCAAAATTGTGTGTGGCTACCGGAGGTCAAACAATGCTAGAATGGAATCCATTCTGTGTCGGCCAAGCATAGTTAGATAATGTTCTCTAATGATTTTCCTGCTTGACCATGTTACCAGAATGCTCTCCTTCTACTTGTACTATCAATGATCTTGTCTCAGTCAATAAAGCTATCCTCAATCTGTGCTGATAATTCTTTCCACACTGAGGTCATTCTCCACTGGTCTTGATGATTTACACTTTGGCATGTAATGCAATCAAACAAAATAACACAAATCAGAAAGAACAAAAGACAAATAAAAGCAATAAAAATAAAAAATAAAAAAGAAATGGCTAATGTGATAGAATAAAAGAAGTGTTCCTAATATCTCTAGTTTTTTATGGCAACGACGCTAAAAACTAGATAGGGACGCAAGTGTATGTGTCGATCTTGTAATAGAGTGTGCTGAAAGGTAAGATATCGATCCTCAGAGAAAACTGAGTCTACTAGTACTAATCCTTAGTCTAAAAACTAGCCTAGTCAAAGTGGTGTTATGTGAAAACAAATTAAAAGCAAAACAAAATTCAAAAACATTGAGGAAAATATTGCTACATAAGCAAGGGAACCGGGTGTTTAGGCTTAGATTTCCTCTAGAGTTTTATAAGTCCAGGACAATGGTTGCATGCATAATAATTGCAATTAAGCTGAGAGAATTCCTAAAGTATACTACCCCCTTTCTCAAGGTAAATGGTAACTAATCTAGTACAGTGCTAATATAGACAACCCTGCGATCATATTGCACTCTATGAAATCTTAACAAGAATTCAAAATGTAGACAATCCTTCTCTTGAAGTAATTGCCTCTAATCCCATATAAAGTAGAAACGAGATCTATCTCTAGAACTACTCCCTATGATTGCAAAGATGAAGGAATTACTTGCTAATTCACTTGAAAGGATTGTGGGACGAAAACTCTCAACTCCAAATACCCTGTCTTCAGTCGTACTCACGATTCCCCTTTAATCATGACTGCCTATGCTCAGTGCATCTCTCAACTCATCACACATGCACACTGAACATTAATCTAGGCTTTCGCCTCAATAGCATTCAAGACAACAAAAACACGCAATTGAATTCAAAAGTAAATAATTACAATTGAATATCAACGTAAAGTATGAAAGATCCACAACTAAAGTCAATTAAATCTTAACCCTAGAGTTCATCTATGCCCAAATACCTACAAATTAGTTCTCCATCAATGGAGAATAATCAAACAATTCACAAGAGACAACAAGCATGATTGAAAGCATAAACCCTCTTTTTTCCATTGCGCCTCTTGAGATTGCCAAAGAACTTCCTCCTTTCTTCTAACAAATGCCGCTAAGATGCTTATTGATGGCTTCAATACTTTTCCTCGAAGGTGGGTAAGCCTCTTCTCCTTGACAGATCATCCTCAGAAATTTGGAGAAAACTCTTCCCTCTTTCCCAAAGCTTAGTCGTCAAAAGATTACTCCAAAATCCTAGTCATATTATTTTATACCTACCCCTTTATGGGTAGCTTACGGATAGCTTATGAGCATAGGATTAAGACCGTAAGGAACTGAAGATAATGGGTCACACACCTTAAGTCCTGCCTATACGATCTTCTTTCTTGATGTTAAGCCCAGCTTAATGCCATAAGCGCTAGACTGTAATCTTATTTGGATGATTCTTATGACCATCCTTACAAGTGTATGTCACTCCCCATAAGTCCCTCTGTTTGATCTTTATGCTCTCTCTTACTGGTATAAGCATGCCCACAAGGTTCTCTGCTTGAGGCTTATGGCTGTAAGTATGGCTGAAAGATGCTTGTAAGTGGTTCTGTTTGTTCTGTTCTTCAGTTGTTGATTTCGAGTGAGCTCCATTGTCTTCCTTTTCACTCTTAATTGCATCTTTTGGCTCTCTCTCATCCATAAGCACTTGATGGTAACTTAGAATATGATTTTTACCATGGTTAGCATCATCTTTCCACAAGAATACTCTAATACATGCTGAATAAGTGTACCAAACAATATCAAATGATGTACAAATATACACTTATCAAACTTACAATGTTATCTCTCTTTGGACATCGCAACCTATTGTGACATTCTTCGTGGTAAATTTTGCACTTGAATACCCTGCTGTGTTTATAAAGCTTTGTTTTGTTGCCATTTTTCCCTTCTAATAGCTTCCTCCTTTTCTTGACAAGTCGACTCGGTATTTTCTTTACTATAGGTGGCACTAGAGGTCCTTCTTCACTTACTGGCCAAAAGGACTTGCATTTTAATAGATTTACAGTAAAATTGTATGCCCTTAGAAGATATCTCTTTCAAACCATTCAGCCACATAGTCAACTGGATTTGCCCCATTAAAAAAAATTATTGCCAAGGCATGTTCACAGGGCACTCCACTTTTATTCCATTTCCCACATGAACAAGTGTGGCATGTTACCATAATTACATATCCGTCTCGCACATGTTGCACTAAGTCATCCCCATAGACTTCATGATATGGGCCTTCATTCCATTCTACATTCCAATTTAAACATTTTTTTATTTTCCTTTTTAATTTTGGCAATAATATTAGGCACAAAAATATTTTTCCACTTCATAGCATATTATCTTTTCATAGCCATCCTAGTAATTGCATACTGCCTAATGTCTTCAAGCATTGCAATAATTGGCTTGATCCTAGATTTCTAAGATTACACTATTAAATGTTTCACACATATTGTTATCAATTACATTACACTTGACTAAGGCATTAAAGAAGGTTTGACAACAACCTAAAATAGGCCACTACTCCAATAATTCTTTTATGGCCTTCACCCCTCCTTTCAATGTACTCAGCTTATCTAGATGCTTCTTCATTTAAGGTTGACTTGTAGACCTTGCCACATTCCAAAATTGAATCTGAAGGTCCTTCCCTTGGTGTTTTTTTTCTCATCTTTCATATATGTGTCTTGCACATATCCTATGCTCAATTTGAGAGAACAAATTATTCATTGCATTGATTAGGCCTTGCAATGGGGACAATGTTCAAATTAGAAATTAGTGTTAGTTAAATAGGAAAAAACAAGTTTGTACACACCTTCTGCATGTTACTGATTAGGGACCATCCTAGCCCATCTTCAATGAGAGGATCAGTCTTTAAGTGCTTAATAAGCAATGACCAAGATTCACTTGTCTTTTTTTCCACAACTAATTATTAGCATTCCTATCTACAACTACCACAATATGTCCTTTGAGTAATCTTTTTAGAAAACATCCATTAAGTCCAATAAGTTTCCCGCAAAGACCATTAAACCTTTCCTGACCACTGTTAGACATATGTAGAACTTTTTAAACATAGGTAACTCATTTGGTCTCTATCTTTAAGAAACAATGAAGACATTGCTGCATTAATTTGTTGATTTCAGCTCTAAAGCATAATTATTCAGCACCATAAAGTATTCTCTGAATTGCTCTTCAATCTACCTAAGGACCAAACTCCTAGTATTTCTATGTACTTTGTTAGTGATGAAGACTCCCAACTCTTTCCTGACCATTGCCTTCACGTACCTGGGCTTAATGAAAGGGATAGAACGCAGCACCTCACCAAACATGTTCGGGACAAAATGGGCTATCACTCTTTTGTTTCTGGTGGCCCATAGAAGACAAGAGTCTTGTGCCACATAGTGTTTGACAACAAGCATCTTCTTCCCAGAGCACCATGAGCACAAAATTAGCCAACTGCACCATTTCACACAACATTGAGCCATTACCCTAATTGCATCATTTTTAATATACTTGAACTCAAACCCCCTCCTTGTTGAGAATTGAATAAGTTCCTTATTAAATAGTTTCATATCCAGAAACCTAATGTCTAGGTAGAAATCCTCTAAAGGTATATTAGGGTTGTAGCACTTCTTGGTGGACTTGTGCCTTCTTGCTTCATCTATACTAGACTCCTCACTTGTATCACCATAGTTCCCGGGGTCTGAGGAGTCAATATACTCACTCTCATAACCAATTACTTTCCCTAGATCAGCGTCATGTGGCATAATGTCCCTATTAGAAGCAACTACATCAGTGTTATTAGGCTACAAAAGATTTCCATCTGTATCATCACCTTCATCAGCTTTCTCCTGAAATGTCTTTTCCGTTTCAACATATTTCTTTACTTTACTCTTAGCTTCTTATCTTTCATCATCATCATCTGAAGTATATACTATAAATGGGACATCTATCAACCTTTCCTCATCATCTTTACTAGAGTCACTATAAATCTGACTGCCTTACCTAATATCCAACTCTAGATTATCATCACCAGACAATAAGATTTCTAGCAAGGGCATATCATGTCTAACCCTTGAAACTTCTGCATAAACATTCACTGTTTTATATTTCCTTAGCTACTCAACCAAACCTACAGTGCTTTGATCATCACTAATAACTTTTAATGCAACCCCATCATCTATAGAAGACAACTCTACAACCTTCTTGATATCATAACCCAATGCTTACTCATATCCTAACACATCCCAATAACACAATTTGTCTGGATCAACACAAAATTCAGTCACAGATCCATTATGATATTTAAACTATCCTTTGCTAATTCTCCTCCATGATGATACTTAAGGATGTACTCATCCCAAGAAGTAATATTGTGCTGCACAAGGAACAAGAATTTGGCTGTTTTAACAACGAAATCTAGAAGTTGTTGAGAAGATTTCAGATATAGATTACATTATGCAACCTTTCTTAGTATGATTAATTCTATTGAATTTCAAATACATATATCACAATTTCAACCCAGTGCAACAAACACAAAGTTACATATCACAATTTCAACCTTATTATACATGAAACACACAAACAAGGCATAAACAATCGATAGTTTTAAATTCTTGATCATTTAGGCACACAAACAAGGCATAAACAATTCATAGTTTTAAAGTGTTGATCATTCAGAAAGAATTGTTTTATGTAAAGCATGAATAGAATTGTTTATGCAAAGCAAATATCTAAATTTTTATGCAAACTATGACCAAAATTATTCGTACTTTGCATTAACACCTTTGACTAAAGATATGTAATTTTGCATCAACAAATTCTGTTCATATAGGAATTCAATTCAGTACTGAAAAAACCATCTATTATACTGAATATAACAAATTTTGTTTATAAACAATGTTGTTGACCATTCAAAACATAATCAAACCTGCAAACATTCCATATCAACATATAAAATAACACATGGTTTATGACTCATTCCTGGAGCCAAGCCTAAGAGATTTTGTAATGTTTTAACTAAAGACGCAAGTTTAGTCTGGAATCAACAACGTAAGAAGCTAGATGTAGATTATGAGTGCATTGGTCATTTTAGTGGTGGAACATGGAATGTGAAACTAACACGGTTGTGGCTGCAGCCTAAGAAGGAGAAGCTATGTGACTACTTTTGAAGACAAGGTCCCTCGTTTTGATCACATGCTTGGCTGTCATTAGTTAACTATTATATTTCCATAATTAGTAACTTAATGGAAAGGCTAGATTTTTGCCTTATAGCAAGTGAGTTGGATATTTTCAAAATTTGACCTTCTTCTTTATCTTATTTTTCTTGAGTTGATAATGCTTTAAAGTAAACTTTAGAAGTGAAATCACTTATTGAGCCTATTCCCTGAGGTACTCTTCTGAGTAGGAAAATAAAGAATTAGGAAAAGAAGGGGGTTTTCCTGTTTTATTTGCTTGAATGACAAATAAAAATATGAAAGTGATGGAATTTTTTTTAATGATGTTTTATGTTTTTTTCAAAAATAGGTTTCAAGAAAACAAAAGTACAGTATTTTGTGTGTGTGGGTGGATGGGTGTAGGTGTTTTGTTGTATGAAGAAATTAGATACATAGCAAATGGAGTGGAATATATTGGTAAACTTCTCTCTTCTTTTCTTTCTATATTGGCTACTCAAGGATTGAGTATTTCAATTGTTATCTAGTTAAATTTGAAGAAGTCTCTTTTTTGCTTACCTAACATTTTCTTGAACCTGCCGTTTATATGTTGACTTGTTTGAAGGTTTTAGTTCTTTATGAAAAGAGAGTTTGTTGATTGGGATGAAATATTGGAAATGCAAGCTCCAGTGTTTGTTTTGCTTAATCTACCTACCATGGTGTTATTATGGTTATATATGCTCACTAGTAGCTTGGTAATAACAAGAATACTTACATGGTTATCTTTCAGTGACCCAACCTATCCTGTTGTTATTGGTGTCGTATTTGTTCACTATTAGCTTGGTGTCAATATAAATATTTGGATGATCATCTTTCAGCTTGAACTCATATTAGTGGCAGGTTTCACATCTCTTCACTTTTGGGTGATCAAAATTTTTTCTTATCTAGCATTTGTATAATGGAGATAGCTAGTTGAATGCCTTAACTATTTATTTTAGGTCTTAAATTATACTTTACAAGTTATTATGGTTTATTTGTCTTGAGTGCTTAATTACTTACTATGTTTGAATGACAACTATTTAATTAAGGCCTAAAGAAATAATTTCTCATTTTTTTAAAATGGAAGTTACAAAAGTTTTTACAAATAAATTCTATTTGAATGGAAGTTATAAATAAAAGTTTTTAACATAAGCTTCTATTCAAACTGAAATGAAAGCTTTTCAATCAAATTATCATCACTATCCAACTCCAGATTATTCTATAAAGAAAAAACATCAATAACACAAGAAGTGGCATAGAGACATGTTTTTGGTTGTAAAAATAATCTTATGAAATCAATTTAAATTGCGGCAATCAACATGTAATCTAAAATCACAAATAGAAACTTGCCTAGTTAGACACATATTGGTTTTCTTTTTGATACCTAGTTGGTAAACAATGAGATCATATTAGGAAATATTGTAATAGGAGAAAGGAGAACTTACCTAGTCACACTGTTTTGCATTTAACTGAATTTGCTTCAAAATTTTAGCATTAGATGATATAAGTCCTGCTCAAGGAAGCAAAGGGTTTTATCAGACAATTAAAGTATCATCTTCATCAAATTCTAAAATATTTCATCATCTCTCAAACCATTCAATTGTTTTATTGGGACAATGCTCATTATTAAAAATCCACAAAGTCTAGTTAAGCTTTATTCAACTTTATATTCACAAAGATCAAAATTGGCCCATAATAACCATATTACATACAAATTATAGTCACCTAAATAGTTCCTATACATGTGGTCCCTCGCTCACTAGACCAAAATTGGTATCTACGCTAGATGTGGTCCTTAATATTATCTTCATTACTCTATCACACTACTGATTAACAATTGTGAATGTAAATATCAAACAGAACATGACAAATTGGATAATTGTAGTGGAAAAAGTGTGGATACTTTGGCAATAAATGAGAAGGGCACCAAATGTGTAGGCATAATACCCATAAAAACCAAACATAAGATAAACTACCATGACAACACAGTTCATGATTTGATTATCCATGTATTGTTCGTAATGCAGCAATATATAACATAAAATTATAACTATTGGTATAACTTAGAAACCTATACTTCAACAAAAAATCAAACTACATTACCAACAAACAACATTAAATATAAAATATAATTTCACTTACTAGTTATCTCTTTGTCCTAATAAATATGTTGTCATTAGAATTAATTTTCTCAACAAACTATTACTACAAGTAAATAAAAAGTTAAATAATTTAAAAAAAAATTAAATTATGTTGCTAATCCATTTTTTGAGTGCAATGTTTTCTATATAAATAAAAAAAGAGATAATTAATAACCATAAAAGTAACAATACACAACCTTACATTCATACACTTAATTACTAAAAAAACAACTACTACACTCCAAAAACCACAAACCTAAACAAATCAAAAGATAATCATTGTCACCAACACTTCCTCATGATTTTTCATAAGAAGAAGTCATGAAAGAACTTCTCAAATGGTTATTATATTTTACTTGTCTCTCTATTGATGACACACACATACATAAGCACACTATATTAACTTAATCATCTTAAGCTAGCATGGGAAGTAAGCCCTTAACACTTTTTCCTTTGGACCATCCCTTTAGTTAGCATGCCCCTACGTTGCCACTTGAGAATGGATCTCATGTTCAAAGATTAGACTATTGAAGGTACTATAAGTTTATGGAAATTGTTTGTTATACTTTCTGAGTTGTCATGACAAGAATTTTGTTAGTCACCTTTCAACAAATTGATTTGGTTATTGCTTTAAGTTATATAAGTTATATAAGTATATATATATATATATTGCAATTACATTCATTATACTTAGTTTATTGAACTTTTTCTTCTTTTGTTCTTTGATGAGGGTACAATATTCAATTATTTTATATCATTTTGTACACTTATTAGGCATGTACTACTATGGAATTTGACACTAAACATAGTGTGTTTTGCATCCTCAGGCTTCAGGCAAGACTTAAAGATGAGAGAGAGAGAGAAAGAGAGAGAGAGAGAGAGAGCCAAAAGAAGTATTCTAGATACTAAACAAAGAAGATGGAACTTTCTCAGCATCAATTGGATAAGGACAAGGCAACCAGGATGGCTTACGTGTAGCTTATGGCCTAACTTATGGTCGTAAGCCTCTTCTAGATAACCTTATTGGTATGCTTATGCCCATAAGAAGGAATATAAAGCCAAACCAGATGACCTTACGGGTAGGACTTACTCCCGTAAGTATGACTGTAAGAACCTTCCAGAAGCTTACTGTCTAGTGTTTATGGCCGTAAGCTGGACAGTAATTTAAGACAGAAGGCCTTACGGATGGGACTTACCACCGTAAGTAATCTTGTAAGGCTCACGACGCATCGTTTCCAGCTTCTTATAGCCATGCCCTTATGCTCGTAAGCATCCCGTAAGCGGCACAATATAAATAGATTTGATGAGGATTTTAGGTTTATCTTTTGTTCTAATTTGGAGGCGAGGCTGAGGAAAGAAGAGGGGGGTTCTTCAAGGCTTTGGAGGCAATTTTAGGAGGAGATTCAACCCCATCATCTTGGTGAGGGAGATCATAGCCATTAATACTAGATTGGCAGCGTTCGCGGAAGGTCTTTCGGTGTTCTCCGGTGATCAACCTCCGACACGATTAAGAAGGGGTTTTAATTCTTTATTTTGTTCTCCCCGTGTGTTGTAATTTAAATGCTACCCCTCCATTAATGGAGCGCTAATTTCATAAATTTTTGGGTATATTTGAACTCTAGGGTTTTGTCCTTTGACATTGGTTGTGGATCCTTATAATTTAGCTATCTCTTAATTGCAATCCATGTTATTTGAATCTAATTATGTGTTTGTATTACTTGATTTCTATTGTGGTGAAAGCCCTAGTTATCATATTTGATGTGCTTTGTGACGAGTAGAAATACCCACCTAGCATAGAAGTGTCGTGATTAGAGGGGATTGTGAGTAAACCTAGCAATTGGATACTTTGGAGAACTCTTTTCTCTCAATCCTCCCAAGTGGGTTAACAAGTTATTTATGTACTCTTTGCAATTATGTGGAATAGATTTGAGGAGAAATCATATCTCTATTTTGTATTCGGATTAGGGGTAATCTCCTTACAACAAAAAAAAAAATATTTAATATTTAAGAAATTTTTGTTAACTCACATTGAGATTTCACAAAGTGTAAAGCGATTGTGTGGTAACTGTATCAACATTGTACCGATTCAGTTACTATTCACTCTTTCAAGAGGGGTTTAGTATAAGTTAGAAAATCTCTCGGTTCAAATAGTATTACATGATTAGACAACCTTTGAACTAAACTTAACAAAACCTTAGAGGAATGTTATGCCCAGATATCACTTCTTCTCCTGATTTCTCTACTCCTTTATTTCTTATTTCTTGCTTTTGCTTTTGAGTTCTTTTGCACAACATCATAACTTTGATTAGGCTAATTTTCGGGATTAGGGTTAATACTAGTAATCTCAATCTTTCTTGTGGATCGATACCCTGCTTTTATGCACACTTTACTACTTGATTGGTGCATATGCTTGTGTCCTTATCGTTCCTCATCAAGGATGGATTGATAATTACTCTGGTAAATAATTCCTCTTGAGAAATGTCTTCAATCAATTTCAATCATCATTTATTTCTTTATGTTTAAGAGACATAATCTACATCCATAGTTTCTCATAAATTGCTAGGAATGGAAAACTATGGTTTATGGAGTTGGGTCTTGTAGATTATTTTTTAGCTAAGAACATAGTTAGGTTCATTGATAAGGTTTGTTTATAGTAACATTAGGATATAGCTTTGTATAGCCAATAGGATTAGTGCATTGTGATAGTTTTGTCATAGATTTTGAATTTTATTTCTAGGAAAATATCTAGAAGAAGAATTTTACTCTTTGTATGCCTTTCTAGTTTAGCAAGATCTTAAAGGAAGGTTTAATAAAGTGAACCTATCATGGGTTTATCATCTTCATTGTGAAATAGCAATTTTAGAATATGGGTCTATTTTGATTTTGGTTTACTTTACCAAAACAATAAAATATAATATAAAAATAAATATATGATACACTTCATTGACCATTTATGCTAATAATCATCTTGAGTCAAGACCTTGTCTGCTAATATTGACTATAGCAACAATCAAAAGAAGTATTATAACTCATAATAAGATCAATGGGTTTATAACTCATAATAAAGTGAACCTATCATGGGTTTATCATCTTCATTGTGAAATAGCAATTTTAGAATATGGGTCTATTTTGATTTTGGTTTACTTTACCAAAACAATAAAATATAATATAAAAATAAATATATGATACACTTCATTGACCATTTATGCTAATAATCATCTTGAGTCAAGACCTTGTCTGCTAATATTGACTATAGCAACAATCAAAAGAAGTATTATAACTCATAATAAGATCAATGTTATCTGAAGAATCGTAAGAAAGAGATTTGCTAAGATCAATGTTATCTGAAGAATCGTAAGAATGAGCTTAATTGCTTTAATTCATTGAATATTTGTCGAAGTTCAAATTTGCTAAGAAGAACAAAATGAGTGCTTTTATACTTTCAACTGTCAACAACACTTCTGTTAATTAATCCTTTGATTTCATAGTGCTTCAATCCATTAACAAGCACATGCTTTTCCGCCAAGGTGATATTGATAACTATTGAAATAGTTAACAAACGAGTTGTAAATGATACAACTTCGGTTCTGCATTAGCTTTTATTTTCTATTTCTTGTGGGCCTAACCGAAATTATGTTAAATTGCCAAAGATCAAAAGTTAAGAACTATATTTAAGTATCACAAGTGAAACTATTTAAAATGATGAACTTTAAGGTGTCTTTTACTATAATGTGAGTTTGTATGTTATCAACTAACATTTGTATTTGATATGAAATTTTATACTTAATTTGTTAAGTTTGCATCTTAAAAAGCTCCTAGCCATTTTTCATATGTTAGGCACATTTTTCACCCATACATCTTACTGAATATTGAATGCATGAATCCGTCCAAAAGATGTCTTGCAAAACTAATTATTAGTGGGTAAGCAAATTTAGAACCTTCATTTAAACTATATAGTTGCAATTTTTTCTTTTTGTTTTTGTTTACAATGTGAACAAACCATGCTACAAGCACTCTTTTATTGTTAGGGTTATTAATAGGAGGGATTAAATTTCTTATTCTAATAATAGGAGGGAAAACACGACAAGATTATCTTAATCATAATTAAAAATATTAATCAATATTGGGAATTAATCAAACTTAAATTAATCTTACCACAGACTATGCAATTTGGTTCTGGACTAAGACAAATAAAAAAAAATAGATAATTTTAATTTTAATCTCAATTAACCTTTATTTTTCTACCAAGCATTAAAAATGTCTCGAATTCACTTCACGTAAGAGAAATTTAAAAATAGTGTTTAATGAGCATAGTATTCTAAATTTGTTTAATAAATTAAACTTTCTCATCACTATTCTAAAATTAATTGTGACTAATCTTTGCCTTTTGGATTGAACACAAGATTTGAATCATCCCATCAGTCATTCTTATGAAATATTTTCACATGAACAAGTGGAGAGAAGCCTCTGAAAAATGCTAACCATTTTGATACAAGCACTGCTGAAAACACATAATCTTAAAATACCAAAAGACAACATGGCTAACTTCAATTCCAGAACTTCAACTTTTATTAAGGAATGCAGTTAAGTCCCAAACATCCCAACCAGAAGCTCCTCACACATCTCCTCTGCATTCAAACAACAACCAGACACACAATTAAATTAAACTCTGGTAAATAGACAATGATTGTGAATTAAAATAAACTTGGAAAAAGCTCTAAAAACATATATAGATACCCTGTTGGATTTTTGGTAGAGGAGTTCTGGTGGAATCTCATACAAGTCCTCATCAACAGCCATGGGAATTCTATGCCTCCTATGATTCTGTATCTTACCCTTCTTCTCAACATCTTTAACTCTGTTCCTTCCATACTGCAAAATCAAGAAACAGAGAAAAACACTACAATCTAGTAACCTCAAACAAAAAAACAATGTGAGAAAAAAGGGCATAAAGCTAAGAGTTTTAGTACTTGAAACTTTTGAGAATGGTGAAGTTGGCAATTAGCTTTTAGATCTCCATCTTCACTGAACTCTAACTTGTAAGCAGACTGGAAGTACAAGTCCTGAAGTTCACAAGAATTCCATAACCCAAATGCTGGAATTTGTCTGCTTTCCATGAGCCACAAACACTAACACTTACACAAGAATCAACACAAGGCTAGAGAGTAAGAGTTAAATAGCAGGGTGAAGAAACAAAAGTGGAGCAAACAAGGAACAAGAATTGTGTGGAGTTGTCTGCATCAAAGGAGGCTGAGCATGGAGTAGTTTGTTTACTTTATGGAGCATGGTTTAGCATTAGAGTGTGGCCTATACTTTTTCCATCTCTTTCTACTCATGCTCCAAAAGGCCACTTTACTCTTTTGGAACTCAAGGTACTATAATTTTTGCAGTGTAATTTATATGGATAAATGACAAGGGAGCCTTGAGCATTGGACCTTGTATTTATTTCATTAAGGTTGGCTTTTTAGGTGTGGAGAGATGGTATATTATATGGTCATGAGTATCTTATTACTTGTTGGGAAATTAAACTAAGCCAAGCTCTGTATTATATTATATGTATGCTCAGTAGGCATGCATGCTGTTTAGGCCTGGGTTATATAGCTTTCTGATATATTCTTTATTTGTGTAGTTATTAAATCTCTCTTATCCTATTTATTGTTTATCATTCTGATAAAGGCAATTTAGAGTGATAAACAAAATAGTTTCAAGAAAGATAATGAGAATAATTTATGATTTCTTTTATAGATTTTTTAAACATTTTTATCAATTTATTTTTTTAAGAAAAATATGTTAGAAATAATTTTTTTTATTTTTTTATTTTTTTAATAAATGTGGTTCATTATAAATACTGAAGTATTGCGTTGAAAGGGAATCAAATACTGAATTTTTTATTTGGGTCACTTTCAAATTACACATGGTAGAATTTTATTTTGTTAGTTAATAAAAAATATTTATTAATATTATTTTTAAAAATTAATTAAAAAAATAATTATTTGATATGACGTAATTTTCCAAAATTTATTAATTCGAAGAAATAGCCAGCTTCTGGTAAAGATTTCAGATAATTATATAAAACATTATTTTTTGGAAAAAAAATATAAAATAGGATAACGTCTTTTTTTTTTTTCAAAATGTCAACACTTGAGATTCTTAATATAAACAAGGGTAGAAAGCACTGATGAGGCTTCAAAAGCAAGTACCAAACACTACGACCAAAATGTACTCTAAATTCATTCAAATTTTGTCAAACAAATAAATGAATATAAATGAACTTCTAATAGAACTGATGCAATAATATAAAAGAAAAAAGAAAAAAGAAAGACTGCTTGGAAGCTAGATATTGTTACAGTCTTGCATTAAATAGCCAACTAGAAAAGGAGGGATATAATTTATGATCCCTGATCCTACAATGCATGCATTCATAATGAAATAAATGTCTCCATAAATGTAGTCAGAAAATGTTTCTGACAAGAAACTTCTCATATGTGATTGTTTAATGCATTTAAGGTGTGCCTGAGATGACACAGAAAAATGGGGCAATTGTAGTGGAGCAGATGAATTAAAGGGAAGTGACAAAATAAATAAAAAAAAAAACCTTGGAAGAGTGATTTAGAAAATTACTTTTGGGTCAATACAAACATCTTTTGGTTTCTTTAAATTGCATTAATTGCATTTAAGTCCAAATTCACTTGTGATTTATTTATTTATTTATTTTGTCTTGACATAACCAGCTTGATATTTGAATTTGATCGTTTTGGTTTAATATTGTGTATCATGAGCATAAAATAATAAATTCAACATAATCAAATACATAGAGATGTTGAGGTAAAATATGGTCAATATTTTTATTTATTTTAATTTATTATTAAAATCTAAAAAAGAATTATAATAAGAAATCTCTAATAGCTCTTAAAGCAACCAGTCGAGTTAATTTTTTGGGAGACTACTGAAATTTAGGTCTGTTTCATTTAGGTAACCAATCTTTAAATTGTATTAAAAAGGTTACCTAGGTTATGTTTGTGTTTCACCGGCAGGGCACCCCATCTAATCCAATTGTTAATTGCTAATGTGGAGGCCAACTTACACAGTCATTTGGATTAACACAGGAGGTTTTCCACGTTGGGCAGTCCATTTGGACAAGTTGCCTCGCGAACCTTCCACGCATTTCCAAAGCCCTTCATCTCGAAAAACAAGGCCCAGACAAGGCCCAGACAAGATGTTTCCCTTCATTTCCCGGTCTGGAAGGGAGTCATGAATTGAAAGGAGAAGAGGGTTTCGGTGGGGAGGAGGGTTTACGGGTTTTGGTGGAGAAGAGGGTTTCAGGGTTTCAGTGGAGAGGAAGGTTTCAGGGTTTCAGGCCACCACTCCAATAATGCTATTATAATGTTTCCTTACTTCATATGAAGGGTTTATGTGTGTCATTTTTACTTTTGTATTTATGGTTCATATGTGTTTTTTTTCATTTTCCAATTATGGAGGGTTTGTGTTGTGTATAAATCATGATGGTCTCATGTGATTTTTATTAACTAAGTGGATGGAGATATTTTTATATCCAGTATAATAAACTATCAATTTGGTTGTTTAATTATGTCATATTTGTGGTGGGTTTATACTTTTCTTGCTATTTGAAAGTTTTGCATTTTTATGCTATTTAAGGGGATGGAGTTTCTTGTATGCACTAGGGATGGCAATAATCACCAAACCCGACCCGACACGACCCGACCCGAGTTTTACGGGTAAAACCCGATTTGATCGGGTTTCCGGTCGGGTTCGGGTAAAACCCGATTAATATAAAACTGGTGCGGGTGCGGGTATGGGAATCTTGATACCCGACCCGAACCTGACCCGAAATTCAATTAACAAATATACCCAATCACATATATTCAATTTTTTTGTTAAGATTTTTTAAATTCCCACTCTATAGTGTTGAATTTATCTATTTTGTGTTGCATTGAATGTTTATTTTCAATTTCTACTCTATGGTGTTCATTGAAACAAAAAAACTATGATTTTAAATTAACATTTTTAATTTTTACTTTGTATTTTAATTTTATTTTAAATATTTTTAAATAGGGTTATGGCGGGGCGGGTATACCCGCGGGTACCCGATTACCTGTCGGGTGCGAGTGTGGGTTAGGGTTTTAAAAACCCCCCGGGTTCAGGTTTGGGTTCGGGTATGGGGGCGGGGTAGCGGGTACAAGTACGGGTATGGCAAAACCCGCACCCGACCCGACCCGTTGCCATCCCTATTATGCACAGCATAATAAATTATCAATTTGGTGGCTTAATTATGTGGTCTTAGTGGTGTTTTTATATTTTATTGATGTTCGGAAGTTTTGCATTTTTATTGTGTATAAATGATGAACTTGTGATGTGAGGGGATGGAGTTAATTTTTTGCCCAGCATAATATATTAGTGATGTGATTCCTTGCTGATTGACTGTTTTGCATTCTTATTCAGTGATGTGATTTTATAATACTTGAGGGGATGGAGTTTCTTGTATGCATAGCATAATAAATTATGAATTTGGTTGCTTAATTATGTGATCTGTGTGTGTGTGTGTGTTTTATTTCAATGGCTTTTTGAATGTTTTGAATTTTTATGTTGTCTAGAACTGATGAAGTTATAATGTGATTTTTTTAATTCCTGGAGGGAGAATTTTTTGTATACACAACATAAAAAATTTTCAATTTGGTTGCTTAATAATGTGATATTTGTGATGGTTTTTCAATTTTCTATGTGTTTTAATGTTTTGGATTTTTATGTTGTGTAGAGGGAATGAAGTCGATATGTGAATTTATAATACTTGAGGGGATGGGGATTTTTGTATTGACAACACAATATTGATTTACCATATAACCTAGTATAGCCTAGTTAGTCTTGCACAACCACTTGACTTTAGAAATTTGTCAAACAGTGTCAAATGCTAAGTTATTTACCATAAGGATGCATTACAAGGTTGGTGTAATAGAAGGCATGATAGGATATATTGATTATTGTTGAGCTGACCAAATGTCAAAGATAGAACTAATAGCCATGGCCAAAGAGTTGAATTTAGAGGTTGAGGGGGTGCTCTTTATGGTGGTTAGACACATCAAGTAATGATATAGGTTGTAAGGAGGTTAAAACTTGCCTAGATGCACTAAAAATGGCCACTTTAGTAGGGTCTAGCAGGGAGATGTATGTTTGTGTGAAACTTGTCAATATTCCTGGTAATAATGAAGATGTGGGGCTAGGTGAATGCAGTAGGGTTGCACTTTTGAACCATGTGGTTGATGAGGAAGAAGATGTTGTAGATGATGAGAACTTGGAGGCCATTTTAATTAGTGGACATGGAAGAATTCCCAATGTAGATGAAGATTGTGACTCCGAAAAGACTCTAACTATAATTTCAGTGATGAGTATGAAGAAGGGGAGATGTTAAATATTGGTGGGTCAAGAGTAAGAACAAATCCTAATGTTGTTGATGAAGCTTCACAAGTAGATGATGCTGACTTTACAGAATCTGATTATGCAAATTCAGATGGTTTTCAGTTCTATTCTTCAACAGATGAAGATGATGTGCTCTCAGTAGACCTAGATACTCTGAGTTTAATAATGAGGTTGACATGAGGAATCCATAATTCATAATTGGGATGAAATTCTAGAGCTTCAAGTAGTTTAAGGATGTAGTGAAAAATTATGGCATAAGGAATAGGTATGTGATGAATTTTAAGTCTAATACCAACACAAGATGCAAGGACTTTTGTAAGAAGGGATGCCCATTTTATTTGTGGGCATCACCTATGGTTGATAACAAAAATACAATACAGATAAAGGCAGGTGTCTTGGAGCATGAATGTGTTAAGGATCACAACAATAGACATGTGGATGCGGACTGGATAGCTAGACATTACCTTGAACAATTTCGGGCAAACCCCAATTGGAAAATTGCCGGCATTGTACAAGCTGTGAAGACCAATCAAGAAGTGGATATCAGAAGATTAAAAGCTTACAGGGCAAAATGTATTGCTCACAGGTAAAGAAAAATGTGTTCTTTGAATTTTATTTGAGTGAGCTTAGTTTTGATTTTCTGACAGGCAGTAGTTGTTAGAATTAATTAATTATGCAAGTTAGTCTATTAACCATACCACATGATTAATTCTGCAAGTAGAATTGATTATGTTATGTTATGATTAATTCTAAATTTACTATGTCCTATTATATTAATTCTGAATTGATTATGTTTTGTTATTACTACTGATTTTGATCATGAAATTATGTTCTATTATGGTTAGTTATGAATGATCTATTAGTTGTTGGGTACTCCAAAAAAAGTTGTTTTAATTAGGATGTGGTCAATACTTGAATCATGTTATAATTAAGTTTTGTTTAATTATGTAATTATTGTTATAATTAGTTAGTTCTGATGGTGCAATGTTGTTATAATTATCAGATTACTTACAATTAATCAGGTTTCTTTTCATTAACCAAATTCTGAATTGGGTTAGTTATGTTATAATTACTACTGATTCTGCATGCTACTCTAATACCAATAGTTGTTACTTTGTTACCATATGTTTACAATTAAGTTTTGTTCAATTATGCAATAGTTGTTACAATTAATTATTTATTTAGCCAGTTTCCATGTACTTACATAAGTTACTTCCAATATAGTAGGTTACTGAAATTTGATGTTGTTTCTTTTAGGTAACCAAATTCTGAATTGGAACTATAGTTCTATTGATTCTAGCAATAGCTGTTACTCTATGTTTACAATTAAGTTATGTTTAATTATGCAATAGTTGTTACAATTAATTAGATCTACTGATGGAGGCTACTGGACTTTGAGTCTGTTTCATTTAGGTAACCAATCTCGAATTTTTTTATTAGATATCATAACTGATTATGAATTGAGTTAGTCTTGTTATAATTAATTAAGAACTGGTATATATATCATAACTGATTTCCCGTTTCTTTATTGAATTCATATTAGGGATTAATGCCTATAATAGCTGAGTTATTCCCTTACAGTAAGCATAGATATTGTATAAGGCATATTCACACCAACTTTTGGAAAACATTTAGGGGCAAAGGATTGAAAGACCAGCTGTGGTCTTGTGCTAAAGCAACATACAAGGTAGCATATGATAGGGCAATGGAAAAATTGAGAGGAATATCCATAGGAACATTTGAATACATGAAGAAATTGAACCCAACCATTGGACTAGATCACATTTCAAAAGTCAATTCAAATGTGATATCCTTTTGAACAACCTATGTGAAATATTTAACAATTCTATACTAGTAGCTAGGATCAAGGGGATTATTACTATAAATGAAATGATAAGGACACAATTGATGAAAAGAATACAGAAAAGAAGAGATGCAATGAAGAAGGTCACTAGCACCCACTGCCCTAGAATAATGAAGAAACTTGAAAAATCCAAGCAATTGAGTTGGGCTTATAGCACCACTTGGTCAGGTGGAGATAAGTTCCAAGTACTAGGTCCTAATGGGTAATTTGTGGTTGACAAGACAGACTGTTTTTGTTCATGTAGGAGGTGAAAACTTAGTGGTATTCCTTGTAGCCATGGAGTGTCAGTATTATATTACAACAAAGGAAAACTTGAAAACTATCTACACTCATGCTATTAAGTCAGCACCTTCTTGGACACATATAGGCATATCCTCAATCCAACACATGACAAGGACTCATGGCCAAAAAGTGACCAAGTACTCATCATTCCACCAAAGCCATTAAATAAGAAGATGGGTAGGAAAACTATGCTTAGGAGGAAAGAAATGGATGAAAACCCTGGTTTTACCAAGGGCAAGGTTAGTAAGAAGGGTAGGAAAATTAAGTGCAGTATGTGTGGTGCAACAGGCCATAATAAGAGATTCCATAACAAGATTGGTGAATGTTTAGTTTCTTTATTTGCTCTCTAATCAAAATTTGGTTACAATGATGTTAACTAAATTTTTTTTCCATGACAGCATAACAACACAGAATACTCAGCAACTAAATCAGTGGAACATTGTCCTGTGGCACAGGTAAGACATTTCATTTGCAGGTTGGCTTAATTACAACATAAAATTATATGTTTATTCAACCTATCAACATATGCAGAAAAATGCAGATGAAGGTGTTCATTGCTTAAACTTAAACACAGGGGTTGGCAACAATGTCCAAGATTGCACTTCTCAAACATAAGTAAGGATGTAACTTTTTTTTTTTTTGGTATCTATAAAATATTTATAGGTTCACACAATCTAAAATTGCTCCTAATGTGCAATCCAAGGAAACTCGATTAAGGGGATAGGGTTGAGCATGGATGGAGCTAATGTGCAACAAAGGACCAATGCAAATGAATCTAATGTGGCTACTGTACTATCACGAGTGAATGGTTTCATTCAATTTTATGAATTTGCTTGTGTTCATGCTATGTATTGGATATTGCACAAGCTTCTGTTTTGACATGTCTGTAATATGCTGCTATTCTAACATTTGTACTGACAATTTGAAGGGAACAATTTCAAGGGAAACTCACTTGTCGATGAGGGGAGCAAATATAAAGGGAAGGGTCAAAACAAGGTCTCAGTTTGAACAAAAGGATGACAGAGAGAGCAACAAGCTAGGATTTCTTGTCAAGAAGAGGAAAGTATTGCTACCACTAGGAGTTAGATCCTCTATGGGAGCATGTGATACTTACAAAAAAAAGCTCCCTAATGAGATCAGCTACCTTTATTTTTGAGAAATTGCAGCTTCACAGGATCTGCAGTTTTATTTAATGTTATTGTGAGCTGTTGTAGAGAGTTCCAATTTTTGTATACTGCAGAATTAATTTTTTTGGAGGCTACTTTTGAAAAACTTTAGATTGATCTCAAATGGAATACCTGCAACTTTTGTATGGAATTGCATTTTTCTATTAAACTACAGGTTAATGAAAATATAATGTTTTACTTATTTTTCTTAAAGTGCAGCTCTTTTTTCCTTTTGGTACAACTACAGTTGCTGTATAGAAGCGTGGAGTTAATTTTTTGGGATGTTACTAAACTTTGTATATGTTTCTATTCGGTAACTTATCTTTTACTTTGTATCAAAAAGGTCTCCTATGCTATCTTTGTTTTTCAACAAGAGGTCACCCAAGTGTAATTTTTTAAACATGTTTTTCTTTCCCTAAATTTCAGATCTTGTAATTTTCTTCTTAAGAGGGTGTTTGTATGTATATGGAATTTCTGAAACCTATTAGGCATAGATGTTTAAACAAGAGCACACTTTTCTCAAGATAAATGTCTCATTTCATTTTAATGTATGTAGTGACTCCAATTTATCATGTTTCAACAAAGAAATGAAAAACCTGACCCATGTTTATAGGAAAACCAAAAATCATCACAAATCATCAAAAACAAATTCATTTATTCCAATACACCAATGTTTACAAGAACAAATTCATTTATTCCAATACAAAAATGTTCACAAGAAACCCACAAATCATCCAAACAACATCTTCTGATCCTAGACCAAACCCTAGATGTGAATCCCAATTTACAAATCATCCTAGGTTTTGAGAAATAAAAATCAATAATTATAACAACATATGGGTCAAAAAGATAGAAATTGGCCACTTTAATTGGTCGCATTGTTCACTTGCCAGCAAGGTCTTGCTAGGCCATTTTTTTTCCCAACAGAGCCTCACTCATCACTATTGCTATACTCACTAAATATATTACACACCATCTCTGAAGAATGGAGAAGTCAGGAGACTCACCTTCTTCCCGTCCAGCGCTCGCCACTATCCTCTGCGCTTAGATCGCAGAAGAAACCATTAACAATAGCTAGAGAACATGAAGACTGATGACTTGTACAAGTGGAAGGTTGGCGAGGCAACCAATCCAGATGGGTTGTTCAACGTGGAAGACCTCCTGCGTTAATCCAACTAATTGTGTAAGTTGGCCTCCACATTAGCAATTAACAGTTGGATTAGATGGGATGACCTGCCGGTGAAACACAAACATAACCTAGGTAACCTTTTTGATACAAATTAAAGATTGGTTACCTAAAAAAAACAGACCCAAATTTCAGTAGCCTCCCCACTCACTCCCCCATCCCGGGTGGGGATTTCCGGTCCCCGCCCCAGTTGAGGAATCGGGGAGAAGAAAGCCCCCACCGGGATCCTGCCCCGGTCTCTCAACACAATTTTTTTTTAAAAAAAAATCCACTATCTAATGTTTAAATTCATGAACTTAGAATTTTAGATACCAATTAAGACCCATCTTTATTAATAACAAACATGATATTATATTATATAATTTTAAATTTTTTTATTTTAACACAATTCTTACAAAAATCAAACAATCTAAGGAAAAAAAAATTCGTGAAATTAGATATTAATTGAGACTAATCATTACTAACAACAAACATTTTGGAGCGGGGACTCCGCGGGGCGGTGAGATCACTCCCCACCCACGCCCCGCTATAGTAACCGGGGAATTTTATTCCCCTGCCCCTGTTCCCACGGCGGAGGAAATTGGGGGATTCCCCGCCCCATGCCCATTCCTACTTCAGCGGCATTTACCAAACCTTTTCTAACAATTAGATAGGTTATTTTAATCTAGAGTTTGTTTCATGCTAATTATCATGGTAAACAATTATCTTAGAGACCATGCCTTTGTAATATTTTACATTTATTTCCTAAATATGTTTCACATTATTTAAGGGGCTACGAATATTAAGAATTTTCCATCCATCTATTTATGGAGACGGGAGAACATATCACTGTTGGACTCACTATTGTATGTATGATTCTATTTTAGTAAAATGCCTTGTGTTTTTCTTGATACTTATAATCTAAAATTTTAAATTTGACTTAAAGATATATTTATAGTCAAATTTTTAATTATGGTTTTTTAACTATTGCTCCTTGAAACTCTATTATGGAATCATATACAAAAAATATCATGCCTTCTTGTTCTAAAGTTAATTTAATAATTATAATAAAAACCCTAGAACTTTGACTTTTGTAAATCATCTTGATGTAATGATATGGATTTTACTGACTTCTCTTTTTGAATGTTTTGGATTATAGTACTCTGTTTGGATAAAAATCTTTCTCCACATGGCAAGATGGTATTTTTTTTTCTTTTGTATTTGTGTTGTAACAAATGCACTATTGAATTTGATCCGTATATGGCATTGTAGCAATTACTGTAGCTTTCGACTGAGGGCTTGTCTTTATTGAAGCTTGGGATGGGTGTTTGGATGGGCATGGAAAGATTGGTTGTGAAGTGAAGAACAAGGAAAAAATAGTAGAGAAGAAAATGAAGAAAGGGAGCTGGGAATTGAGAAAGGGCAGCATTGATACTTGTCACTGGACTTACAGCCTCTTGGATTAGGGATCATCTTAATTGGATCTATTTTAGGATGTAAGTACCACAGTAAATGTTATGAATTCTTCGTATTTCTTTCGAAATCTTGCCAAATTATATGTGGAGGTTTTCATGGTTTTATCTTTGGGTTTGTGGTGGGAATTCCAATTTTAATTACCCACATGGTTTATGTTGAAGAATATACCAAAGCAATCCACATCCCAAACTTATAATTCGATTAAATTCAAAATTAAAATAACAATAAAAATGAAACAAACCATTTTTCCTGATTGTAATATCTAAATTCAGTTTCAATTACTGCATCATTTTTAATCAATTCATAAGCAAACATAAAAAATGTGTTGATATTATTGGGTTTCAAAATATTATTAGACATGCATGATTATACTCTATGATCTTGTCTTAATGATTTCTGAAAGTTTGTAGATACTATTAGGTTTTGCACATTTTATAATACATATTTCCACCTTGTACTAGGGTTGTCAAACAAGAAGTCTTAGTAGTTTGTAAGCTCATTTTGGAAGTATCTTGATCTAAATATGTGGCATATGTACATACATATTTCTCCATAGTTTGTAGATACTATTAGGCTTTGCACATTTTATAATACATATTTCCACCTTGTACTAGGGTTGTCAAACAAGAAGTCTTAGTAGTTTGTAAGCTCATTTTGGAAGAATCTTGATCTAAATATGTGGCTTATGTACATACATATTTCTCCATCCTATATATCTTATTTACCTGCATATTTACATACATTCATGCTTACCTATTTAGATACTTGCCTATGTACATACTTGCATACATAAATATATATAGTGATATGCATATGTACGAATTTTGATATATAAATATGCATTCATAGGTATATATGTCTTGCATGTGGATATGTATTTGGAAAAATCTTATTTTATGATATTAGTCAATTATACTATCTTTATGATATGCTAATTGTCTCATTTGGTATTCATGTTCTCTAGGATTCCAATCTTTTTCATAATCCACAAAGTATAATAATAGGCATTCCCTTGATCATCTGTTCTATTATTATAAATTTTTAAGTATTGTTTTGATTGTCTAATATAATAAATCTTATTTTTTAAACATCTTTTAAGTTATAACAACCACAAGGCTTTCTTGCATTTGATTTTATCTTTAGTCAATTATACTATCTTTATGATATGCTAATTGTCTCATTTGGTATTCATGTTCTCTAGGATTCCAATCTTTTTTCATAATGCACAAAGTATAATAATATGCATTCCCTGGATCATCTGTTCAGTTATTATAAATTTTTAAGTATTGTTTTGATTGTCTAATATAATAACTCTTATTTTTTTAAATATCTTTTAAGTTTTAATAGTCACAAGGCTTTCTTGCATTTGATTTTATCTTCTATTCTTCTATTTTCTCTTTCGAGATACATTGTTAACCGATTTAAATAAATTTCTACTCTTTGTAAGGCTATATTTAATTCTTCACTTGTCTGTACTGGTAAGTAAACTAATTCTATCATTTTACAAGAGCTCTGATACCACTTTTAGGAGATAACCATCTATCTACCATCTATCTACTATACTATACTATACTAGCTGAATTACAATCATCCATCTATTATACTATACTAGATGAATTATTCATAGTTGCTTTCAAAGATATACTCATTATATATTGACTCTAATATATGATAATATATTATTCTATGCCCTAACTCTTCTTCGTTAAGGAAATCATTATAGATATTAGTGTATAAACTACTAATATAAGTGTATACTTGGGGTACTGTAATTATAACTAAATAATATAGGAGCCTAGGATCTATATTTATTCTGTTATATTGTAAAGAGAAATATTAATTGATTATACCTCTTAGCATAATTAAAATTATAAGATTATTATGTAATCTTTAGACTAATGCATCATAAAATAAATAGACTAAACTATTAGTTCGGGCCGTGTGGTTTGTGAGTTAGAAGAACACTCTAACACTAAAAAAAAAACACACACAAACCAAACAAGAAGGAGACACACAAAGTTGGTAACCCAGTTCGGCGTCCACTCACCTACGTCTTAGGGGGCTAAGCCCGGAGATAAACAATCCACTAAAAGAGGTGATAAAAGATGAGTACAAACACTTTATCACTCTTCCTCACAAACAAAGAATACTACCCTCTAGATTTCTAGTGCTTCCCTATTCCCTCTTTCAAGAGTCGCACCCAATCTCAGATCAAGGTAGTATATATAGAAGCCCCAACGTCCCAAACATAGTCCATACCTCTTTTAGAATCTCTGCAACTACTAACTTTAGAAATTTCCAAAATTAGTTGTTGCAACTCCTGTTGTAACACGACTTGCAACATGGCCCTAATTGCTGACTTGACTGAGTTTTGGTTACTTTGCAAAGCGGCCAAGCGGCCTCAAGACCCATCAACCTCCCAATCATGCTCAGCCAGAGTCGATGCAGCCAGATCTCCCAATCCGGACTACCAGCAACTAGCTTATCTTCTCAGCTCCTTATCACACAGTCCCCTCGCAAGGAGGGCACGCCTTTGTGTGTCTTCATGAAACTTACCAAACTTGATCTTCAATTCATCCAAGTTTGGTCTTCAAATCTTCCATGATAGATCTTCAATAAATCAGCCCAATCATGTCAACAATAGGCATGTCTTCAAATCTTACCCTTAATAGTCTTCAACCAAATCTATTAAGGCTCTTCAAATCATATCTTCAATATCCTTCAAATCTTATCATTGATAGGTATCTCTTCAATTAAGCTTCATCCATATTTAGTCTTCAATCACATCTTCTAAATATGGTCTTGATGAGATCTTGCCTTCAAGTTGTTGCTTGCGTGATCCACTTACCATCAATAGCTTCATCAAGATCTTCAAAGATATTTGCCTCCTAGCCAAGCCACCTTGCTATGTCACCATGCTTACATGTAATTATCCATGCCACGCCACTATGGTTGCCACGTCACCTTGTCTAGGTGTCATATCATGACAACTTAAAGTACTTTTGCACTAACATAAACTACTGTCAAGTAAATAAACTAAATTAACTTGCGAAAAATAAATTACACTACTTGGTATAAAATAAACTAAACTTCCTCTGGAAATATAAACTACGCTATTTTGCAGGAAATAAGCTATACTATTTTGAGAATGTAAACGATTTCCATTATACGAGATATTTATTATTATTATTATTATTATTATTATTATTATTATTATTATTATTATTATTTGTTTCACTGCTAAGCATGTTAACTCAATAGTTATTTTTTTCAAATTACGAGGATTAGCTAATAATCTAGAGTATATATAGGATCTTGTGAGGGGTAGTCATCATGTTATCATGCATGTTATTCTTGAGTATAGTAGGATTAGAAATCTATTATAAAGGGCATTGTTGTATACAAGATTTGGACATATTGTGTGTCTTAACCATTGGATCTTATAGTATTCCTATTCCTATAATTTATCCATAGTTTATATTATTTACATAGTTTGTTAAGTTGGCTCTTATTTAAGGGTTTGTGTACAAAGTATGGTCACTCCTTATAAGGTAATAATCTTGACAAAAATAATACTAAACTATGGATATATTTCTAAATGGATACCAAACTTCAATTTGTTTTTTTTTGGATACCATACTTTAATTCCATTTCAATGTGAGGGTACCCATTATTTTCCGTGAAAACTTGTCGATGTGGATGCCGGAAAGATGATGTGGTGAGGCTTTGACAGGTCAGATGCTCGCGTGGAGTTGGCAAACGTTATTTTTTAATCCACCTCACAACATTTAGTTCACATCACCTACCACATCATCATTCCTCTCTTATTCTTCTTTAACTCTTTTCTCTTGGTTCTTATTCTTCTTCTTCTTCTTCTTCTTCTTTTTCTTCTTCTGCTTCTTCTTATTCTTTTCTTCTTCTTCTATTTCTTCTTCGAACCAGGTGTTAGCCATTAAAGTAGAAATACATACAAACTAACCTCTGTTGAAACATTATAACATTTACAATTCGGTGAAGATGCTGAACCATTAATCTGTTTAGAGGATAGCTAAGCCGTAATCCTCACCCTCTCTTTCTCTCTATCTCTTTACATCACCACTTGAGAATTCTGAATCCAATTTCTTAAATTGCTGATATGATGTTTTAAGAAATCATTTGTGAAGCCTGTTCAATTATGCAAAAATAATATCGGAACCTAGAAAGCAAAGCATGTATTAATATGAACATACTTGAACATGCTTTACATGTTTATAAAAATTAACAACTTTGCACCAAAAGAAAAAAAAACACACACACACATCTTATAAGATGCTTTGAAACACCATAAAATTTACATAGTTTCCAAAATTTACATAGTTTGTTTCCTACATTTAAAAAACTACTTAGCTTGCAGCATATGCTCCAACATAACATAACCAGTTACTGTGTACCATCAAAAGCAACATACCCTCCAACACCAGGTGTCACCCATATCTTTTTCTTTTTGGTAGCAGCCCCATCTTTGACATTGACACGAGACCTCATTGCAGGAATTCTTAAAACAACTAGAGCTTTTTTTCTGTTGAGTTTGATCTGTTTGAACCACATAATCCTTTTCTTTTGCAGCATCCTTTACTAAAGAAATAGGGAACCCCTCAATTTAATAAACAAATACCTAACCACATTGGGTCAATATTTAACCAAGCTTTCAACTAATTAACTTAAATTCCCTCAATTTTTGCTCCCGCATATGCAAGCATAATTCCAACCCTACTATCTTGAAGGAGAGAAGAACTTACGGTATTTTTTTTGTCCTACATCTGTAGGCCATATTACCTAGTCAACTTCCATGTTGATTTCTAGACCGACTCCCGGACGGTTATGCCCAAGTAATTGAACACCTCCTATGAATGCACAATGCCTCTCACCCAGTGTTCAGTTTGACTAGAGAAGAAGAAGAAATGCACAACGCCTCTCACTCCTTGTCCGGTTTGAATAGAGAAGAAGAAGAAGAAGAAGAAGAAGAAGAAAGTGAAGAACTAGGAGAAGAGAGTGCAAAGAAGAAGAAGAAGAAGAGAAGGATGATGATGTGGCGGGTGATGTGGACTAAATGTTGTGAGGTGGATTAAAAAATAACAGCTGCTAACTCCATGTGAGCATCTGACTTGTCAAAGTCTCGTCGTGTCATCTTTTCCGGTGTCCACAATGATAAGTTCTCACCAAAAAATAACGGGTACCCTCACGTTGAAATGAAATTAAAGTGTGTTACCAAAAAAGAAACAAATTGAAGTTCGGTATTCATTTTGAAATATGGTCATAGTTTACTACCATGTCAAGATTATTACCCCTCTTTATATGTATAGGGTCTATTTGTTGATATTCTCCACTAGTTTCATTCTTAACAATGATGTTATACCATCACTATTGGGACTTACATTCACTTCAATATAGAGGAGCCGGTTCCCTATCAATATTTGTGATGTGATAGATGAAACTAAGGTATGCACTTGATTATTTTAGTTATACTTGAATTGAATTACCAAATAACTAAATTATTATTATTATTTGGTTGCTTCATGGATGGGTTTTTTTTTTAAATAATGCATTTTTTTATTTAATTACAAAAATAGGAATATTTTAAGTTATTTAGAAGTTTAGGTAAAACAGGAAGTGTGATCTCGATTTTAGTGCTTTTTAAGAAAACTGGATCAATCTTCTTGTTTTCAATGCAATTGCCTGAAAACGGGAAGGTTGATCCCATTTTCAGTTTTTATTTTTTTTTTAATTTTTTTGTGAAAACAGTTTTTATTTTTATATTATTTTTTAAAAAACTTTCATACAATATTTTATTTTAACCCTTTAAATGTTTTTAATTACATTTCTGTTTTTAATAACCATTTTTTTGCACTTTAACTCCTCATTTTTTTGTAATTATTTCAATAATTTATTTGCGGTCATTTTAACCCAAATTTTTTAAAAAATTGTATAAAAAATTATTTGAAATTAGAATTAATATTCTTAATTATTAAAATGGGAATTATTTTAAATTATTATATTAATATTTTCAATATTATTATTATTAGAGTGACAAATGTTGAAGTAGGAATTATTGAAAATATTTATGTTTATCATTATTAGTAAATTTTTATTACTATAGTGAGAATTATTTTCAATTATTTTGTTGATGATTTCATTATTATTAAAGAAGGAATTATTCCAAATTATTTTATTAATATTTTGATTATCATCATTAGAGTTGGAATTATTGAGTTAGGAATTATTTAAAATTACTATTATAGTGAGAATTATTTCAAATTATTTTATTAATATTTTGATTATTATTAGAGTGACAATTATTGAAGTAGGAATTATTGAAAATTATTATTATTATTATTAGTAAATTATTATTATAGTGAGAATTATTTTCAATTATTTTGTTGATGATTTCATTATTATTAAAGAAGGAATTATTCAAAATTATTTTATTATTATTTTGATTATTATTATTATTATTATTATTATTATTATTATTATTATTATTATTATTAGAGTGGGAATTATTAGAGGTAGGAATTATTTAAAATTATTATTTAAATTATTTTATTAATATTTTGATTATTATTAGAGTGACAATTATTGAAGTAGGAATTATTGAAAACTATTTTTATTATTAATAGTAAATTATTATTATTATAGTGAGAATTATTTTCAATTATTTTGTTGTTGATTTCATTATTATTAAAGAAGGAATTATTTAAAATTATTGTTTTAATATTTAATTATTATTTGGGAATTATTGAGGTAGGAATTATTCAAAATTATTGTTAGAGTGGAAATTGTTTAAATTATTTTTATTGATGATTTATTATTATTATTATTATTATTATTATTATTATTATTATTATTATTATTATTATTATTATTATTATTATTATTATTACTCCAACTATAAATATGTTCCTCTAACCCAATACCCTCATCAGCTTGAGAGTCTATCTATTTTTTCATTGCTACCAACTCTCTTCTCTTCTTGTTCTCTTCCTTCAATTTTAATTTATCTTTCTAGATGGCATTATTACAGAATTAAAACGAACATATATCTTCAATTTTATCAGAGAAGGTAAATTTAATACTTAGATTTTATGTGGCCTTGCTTTATTTATTATATATTATTTATTTTAAATTAATTAATTTTTTACAGCTTGATCGAGTTCTAAAGTGCAACCATATTTCTATTACTGAACTACCAACTCAAATCATGGATATTTAGGCCTTATTTGGGTAAGTTTTTTAAAAAAGTGCTTATTTGTTAAGTTGTAGAAGTACTTTTTTTAAAAAGTGCTTTTGGGAGTAAGTTAAGTGCTTTTGAATATTTTATGTTTGGGTAAGTTAATGCAAAAGCACTTTTATATGTGTAAAGTTGTTTGGATGTGGATTTTTAAGATGGCTTTTAAAGATGGTAAATTATCAAAATGGGCATTCATTGAGTTTATTGAGTTACTATTGTACATTATATTGATAATGATAATAAAAACATTATTAGTACTAATAATAATAATACCTTAATGTATTATGATTATAATTATAATTACAATTACTTTTATTATTATTATTATTGTTAAAAATTTTATTGTGCATTACAGTTACAATTTATTATTATTATTATTATTATTATTATTATTATTATTATTATTATTATTTTTATTTTTATTTTTATTATAACGTAATGTACTATGCTTATAATAATAATAATAATTATTATTATTATTACAATAATAATTTTAATTAATTAATTAATTAATTATTATTGTTATTATTATTATAACGTAATGTATTATGATTATAATAATAATAATTATTATTGCAATAATAATAATAATTAATTATTAAAACTTCATGTACTATGATTATAATTATAATATTATTACAATAATAATTATTACTAATTATTATTATTATCATTATCATTATTATTATTACTACAAAAAAAATTAAGACTTGAATTTTACGCACCATGATGACAAAAACAATAGTATTGTTGAAATCACAAGAACCAAAAAACAACATTACCATCCTTATAACAAAAATTAACAATAACAACAACAACATCAACAACAATAGCAGCAACAATAACAACAACATTAAAGTTTTACAACATCATAACAAACATACCAACAACTAACAACACAAACATTATAATACATTACATTACATTACTCATATATTGACTTGAGAGTTGATCCCGAATATTGTTCCTAAGTGTGATAATTTGTTTAGTGTCCTCATTAGTAGGTTGTTGCCATACAAATGAATTTTCACTATCATCATCCTCAAAACCACATTCTCCTTCTTGAATTTGGTTTAAGTCTTCAAGGCTGTCAAGAACATCCAAATCATTGCTACCCATTCTATGAATAAAATTATGGAGAGCAAAACATGACCATATAATTCGGAATTGGACCTTCATGGTATACTTGGTCATATTTTGTAGGATCCTCCATCTTGCTTTACAAACTCCGAATGTTCTTTCTATTACACTTCTTAAACTCTAGTGATGATAGTTGAATACTTCGTTTGGAGACCTAAATGCACGAGACATCCTGAATTGTGGAATGTGATATCTTGCACTCTTGTATGGCCCCGAAAATCCTTTCATTGTAGGATACCCAAAATCCACAAGGTAGTATTTTCCTACAAAAGTATAATATAATAAGAAATGGAAAACAAAACATGGATATTAAAATTAATTTCAAATAAATGTGAACCTTCTGGTGGCTGAGGAAACTTCAAAGATGGATTTCTTAAAGCCTCCATTAATACACGTGTGTCATGTGCCGAACCCTCCCAACCAATAAGTGCAAATGTGAAGTACATATTGAAGTCACATGCGGCTAGAATATTTGTTGAGGAGTACCCTTTTCTATTCATAAATGGAACTTGTTTCTCAGCTGGGACAAGAATGGCCACATGTGTTCCATCTATTGCACCAATGCAGTCTTTGAAGTAAGGCCAATATCGAACATCACCCTGGATGTAATCCTCCACATCCTTGAAATTTCCATCTACCGGTCTGATAATATCATTTCCAAGTTTGTGAACAGCTTTTAGCACTCGATAAAATTGTCTATACACTGTTTCCCCAGAATGTTGAAATCTCTCTTCCACATTCCTATAAGTAGCTCTTTGGCCGGGTATATACAAAAACATTATCACTGATTCTTCTATAGTAACATTTCTCGTATGTTGTAAACCATACTTTTCAGTAAGCTCGTCTACCAATCTTCTAAATACAGTTTTCTTCATCCGAACTTGCTCAAAGAAACGACTATCTGATCTATTTAGTATTTCAATAATCCACCTATGGCCAGTTAATGAAGATATCCTCTTCTCTCCCTTTAACATTGACTTCATATACTGGTATTGTGTAGTTCAGCACATGTATACATTCGTCCAATGTACTCATCCATATGCATATCGTTAGCTTCTTCTTCTGAATCAGACATTGGTTCTTTTGATTCTGTATCTAAATCAGATAAGAACTCCATTTTGATTATACACCCTACATAAACAATGTCAAGTGTTTAATACCATGTACAATATAGGTAAAAAATGCTCAATACAAAGGTACGAATAAACAAAATCAAATACCATATAAAAGTTTGGCATAACAAACAAGTTCATAACGCTAAAAGTGCAACATGTGAAAAGTTCAAGACAATGTTGGATACATAAACTCAACACATAAAGCAAAGACATAACAAACAAGTTCATGGCATATGCAAAACTAAAAAAAACTCCAAATTAAGTTTGGCATAGATAAATGATCATCCGTTGAAGTCAAAGCCGGGTGAGGTCGTCCACGGTGAAGGTGTGACACCAACCGATAGCAAGTGATGGATCCTTTTCCACTAGTGCCACAAAAGTCTCCCTATGATATTTTTTGGTGAACAACCTCACCATGAGGAAGTAATATGGACTTCCTCGTTCCATCCCAGGGACTGTGTCCAACAAATCTACACATCTAGTTATACTGCAACGATCATCGTTCTCAACTCTTGTATTACTTGTACGTGACATGTTATCCATCCCAGAGATTAGGCGATCAAATGACTCCTGTAGTTTCTCTTTTGCACTTTTCTTCTTTTCTTTTTGTGATGATCTTTGTCTCTTTCTAGCTTGTGCTGTACTGGTTTCTCCCCGTGTCGCATTATTGTTTTCTTGCGGACTGCTACCATCATCTTCGAAGTTATCAACCTCTATGTCTACATCATTCATTCGAGCATAAGCATTGTCATTAGAAACTTCAATATCTAATGATGGTTCTGCATATGGTACCAATGCCATGTAGCCTGTCGCCACTACATCTTTGAAGCATATCTCTATCATGTCTAAGAATTTTGGACCTTCATTTCTCCATTTGAGATATTCTGAGTTTTCCTGGTAAGTTAAACACAAAAAACATAAGATGAGTTGTTATTATTTATTTGAAATAAAAATTACAAATTAAATAAATGATTACATTAGTAGACAACATGGATTCGTAAACTTACTTGTCTTTTTCTCTGCCACCAATCATCACTTGCTATAACTGTCCTCTTAACAGGGTCCCAACCAAGCCCTGTTTGGTGCTCCACTAGCTTTGCCCATATGCCGAACTCTTTCTTGAGAGAGTCCCACCTATTTTTCAATTGTTTGTGGTTGTAACTCACCCCTGTTCTCGCAGCAAATTTGGAAATTACATTTTTCCAACCTTCTTTTGTAAAGTGTGTGTGCAGTCTATTACCAATTTGGACCTCATCGACACATATTTTTAAGAATATTTCAGTATTTGTGTCATCCCACCTTGCTTTTGGGGTATTTTCACTTGCAACCAAATTCACATCAACCACATTTGTTCCTTGTACAATTGTTTTGTGTGGTAGTTTTGAGGCCATGTTCAAAAGTATTTATCTTCTTGAACCCTTAATAAAAAAAATAACATAGCGAAATCAACATAGAAATCATGTTTTACTTACATATGAAAAAATAATCTTAACACTTTCTAACATAAATTATAAACAACAAGTGCTCAGTTAAAGGAGAAAGGAAGTTAAATAATATGATTACTCAGTGGTAGTAACTAGCTTTTCCTTTTCCTCTAATAATAATAATAATAATAATAATATATATATATATATATATATATATATATATATATATATATGTGTGTGTGTGTGTGTGTGTGTGTGTGTGTGTGTGTGGTCAAGAATGCTTGTGCATATGACTTGCTCTGTGCTGGAGGAGTGTTTTATTTTTATAAATATATAAGTGAATTGAATACATAAAAATTAAAGCAAAATACTCATGATATGTAACACAGTACTGTTAATAAAGGTCACCATTACTTGCTCTGTGCTGAAGGAGAACTTGGAAAATGTATATATAAAAAAATTGGCAGTCTTTGTCATGTTGAGTAAATTACGTGTTTTGCCAGCACATAATATAATATAAGTTGAATCAACAATACAGATCGATAAAATGTAATAAATATTAAATGATTCATATAGTACATATAGTATGTCTTTCCAATTCTATCATTGCTAAAACAAGCTAAGCAAGTCGACAATCTTAGATGTTCTAAATACAAGCAGCCAAATCATAGCATATTAATCTAAAGTATAGATGACATATAAAAGCCACAATAACTCCTAAATCAGTTCTAGAAGCCTGAGAGAGCATTTATAACATATTGCCACCAATAACAATACTCAGAAATGACAATCAAATTCACCTCGATTCCTTCAACAGTTTCCTTGTATCCTGACTGTAGATATTCCCTAGTTAGTGTCTCTTTAGGACAGTTAGGAGTTTGTGGGTAGAAGTCAGGTGGTCCAAGGCTACAAGAAATTATGAGTAAAACAACTTTAGAAAAAATAATTATTAAAAACATTTAGAGCAAATAATCAATTAAAAATTGCTCATCTTTAGCTAGAATGATATTGTTTCGCAGAAACACAGATGTTGCATAACCCAGAGTTCCAAAATCAAGATTATCACCAAATGAACAATTAAATTCATTCATAATAATATTTGGAAATAAAAAGACTAAAAAAGGAAACTCAAGAGTTTGTATTGAGACAATCAATCTAAAGAAAATAACAAGTGGTTCTTTCTTGCACTTTAGCTTGCAAGGTGTTAGCTGTGATGGCCTCCTGCAAATGCAAATTCAGGGCTAAGAAAATTAATTCCATGAAAGAAAAATAAAGAACCATATAAAAAAAATATCATATAGAACGTTATCAAAATAAAAACAACATAAAAATCAATAATCAAGGCTTAGTTGAGATTTTGTGATAAAAAAAAATGATCATGGACTGAAGGTGAGTCAATAGAATCACAAGATAAATTGCCATGGAGGGAGAGTGAGTGATTTTAATTTGGTAAGTTTGAGCTAATCAGATGAATGTATAATTGTGTATTTTGTTTCAATGAAATAATGAAAGGCTTGGGAACATTTCTGTTTAGTACTCAGATTCGTGTTAGTACAATTCACAAAACTGGTATTTTATCTCTAATTATAACTTGGAGCCAATGAAATGCATGGTCATTCTATGAGAAGCAAATTAAGGTAACAATTACTTAAAATCCAGACATAACTTGCATAAGAAAAATGAAAAGAAAAGACAACCAAATGTAACATCGCATAATAGAACATGAACCTTATACTTAGACAAGAATATATAGACTAGTAACACTTGGATTGCCCCCTTAGAAACCGTGTATCTTGATGTTATCCTTCTTTACAATGCCGGCCTAACCAACAAAAGAAAGGACCAAATATAAGTAGATGCAAAAAAAAAAAAAAAAAAAAGAAAAAAAAGAAAAAGCTAACTCGAGAAATAATGAGCATATGAAAATCAAAATAATAATTTACTGGTAAAATGTGCTAAAATTTCATGTGATGTGATATGTAAAGATTCAGAAGTTGTGATCAAAGAGCAATCATTTCTACATGCCAGTGGAACAGTATAATATGAATTGTGATCATACTACTCACCATCAGAGTTACAGATTATATTAGTGAAACCAAAATCATTTGATTCATAAATTTGTCCAACGACATTTGTGGAATTGGAGTAACTGCAGTATCACCTAATGTAACTTCAATCCAGAAGAAGTGATGGGCAGTAATGATTATACAAGATGACATATCACAAACAACACACTCTGACCTTCACAAATCACAACAGCATGAAACATCCATGCCTACTATATTCACAAAGTACCAAAATGTAGAAGAGATACAACTGATATAATGAAGAACTTCCATTGAAATTCTTCTACTATTTAATCAATAAACATGCCAATTCTTTTGCAACTAACAAGTGCAAGTGAAATCAATTGGTAACATCACAATAAGACTATAAACTAAAAGTATGAAACACTCATGCTCAATATCAGATTCCAAACTATTAAAACCCACTAATTATAATCAAACCTGAAATAGTTACTAAAGTTGAAAACATGGAGTCTAATCCAACAAAACAAGAAGCTTTAGGGGATAGATATCGAGAATAGTTTTTATTGGCCAGATCTACACCACAGAACAAGCAGGAGATAGATATTGACTTTGAAGCCAAAGTATAATGGTAAACCGGCTCAACAATAAGGAATAGAGAAGAAGAATGGGAAGGTTTCTCCCAATAGCTCACCGGAGCTCACAGAGGGCTCGAAGAAGAGGAACAGTGTCCGATGTTGGAGATGTCGGAGAGATGACGGTGGAAGGGTGCTTCAGCAAAGGTGAAAACTTTGAGCCATTCAAGAAGTGCAAATGGATTGTAATATAATTTAAAGCTTTGTTGAGGGTAAAATAGTAATTACATAACCCCTAAAACAGCTTCTCTTAAGAGCTTTTTTGAGAAGCACCTCTTCAGCAGCTTCTCAAAAAAGCTGAAATTCAGTTTTTTTTACAGCTTCAGCTTTTACCCAAAAGCCAATACAAACATAAATTTTAAAACCTAGATGTGCTTAACTTATAAAAAAGCACTTCTGGGCTTTAAAAAAGCCAATCCAAACACCCCCTTAAGAGAAGCGGTGTTTTCACATGCAACTCAAGTTCGTCATTTTCAAATTGATTCTGGTCTTATCAGTGCATTAGTGGAGAGATAGTGGCCAGAAACACACACATTTCACTTGACTTGTGGTGAAGCAACAATTACTTTAGAGGATGTGGCATTGTTATTTGGGTTATATATTAATGGCAATGAAGTCATTGGACCAACATCTGGCTTTGGGATTGATCTATGTGAGGAGTTGCTCGGTGTTGTCCCCCCTCTCCTGAGCAAAGATAAGGGAAAACAATAACCCTTACTTGGCTCCAAGAAGCATTTGGTGTGTTACCGCATGATGCAAATGCACAACAGATTGAGTATTGTGTACATGCATCTATACTAAGGCTCATGGGATGTGTCTTGATGCTAAATATGTCCCAAAATAGGGTTCATTTGAAGTGGTTACCACTTTTGCGGGATTTCAAAGAAGTTGGATGATATAGGTAGTTCACTTGAATGTTTAATCCACTTGCATGTGCGTCCACCTGAAAAGAATAATGAGTTAGATGATAGTCTAGGCAATTCATTGGAAATTGAATAATTATTAAAAATCATTCTTACCTGCAAGCTAGGGGAAATAACACATTCGATTGAGTTTATGGAGATATCTTCCAAATTCTATACCATGCCCACGACTGGAGTAATATTATCGATCCACTAATGTTCTTCATGCCTTTGATACATGCAAGGCAGATGGACCTGCATAAGGTAGCTAGGCATGGTGATCCCTAAATATATCTTCCAGCTTTTGTGAAATCCCGTAAAAGTGGTAACCACTTCAAATGAACCTTATTTTGGGATATATTTGGCATCAAGACACATCCAATGAGCCTTAGTATAAATGCACATGCACACTACTCAATCTGTTGTGCACTTGCATCATGCGGTAACACACCAAATGCTTCTTGGAGCCAAGTGAGGGTTATTGTTTTCCCTTCCCTTTGCTCAGGATGGTGCGGGGACAACATCGAGCAACTCCTCACATAGATCAATCCCAAAGCCAGGCGTTGGTCTAATGACTTCATTGCCATTAATAGATAACCCAAGTAACAATACCACATCCTCTAAGGTAATTGTTGCTTCACCACAAGTCAAGTGAAATGTGTGTGTTTCTGGCCGCCATCTCTCCACTAATGCATTGATAAGACCAAAATCAATCTAAAAATGACGAACTTGAGCTGCATGACAAAACCCTGCTTCTCTTAAAATATTTATGATTTGAGTTGGTGGTTCAGCAATAGAAATATGTCTGCACCTTAGTAACCGATCAGGCTGTAAAAAATTTTTAATTAATTTAAAATAAATAATAAGTAATAAATAAAACACAGCCACATAAAATCTAAGCATTAAATTTACCTTCTCCGATAAAATCAACAATATATGTTCGTTTTGATTCCATAATAATGCCATCTAGAAAGATAAGTTAAAATTGAAAGAAGAGAAGAGAAGAGAAGAGAAAGAGAAGATATTTATTGGCAATGAAAAGATAGATAGACTCTCAAGCCAATGAGGGTATTGGGCTAGAGGAACATATTTATAGTTAGAGTAATAATAATAATGAAATCATCAATAAAAATAATTTAAATAATTTCCATGCTAACAATAATGTTGAATAATTCCCAAATAATAATTAAAATATTAATAAAATAATTTGAAATAATTCCTCCTTTTATAATAATGAAATCATCAACAAAATAATTGAAAATAATTCTCACTATAATAATAATAATTTACAACTAATAATAAAAATAATTTTCAATAATTTCTACTTCAATAATTGTCACTTTAATAACAATCAAAATATTAATGAAATAATTTAAAATAATTCTCACTCTAATAATAATAATAATCAAAATATAAAAAAAATAATTTGAAATACTTCCATCTTTAATAATAATGAAATCATCAACCAAATAATTGAAAATAATTCACACTAAAACAATAATAATTTACTAATAATAATAAAAATAAATTTCAATAATTCCTACTTTAATAATTGTCAGTATAATAATAATAATAATCAAAATATGAATAAAACAATTTAAAATAATTCCCACCCTAACAATAATTTTTAATAATTCCCACTTTAACAGTAATAATCAAAATATTAATAAAATAAATTTAAATAATTTCTTCTTTAATAATAATGAAATCATCAACAAAATAATTGAAAATAATTCTCACTCTAATTATAATAATTTACTAATAATAATAAATATAATTTTCAATAATTTCTACTTTCATAATTGTCACTCTGATAATAATCAAAATATTAATAAAACAATTTAAAATAATTACCACTCTAATAATAATAAAATAATAATAATAATAATCAAAATATTAATAAAATAAATTTGAATAATTCCTTCTTTAATAATAATGAAATCATCAACAAAATAATTGAAAATAATTCTCATTCTAATTATAATAATTTACTACTAATAATAAAATAAATTTCAATAATTCCTACAATAATTGTCACTCTGATAATGATCAAAATATTAATAAAATAATTTAAAATAGTCCCACTCTAATAATAATAATAATAATAATAATAATAATAATAATAATAATAATAATTTGGAATAATTACTTCTTTAATAATAATGAAATTATCAAAAAAATAATTGAAAATAATTCTACTATATTAACAATAATTTAAGAATAATAATAAAAATAATTTTCAATAATTCCTACTTTAATAATTGTCACTCTAATAATAATAGTATTCAAAATATTAATAATATAATTTAAAATAATTTCCGTTTAAATAACTAACAATAATAATTCTAATTTCAAATAATATTTATATTTAAATAATAATTTTTAAAAAAATATTGGGTTAAAAAGAATACAAATAAATTATTGAAATAATTACAAAAGAAATGAAGGGTTAAAGTGCAAAAAAAACCAGTACTTAAAAACATAAATATAATTAAAAACATTTATTGGTTAAAATGAAAAATTATATAAAAATAAAAAAAATACTATAAAAAATTAAAAACTAAAAAAAGATCAATCTTGTTTATTGCAAAAGCTATGAAAACGGAAATATTCATCCCGTTTTCCATAAAAAACAAAAACATTAAAATAAATAACTGAAAACTGGATCAACTTTCCTGCAAATGCAAAAACGAGTGCACTTCCCGCTAAACTCATAAATAATTTAAAATATACTTATTTTTGTAGTTAAATAAAAAAATTGTATTATTAAAAAAAACGTCACAGATGCCTGGTTGTCTTTTTGCACATATTTTTTATTCATCTTTTATAATGATTTTGTCGTTTCACAATTTTATTTAAAAAAAATCAGCAAACAAAATGGTTTTTTAATAACATTGACAGAAATTTAGTGAAAACAGAAGTAATCAAACCAAAATATTTTCAAAAATTACGAATGAAACCAAATTTAACGAACTAAATTAATAATGCTTAAATAATATTGAAGTACATAAAATTTTGGTTTTTTATAAACTAAAATGTTGAAAATTATTAATTGAACACCATGGACGAAATACTAATTATGTTTGTTGTAACCAATAAGTAATTTTTTTAAAAAATATTAGGGCTTATAAAAATTCATTTCCTTTCGATATATATTTAATTAACAAAACGTTTAAACCATTAATCACATTTACCATTTAGCTAAATATTATCATTTCTTCAATCTACTTTGGTTATTTCCCGAGAGCATTTAATTTGCTTTAAATGTTTATCATTTTTTCCATGATCATGAGTTATTCAAATTGACATATGTTTATCAATCTCATTATTGATCGTTATCAATGTATTTGAAATAAAAAAAAAAAAAATTAAAGAGCAAGATATTCGTCTTCAAAAATTAATTTATTCTTATAGACACTACATTGTTATTAATATTATTTTTTTTTAAAATTTCTCTTTTTTTTTATTCTATTAGCATGCTAGCTCTAATTTTTATAGCATACTCTGTCTAGTTACTTGCATTAATTTTTTTTTTTTGGAAATTAATAGTATAATCATGGTCCATCCATATTTATTAAAAAAACACTTTTTAATTATCTGTGGTTCACCTCCGAAGGATGCCGACCCATGATTCATTTACAAACCACTCTAATTAAGGTGATTATCATTTAGCACGCATTTCAAGATCATGTCTCCAAATTCATAGGCCAACTATACTTCTTGGATTGCAACTAATGATAAAATTCAAGATTTATTCATTAGGCACGGAGCACTTTCCTTTTTCAAAGGTAACATCCATAGGCCAATTATTAAACTGTAATTGTGCTAATTGTGCTACTTATAGGTGATCTAGTACTTCCACAAACAGGCCAAATTTCTTCCAAGCTAGAGCTTTAAAACATCACTCACAAACTCCCATTCATTATGGCCCCGTTTGTATCATTTTCTTCTTGCTTTTATGTCCTATTGCCAACTCCTTCTGTACGAGGTGAAATGATCATGCAACACTCTTTTTGCAAAGAACGCTCTAAAAGCAGGAAACATTGAGGTAGATGGTTGTCTATTTCTTCAATGTTATACATGATGATAAGTGGAAAAGGAAGAAAGCACTTAATGCAGTAATACAATGATTAGTAGATTTACTTTACAATAGTTCAAAACATGTTGTTCCGAGCATACCTACATATATTAAATAAGTATTTTTTATATTGAACTTGTTAGATTATATATACACGTATATCAGTATTGAATATAGGTAAATTAATTTTTATTTTATGAAAATTATTTTAGAACTAAATAGTTCTTGAATTTTTCAAGATACCACAGATATTTTTGTTCATCATTTCCTCCTTCATCTCTTTTAAGTAGTTTGTTCATCATTTTTCCAAAGCTAGCATTTGTAGGTGTTAGGTCCGGAGGGGTAGTAGTGTCATAATATTTTTTTTGCTTAACCTCTCATGCAATGTAATCACACACACTCAATGTAAAATCAAACATGCAAAAGAAAAGAGACACACGAATTGGTTACACAGTTTGGCACAACCTACCTACGTCTGGGGACTGAGCCCGAAGAGAACAATCCACTAAAAATGGAAAAAAAAAGAGTACAATACTCACTCTCACTCACACAATGATAAAAAATAACCCTCTCTAAATTGCCCGATGCCCATTCTCCTCAACCCACACACTTGGATTTCTCACTCATGGCACACCCTAAATTTCAAAGTAAGGTCTCTTATATAGACGTCTCAATGTCAAAAAAATAACGCATCCCTCTTTTAGAATCTCCGTGCCTTCCTAACTTAGGGGGTGTTTGTTTGGAGGTATTTGTTTTTACATGTAAAACCAAATACTTTACTTCATGAAATCCTTTGTTTGTTTGGGTGTATTTGTAAACCCTGATGTAAAACCAATTAATTCAACGGATGTATTTGGAATTACGCCCAAATTGGGTGTAATTCAAAATCCTAGGAGTTGAAAATCCTTAGGTGATGTATATATACACGCATACAGAAATATATACATATACACATACACATACACATATACATACAATACACACATATATAGATACACACATACAGAAATATGTAGATATACACATACACATACGCATACGCATAATACGCACATATATACATATACGTTTATATATTTATATAAACATACATAGGTATTTTTACATATGTATACATACATATACCTATGCACATATGCATATATATACACATATACATGTATATATATGCATATATACACAAGTATACATATACTCATATACATTTATGTATATATGCATATACATACACATACACATACACATACACATACACATATACATAATACACACAGACATATACTTATATACATATATATACATATACATTTATATATTTATATAAACATACATAGGTATTTTTACATATGTATGCATACATGCATATATACACATATATACATATATATACATATATGCATATATACACAAATATACATATACTCATATACATTTATGTATATATATGCATATACACACCCATATACAAACACATACATATATGCATATACATGTATGTATGTATATGCATATATGCACATATATACATATACTTATACATATATATATTTATACTCATATACATATATGCATATATACACGTGTTTTTCAATTCCAGTTTTTCAAATTCTTCCAAACAAACATAAAATCTTATAATACAGTAATTCTAGTTACATTCAACCAAACATAAGATTTGACTGCATTGTATTTTGAAAACCAAGTATTTCCAGTTACATTGTAATTGAAAATCCACTGTATTTAGAATTACATCCAACCAAACGCCCCTTATAGACACCTTCCAAAGTTAGACATTATAACTCCTATTGTAAATAGCAGCTTTAATACAAAATAACAAGAAAGATAGAATAAGAAGGCATTCTACCTCAATCAGGGTTTTAGAATATCAAGCGTAAATGAACGTTGAATATAGATTCCAAAAATTATAAAACCAAGCTAAACATGAAGCAAAGCTTCAACAAATAAACATAAAATCAACATAGTTCCATTTATATAACAAAGTAAATAACACGAGTTTCAAAGTGAATAAACATAATACTCGTGCCAGATTGAATCTATGGGAGACTACCCTCCTAAAAGCGATAGCTGGGCTTCGCCCCTTCACCACAAATTCAGTATGGCACTATAAAAGAAACACAAGGAAGTAAATCTCAAACCCATCATAAAGCAACACCCAACACTCACCAAGCATACAGTGGTCTAGAAACCTCCTTAAACCTTCACGGCGCCTACAGCTAGGTTCAGGGCCGTCAAAGTACTCGTGCCCTTGATGTTGACCCATCGGTTCACCGTATAGTGACTACGGCTATTAGATGAATATCCAGTTAGGACTCTATACTCCCACCTGAAATGGCCCTCATAGAAATCAGCCGGTCTACCACGCCACCTTAATAGGCTGGCCGTGGAGACCGCCTACTATAGTAGAGTACCACCACACAACTCACACAATAAGCACAACTCCACTGGAGTACCTTAGCCAACAATAACAACAACACTAACACCTCAGCCATTTCTTTAAGGAAATGATAAAGAACAAACGAAACTCCAGTTTTTAACACAAATCAATTTACCACATCCAACACCAGAAGCAACATGGAAATTCTTTCCTTTTGACAACCTTAAAGGAGTTCAATCCTAGATTACCCAAAATCAAAGAATTCCATGACAAAACCCAAGTTTCACCAAAACATAAACTTCACAAACTCCTTGAAGAATTTCAATAATAAGACATATACGAACATTCAAACACCAAGTAAAACATTCAAGATCTTAACAATAACAACTATCATTGAACAAATGCAAAACAAGTGCAAACAAATAAAGATATACTTAATCCATAAACTCATTCCAAAGCAATGAACATCTCAAAATCGATCATGAATCCAACAAAATCTCATTAAGAATGATAGAGTATATATAAACATGTAAATATTGGTAATATTCTAATAGGGTCATACTTAATAATCCCACTCACAAAATTAACGATTCTCTTGCGAGTTAATCCTCACCTAACACTTTGCCTCGAGCCAATGTTTCACCTCTGTGCCAAAGTAGAACAAAACACTGCCAATAATTAGCAAAAATAAACCAAACAAAGAAACCCTAAGTTTGTCTAACAAACAACCCTAAATCGATCCTAGGGTTGGCTCAAAGTTAGGTCTAAAGGTTACCAATGAATTCCTGGGAGTTTGAGCTTCACTCTAGTCCAAAGAAATAAAAAAAAAAACAACTAAAGCTTGTTGGTGGTACAGTAAACTCGGGGTTGCTACAGTAAAACAAAGACATTACCTTCGATTTGAGTAGACAAACAACTTAATCCAAGGTGTAATGCTAGGTTTCCAAATTTTCTATAAACATGAAAATACGAAGAATATACAGAATAAAAAGCTTGGATCGAAGCCTTACCGTATTCACAAGTGAAAGAGGAAGAGATTAGATGCTTGGTTCGGGGGAAAATGTCACTGGAAAATTAATTCCTAAGGTTGGGTTGTCGGCCAAATGGAAGGAACAAGTGAAGAAGAAGAAGAAGAAGAAAGAAAGAACGAAAGAAAGAGAGAAGGATTTAATGAAGGATTTTCGCGTTGCTACAGTAACATGCTGCTACAGTGTTGAGCTGAAAAACTACAACAACATGCTAGTTATAACTACAGTAAAAACTGGTTATAACAAATGCAATTTGAAGAAAAAAATCAAAAGCTAATTATAGGTGGAGCTACTTGAAGACATAAGCTATTTAAGGGCACAAGGTATCTTTGGCAAGTGCATAGATTTGGAAGAAGATTGATGACCCTAAGCTTGGATGAATGAAGATCATGCTTGGAAGATATTCAAAAGCTAAACTTGGATATTGAAGACCAAACTTTGGTTAATGAAGATCAAGTTTGATGATTATTGAAGACCAAACTTTGATGAATGGTGATCAAGTTTGGAAAGAAGATTTTGAAGATCTTTGAAGACCATCTTTGGTGAGGCGAAGACGTGCCTTGGTGGGTACACCCCTCAAGAGAGAGACCTGCTGATATGATGTGAATAGGCAAGCTAATTGCTGGCAAGAAAAGCTCGGGAGGAGTTGACTGCATTGACTTGGACTGGCACAGTCGAGACTACAAGGGGCGTCGCAAGGTCACATTGCAAAGGAAGCTAGAACTCAGTCAGGATCAATAGATGGGCCACGTTGCAAGCTCCCCTCATTGAGTAACTTTAGTTGCTCACCCCCTCTTTCCTCTTCCCAGTCTTTTGCAGGTAGTAGGTGCGACTGTGCGGCAATGTGTTGGGTATTTGCTACTGTTCCATATGTTGTATTTCCTTCAGTTTATGTATGTTATTTTTTCATGAACATGTTGTTGAGTCTTGGATCCATTAGCTTGTAGAGAACCATGTTGCATGGTTTTGTATCTAAGAAACTCTTGTGTATAAGCATTTCCTACTATTGTTAGTGTTGCTTCCCTTTGTGAACCTCTATAGTTTTTGTGTTTTGCTATCGTTGCCGCTGTTGTTACTTCCATTGTGTATCATTGTACTTCTCCACTCTGTATCTGTGATAGATATTGTTGATTTCAAGGTGTTTTGGTCAGCCTTGCGGCCTCCAGTGTGTTGAGCGGCGGAGTATCCCTCCTCGATATTATTGCGTCCCGTGTGCCTGTGGGTCGAGGTGTGCCGGCATTGCTAATTATGGTCTTGAGAATCATGTTGCCTTTCCCTTGCATTTCTTAATTTGTCATTTCATATCTTGACACCAAACTAAGTTCCATTGCAATCTTGGTCTTCAAGTGATGATCTTCATACTTGCCAAAAATATATTACTCACTTCTTTAGAATATCCTCCACATGGTCTTCAAGAAATAAATCTCTCATGAAAAATAGAGTTACCAAAGATAGATTTTATCATCCTAGATCTCACCAAAGATAGATTAAATCATAACTTTAGATATACTCCTCATATCTTGCTCTTCAAAAGAGATCCTTTCACTTTGATGCTTCTTGCCAAATATAGACTCTCTAAAGATTGGATTCTAGGCTTCATATTTCCACATGCTTTTGCGATATCATCATGTGCCTTGTCAGCTTTCCATGTCTCATGACTACGTGTCAAATGATGCCAATTATAGAGCTTAGCTCTAACAATCTCCCATTTTGGCATTATTTGACACAGTCTTCTCTGCCAGACCTTTTGCCAGATTAACACCAGTTACAACTACCAGCTACAACATGTACTAAAAGCTGGACATGACCAAAATTGACTCCATAACTAACTCAGAGTACATCTTCTAGTTGCTGCATATAGAATACATGAGCAGATAGCAACCAACAACTAGTGATTACAAAACATGTAAGCAAGTAGCAAAAACATTCATCAGTTTTTAAGCAAATGTTCCAACAACTAAAGACAAAACATGACAATGCAATCGACAGTCTTCATTTCTCCTCCTTTGTTGCAGATGATGGCAAAGTCTTTGTCATACACAAAAGGGTGTAACTTTCCTTGCAACTTCCCCTATATTGCAAGACTGCTGGTTGATGTAGCTCCCACTTTCTTCTATTAAGGCCTTCTAGTGGTGCTTGGACACTCTATTTTTGTTTTGATATAACAATCAACTTAGTGGACAGTGCTCTTTGTCTTTTCTCCAAGTCTTCGAATTGGTTGGTCAAAAGCTTCTCATAATCATCTTCAATGATGAGACTTGGAACTGCTTCTTTAGAAGTAAAAGGAGGTGGTGGTTATACCCTTACGAAGTAGATCAATCTTCTTTCCAAAGGCAAATAGTTTTGGAGAAATCTTCAGCTTCTTGAGAGTTTTACTATTTTAGCCTTGCAGTGTTGTATGCCCTGTTACAACAGATACTATGTGATAAGAATTGGTTAGCTAAGGTGAGTTGTTGTTAAACTTTTCCCATCTTCTTCAATAATCTTCTGAAATATGAATTTTCCCAGGTTGAACTTCCTTACGATAACCATGGCATATAGTAACAATGCATCTCCTTAAGAATTCTTGAATTATGAACCGTGGGAAACCAATTAAATATGCTCAATCTGAATAGAACATTGTACTTTATTGTCAATAAAGATGCTGACAATCTTGATTCAAGCCCCAATGAGCTGCACTTTTCACCAATTATCTCCTTGATAACTTCAGCAGTGTACTCAAAGCCTTCTTCAAACACATCATCTTTAATTTCAGTAGGAAACTCTAGAAACTCATTTATGCTATCAGGTGAGAACTCTACCATCTTTCTTCTCACAATTACATGATCATATCCTTTAGCTGTTGGAGTATTGATACTAGGAGTTAGGTTGTCGTAGAACTCATGCACTAGAGTCAGATTGTAAGCCTTTGTAAACATGGCTGATCAGATTAGCCCTTTCTCTGTCAGGAATTGTGTCAATCTATGCCTTTTGAAAGCATACTCATCAATCATCCCTTGATCATAGATGGTCCTCCATCTCTTCTTGCAGTCCTCATTCAAGAACTTCTTCTGTGGAGCTTTGGATGACTCTCCAGTCTTCTTTTTGCTTTTGGTAGGCACTTTCTTCCTTTTCTTCTTCTCATCTTTCTTCTTTGCAGGTGATCTAGGTAGTACTTCTTCAACTTTAGGTTCTGAGGACTTCTTCCTTGGTCTCTTGTTAGCTTTCTTCTTCTGGGTTCTAAGTACATGACCCACTTTTCTTTTTAGTAAGATTTCTTTCATTCTAACTTTCAGAGGTACAACATATTCACTCTCTAATCTTTCAAATAGAGTTACAATTGAAGGAGTCACATAGTCTGGATCTTCTCTAGCTTCTTTAGCCCTCTTCGGCTCTTCAAGAGTTTGTCTGACAAACTTCTCTGGATCTTCTTCATTATTAGAAGGGTTACTGTCTAAGGAGTTACTTGATTTTTTTCTCTTTTTCTTCACACTTTCCCTTTTTGGTCAGCATTACTGGCTAGTTTTTCCTAAATGTCTTCAAAAACTTGCTTTTGTGGTTCTTCCTGGCTTTGATTTGCTTCAGTTTTTTCAGTCTTCTGTTTTTCTCTAGCTTGAGAACTTGCTGCAATGATTTTTTTCTTACTTTCATCAGGGTTGATCTTGAAAGTTCCTTCTTTTGGAGTCTCCATCTTCTTCTTCTCTTCTTTCTTGAAGATTCCTAGAAATGCATCAAACATCCACCCATATAGATCATCTTCAGATATTCTTCTCTTTAAGGTCGATTCACTGACCTTTCTCTCTATCTTGAACAAATCCAATAGATGTTTAGAGAGCCCCACCATGGGATCTCTTTGCTCTTCCTTAGTTGGTGCTGGAGCTTCTGCTCTCAAATGAATCGGAGCCTTGTATGGGATAATAGCCATAGATAAATCTTTAGATGCTTCAGGAGAAGTACTCTTTCTGTTATCAGGTTTTTCCATTGTTTGTGATGAATTAACAGCCTTTCCTTGCTTCTTTGGAACAATGTGGGCAACATTTGTCATCCTCATCTTCGTTGCAATGGGTTACCCTCTTCTCTTCTCTACTTTTGAGGCTTGTGATCTTTTTGGAATTTGAAATTAGGGTTTGGGAACCCTCTATTATTTCCCTACTTTTCAAAGTATCTTTCAATTTGTTGCACTTGTGTTGGATATGACCACTTTCTCCACAATGAAAATAGGTAGGAACTTCTCTTCTAGACTTCATCTTTAACTTGTATTACTTCTTATGTTGATGTTTAGTCTTCACAAAGACATCTTCTAATCTGTCCTTCTTAGCTCCTAATGATTCTCCAATATAGCGAATCCCAGAATTTGTTCCCTTTGGTCTTTGAACAATGAGTATTTCATTAAGTTTAGCCTTTCCTTTGTTCATAGATTCAACAACTTTCTCTGCATGACTTAACTTTTTCTCGCAAGCAACCAACTTCTTTTGAATACTTTCTTTTTCTTCCTCAAGGCATTTGTTCTACCGGATCATCTTGTCAAACTTTTTCAACATCAATTCATAACCAATCAAAAGATCCTTTTCAGTAGTCTCTCCACACTCATTGTTACTATCTTCATAAGTTGTTATGATGTTGCAACATAATTTGTAACACCCTTGGCTCTGCTAGAAAATATTACAGGAAAACTAATATGATGACTGATAAAATCTTTTGGTTCATCTTCATCATCATCTTTAGTGCTTACTTCTGATTTATCACTCAATGTGGTGTATAGTGATTTTCTATTCTTCTTCAAGGTGTTGGCACATTCAGCTCTTACATGGCCAAAACCACCACATTCTCTACACTTGATTTTCTTCTTGTGATGATCATCAACTTCTTTCTTTTCTTTACTCTGGAGATCTTCTTTCTAGAATTTTCTACTTTCTGTCCGGTATTGTATGAACATCTTGTGTAGCATTTTGGATAGTGGAGAAATTTCATCTTCATGGTGTTCTTTCTGTTGTAACTTAGCTTGTTGCAACACCTTTTGTCTACTAGTTTCAACCTTCAGTGCCATGCCTTCTTCTCTTCTGTCAACCTTCTGGTTCATCTCATATGTTTGAAATGAACCCATCAACTCATCAAGTTGCATGGTCGTGATGTCTTGAGTTTCTTCTATTGCCACCACTTTTGCTTCAAATCTCTTAGTTAAGGACCTTAGAGTCTTTCGGACTAGCTTCTCATCTGAATATCTTTTCCCAAGTTGAAAAGCTTAATTTGCTATGTCCATCAATTTGGCATTAAACTTGACAATAGTCTCATCTTCCTCCATTTTAAGATTCTCGAACCTAATAGTTAATATCTGAATCTTTGAGTCTCGTACAAGATTTGAACCTTCATGGATTCTTTGAAAAATATTCCAAGCTTCCTTTGCTAATTCACATATTGCAACATATTTGAACTGATTTTCATCAAGTTCTCCCAAGATAGCATTGAGAGCCTTCCCGTTTGCATTATCTTTGCTTGTATTTTCTAGACTCCAATTGTACTTCTTCTTCTTGATTTCATTCTTCTCGGTATCTACTTCAATTAGAGGAGACCAGAATTCTTCCACCGCGGTCTACACACTCTCATAAAGTGACTTGATGAAGGCCTTCATACACATCTTTCAATATGATTAATTGGAACCATTAAGTAGCATTGGTTGTGTGACAGTCATTCTCTTTCAGCCATCGTCGGACCTAGCTAGGATCTCACCGGCTTTGAAACCAAAGAAAATAATGGTGACCAATGCTCTAATACCACTTGTTAGGTTTGGAGGGGTAGTAGTGTCGTAATTTTTCACTCAACCTCTCATGTAATGTAATCACACACACTCAATGGAAAATCAAACATGTAAGAGAAAAGTGACACACAAATTGGTTACCCAGTTCGGCACAACCTGCCTATGCCCGGAGAGAACAATCCACTAAAAGTGGAAAAGAAAGAAGAGTACAACACTTATTCTCACTCACACAATGGCAAAGAATAATGATGAGTGTAATTCATATCTTGTTTTTCTTACTTCCAATTCATTTGTTTGCTTTTCTTTTAGCACATTCTGGATATATTTAATACTATTCTAGGTATAATTGTTCATAGTGCAGAAATTTAGGGTTCAATGCAATTCGAAATGAAATCGAGGACAAAACAAGCAAAGAATGTCGATTTTTATAAGTGTCCAAGCCAAGCACGGGCAGAGCACTGTCGTGCTTTGTCCCCATGATTATCACTGTCTGAAGATGCTTGAGTAGCTGACCAAGCAGGGGGATGCTTCCAAGCTAAGCACTGTCGGAGCACGGATTTGCTCCCTCCCAGTGATTTTCTCTGAATTGAAGCACCCTCTGCTCATAGGGGAAGCACGACCAATGTGATCGTTGCATGGTCCTGCTCAAGCAAAGCACGGGCAGAGCACGATCGTACTCATCCAATGATTATCTATAGTAGACACTTAGACGATTCACTCAGAAGTCCCACACAAGAGCACGGTCTAAGCATGACTGTGCTCAAACTATGTCGAGTCCAAAAGTTCCTTTTTAACTCCCAGATTTATGGTTTCTTCTCATCTTTTGTTCAGTAGTTTTCTTCTCAAAATGGGGGAGCTCTCAAGAGGATGATGATCAAGCTTCACCATACCGTCTAAGGGGATCCTGCTCGAGTTGGTGGCATAAGAGAAGTGGTGTTAGCTCATCCATGAAGCTTTTAAAGCACAACTAAGAGGATTTTGTAAAAGGGAGAATCATGTTTTCTTAGCTTAGTATATTCAATCCTTCTTCTCAGTTGTATGAAATCACGAGGTGCTAATCGTTCCGCGGTGCCCTAGGATGTTGAACTATGTTGTTTTTTGTACTTTGACTACTTGATTTTAATGCCTATGGAATCCTGATGTATTCTTGTGTTTATTCATGTGTTTGTATACCTTGGTGTGCTTGATTTGCGTAGATACTTATGTAAAACTTAGCGTGTGTGGATTACCTTCTTGTGAAAATTGGGGGATCCCAGACCGATACTGGATGTTATTTTTCTAATATAGGTGTAGGGTAAACTGAACAAGTTGATTTTGTTGGGCAGAATCGTCGTTATCAGAACAACCCATACAGCAACACTTACAATGCTGGTTGGAGGAATCCCCCAAACTTTTTATGGAGCCAACCAGGACAGGGGCAAGTGGCACAACAACAGCCTAGGCCCCAGAGTAGAATGCATAACCATCCCCTCCTCCGCAATGACCTTCCAATGAACTCATAGTTTTATTGAGTTGGTACATTAAAGACAATGAAATTTGACTTTAACGGTATGAAGAAATGATGAAAAATAACAATGCTGCCGTGAGGAATTTAGAGCATCATATGGCTCAGATGTTGAAATTAATTGAGGAAAGACTTCCGGGCTCTTTCCCTAGTAACACAGAGTCAATCCTAAGGAATCCCTGAAGGCCATTACTTTGAGGAGTGGTAAGCAACTCCCAATCCCTACCAAGATTAAACCTGAGGTTGAGATTGTTGAGCCTCTCTTAAGAGCAGGGCAAACAGTGGAAAGTGACTCTAAGGCTTCGTTGACAGTGAGGAGAAAGGACAGGGACAGAGGTAAGGAAAAATTGAATTGCCCAAGTACCAACCTAAACTTCCTTATCTAGTGAAGATGAAAAAAGATCAACAGGAAGAATTGTACAAGAAATTTCTAGATGTGTTTAATACCTTGTACATTAATGTCCCATTTGTTGAGGCTCTTACACAAATGCCGAGATATGCAAAATTCTTGAAGGAACTGCTCACTAACAAGAGGAAGCTTGATGAAGTGTCTTTAGTGACACTTAGTGAAGAGTGTTTGGCCTTGATTACCAACAAACTTCCCAAGAAAGGGAAAGACCCTGTGGGATTTATCATCCCATGCATAATTGGGGGGCTTGTGGATGAAAAAGCTTTAGCCAATCATGGGGCAAGTGTCAACCTTATGCCCTACCATATCTTCCAAAAACTCGGGTTAAGAGAACCAAAGGCCACCACAATAATATTACAATTGGCAGATAGGTCCATTCGGCAACCAAGGGGCTTTATCTAAGATGTACTAGTGAAGGTGGATAAGTACATCTTTCCAATGGATTTTGTTATCTTAGATGTGGAAGACAAGGTGAAAGTGCCTCTCATTTCGGGATGCCCATTCTTAGCAACTTCAGAAAGCCTTAATTGATGATGTGAAGGATGGTCGGATGGTACTTCATGTAGGAGAGGAAGAGATCACTTTCAAACTCTGAGACTCTATGAATTTTGATGATACTTGTTATTGTGTCAATGTGGTTGATGAGTTTGTTTATGAATATGTATAGGACATACTCACGGGATGAACTATTGTAGCTTTTAGAAGATGAAGCCTCTGAAGATGAGGCAATGAATGATTTGGTGGAAGAAGTGTGCTACCAAGAAGCGGTGGGGGTCAAAGTACATTCGCCTCGGGCATTACCCAAGAGAAAATCTTCCCGTGTTAAGAGGTGGTGGAAACAAGTGATCCTAAGAAAAAGAAAACCACCCATTCCACCACCAACCTCAACGCGATCCAACTTCTAGACTTTTGGTGAGATCAACTTAATTGACACCTTAGCACCATATTCTTGTAATTGCTTTTCACATGGAAATAAGAGCTCTCGCTTCCATGAACCTCCTTGAATGAGTGGAGCAAGTATGTTAAGCTAGTGACTTTAAACAAGTACTTCTTGGGAGGAAACCCAAGACGTCGTAGTATTAATTTGTTATTTTAGTTGTTGTTTTAGTTTTGTTTTTAGTTTAGTCTTGTTTTGGTTTGATGCTGCATATATTTTCCTTATCATTGGTTCTCTCTGTTCGTTTTAGTGTGTCGGCCTTATGTGTGTTTTGTTTTGTGGCAGCTCGAGAGAGAGTAATTTTTTCCATTGAGTGGGGCTGAGAAAACCTAAGTTTTGGTGTAATTTAGGTTGAGCACAAGCAGAGCACGCCTGTGATTCACTACTTAGGCTTTGTAGTATTATCCCGAGAGAATCATGGCTAGGAAGCATGGGGATAGCACGACCATGCTTTCCCTGTTTTAAATACCCTAATCTGAGCATGCACTGAGCATGATCATGCTTTAGGCATGCTTTAGCTCAGTCGTTCATCTTCCCTTCTTTCTTTTAAAAACCTCTTCACCATCGGTTGCTTAGCTTCACCGTTGCTCATTTTCTCTTCCATTACTTCTCTTGCACCCAAGATCTTCTCGAGTTTGCCGTTTGTTTGCCGATCCATCGCTGGTTTCCTCCTTACTTACCTGCCTTTCTTCTCGACTCCAGTATACCTTGTTTCTTTGATTTATTATGATGTTTTGTGTCGAAATCATGCTTGCAATGCTTAATGTACATTGTTTTTGCTTCTATTTGATGAATATTGTTGATCATAGTTGTATCGTGAGCATGTTAGTTCTTAGGAATTTCAGGGAAGATGGTCATCCTTAAAGCATGATCGTGCTCTTTCAGAAGCACGATTATGCTCTTGTGTTATTTAGAGGCCTAAAAGGGGAGCATGCTCTTGTAGTCAAGCCGAGTACGGTTTGTGCGTTCCTAGCACGATTGTGCTCGCCCTAAAATTTTCAATCTGTGAACTAAACCCAGTTATTTTTTTTGTAGACCATGCCAAGGAAACACACATCATCTAGGCCATCCTCAAAGAGGCCCAGAAGTGAGGAACCAGCCTAGTCCACCGACTTGACACCTGTCTTTCATACACAGTTACACATGGATCGCTACACACGGCTCTCTCATCGTCGCTTCGGTGAGTTGAGGGAGATTGATTGTGATGTCCTACATGAGGTTGGGTTGGATGAGGAGGTACAACAACACGCGAGCATAGAGATAGCTCTACCTCATTACCGATAACACCTATGAGCAGCTGACGCTCGAGGTGTTAGCTACCTTTGAGTTGCCTCACTGGACCATGAGCTTCGATTGCGCCTACACCATTCAGTTCCAGGTGTTCAACACACTACATCAGATGAGCCTCACAGAGTTCTCCATTTGGCTGGGACTCTATAATACAGAGTTCATTCAAACTCCTGCATATTATTCTCTATTGATCTCCCGACTGATTGGAGAGCCTCTTGAGGATGCATGGAGGAGGCTTAGCATCAATCCCGCCTATAACCCTCGTCGGTCTAAGGCTACTACTCTTCGTTCCTCCGCCCTGAGGTACATTTATTTTCTTCTCAGTCACTCTCCGACAGATCGCGATGACAACACCGACTGTCATTAGCCAACGCGACTTTGATTTATTAATGTCCATGCTTGACAGGTTAAGCTACATTTAGGCTACAAGGTCATCGTTTTTATTGCGCACCAAGGGATCAACCCTTGTATTTGTTCTTTATTCGTCGGCCCCTACATTACATGACTTGTCAGGGGCATGCACATCCTTGGGGAGATAGATCAGATGAGAGTAATGGGTGGTGTCACTTCCATAACCCTTAAGAACCTGAGGTCGATGGGGATGTTGCAGCGCATACACACTGCTTGAAGGATCGAGCACTGTGTATGTCGACCTACCAATATTACTGCTGCTATTGCCGCCCCTGACTCTTCCCATGCTCTTGATACTACTATTGCTACTAGTTCTCCATCTCGACCATCCCTGGCTCCTCATATCTGCTCTAGCCACGCTAAGCATGTTACATGTTCTTCTTTAGCTTTCAGGTGGCTATAGAGGAGTGTGGCAAGGATTACCAAGCACCTAGGCATTTGGTTATCTCCCAATCTTGTTTCGCCTGTCCGAGTCACTTTTGACATTGGTACTGACATGACAAGCTTGGGAGAGTCCAGGGCCGACTCTACTTCTCCTGGTGGCGAGCCATGGATAGAGAGTGCTCCCTTCTGATTATTGCAATTTTCAGTTTTTATGTTGACTATTCTAGGCTTGTATCTTCTTTCGTTTCAGTATTTGTGGACTTCTTTGGTTCAGTTAGCAAGGGGAGTCCTCTTGCTAAACTAACATTTTGGTTTGTTTCATTTATACATTTACTTTGCGTATTCTTAGTTTTTATTGTTTTTATTTTTTTGTGCATGTTGAGTTTCACTTGTGTGCCTCTTATCTCATCTCAGGGATTGTGTGTGGTTGGTTAGAGTTCAGAAAGCACATTTAGAGCAGCATCATCACTTTCTGTGTTCAGGAAAGTTGGATAAACTCCCATTTAATTCTTTTTGTTCTTAATTACTTGTTTTCATTGCTTATGGTTGTATGTTGAGGACAATGCACTATTCAAGCGTGGGGGAGGGTTTGGTTTACTTTGTATACCTATTGTGATGAGTGCTTAACTAAGGATGATCTATGATTGTTTTTCGTTATAAATTCTTAAATCTAGGGGGACACGTGCATGTTAGTGACTTATTTGGAGCTAAATTATAGACTCACTCTTGTTTTGAGGACCTATGTTGCATCACATCTCCCTAAGTGTGGAGCTACTTCCTTTAGGGTGATATCTTACCTCTTATTGACCAAGTTATCTTGTTTTTAATGTGTTTACCAAAAAGATTGGGAAGTCGGATTCCCTTTGGAATGCCTTACCGGTCATTTTTGATATTTTTGTGTAAAAAGATGGTAGAAAGAGCTATCACCTTATAAGAGTGAAAGCCACTCTTGCGTTGTCAAATTTTAGGTATTACAAGTGTACATTTGATGACCAACAGAGGAAGAAGGCTACCTCTAGGGTTTATGAAGCTACTACCCACCGTATGTTGTCTAATTTGGTCTATGTTGTTAGCTTGAGTCACTATAAGCATGGGCGCACTCAAATTAGGGCTATACACACACATAAGGTCTTCGAACTACTGAAGTGATGCCCTCATCTTTTCTTCTAACTCATGTTGTTCCCTCTATGCTTATAAATTTTCTACTTTCTTGAGATCAGAAGTGATGCACTCATCTTTTCTATTTATTGGAAGATGTGAGATTGCTTGAGGATGAGCAATGATTCAAGTATGGTGGTATTTGATGAGTGCAATTAATATCTTGTTTTTCTTACTCCCAATTCATTCGTTTGCTTGTCTTTTAGCACATTCTAGATATATTTGATGCTATTCTAGTTATAATTGTTCATAGTGAAGAAATTTAGGGTTCAATGCAATTAGAAGTGAAATCGAGGACAAAACAAGCAATAAAAGTGGATTTTTCTAAGTATCCAAGCCAAGCACGGGTAGCTTTGACAGGGTCCCGAAAGTACACGGATTGTCGCAGTAATAATAGTACCTCGGTGAGAGGGTAGTCGAATCCACAGGGAATAGGGATTTAAGACACAAGATATTGCTATTTAGCTAGTGAGAAGTACGAAAAGTGAGAACAAGATCAATGTGTGTATGCAAGAAGATAAAGAGAAATATGGAAGATAAGAGAGTGCAATCAAAGAATAAGAGAGAGGGACAACTAATGAGTAAAGTAGGGTATCCGGACAAGCTACCCCTAGGACTAACGTTCTAGTGCAGGACGAATTATTATGCTCTCCTATTGATGTTTAATGAGTCGTGGACATCCTTAAGCACACGGTCCCAAACCTAAGGTCAACAATGACTAATCCCAACATTATGCCCCGCATTAGGTTTCACTACAACCCTTAACTCTTGTTGACCTATCAACTAAGTCCCAGGGGAGTCCATCTTCCTAAGCCTCACACTATGTGGAATTGCATTACGATTTAGGGATTCCAACTGATAGACCCAGTTCCTAAGTGTAGCTCTAACCCTTTGGTCTAGGTGAAAGAACCCTAGTCTTAGTTAAGCCCCAGCACTAGGATTCACTACAACCCTTCACTCTGTTGCTCGCGCAATTAAGTCCCAGGGGAGTTCATCTCCTAACACTTCGCTCTACTTTGACAGCTAAGAACTCTTGGAACATGGAGGTAGGAAAAATCACACTGACGGGGAAAGGAGACGTTTCGCTACCTCACGACTCACCCTCTCGACCCTCTCCAATCTCGAGTAGTCTAACCCTAAATGAGTTGTCACACCTCCAAAAGATAACCTAGATGATTCTTAACCCTAGTGTCACGGCTAAGGGAAAATCAATACAATAAGCAATCAAGATAGGAACTTAATTAAAAGCATCAATTAAGAAAGCATAATAAAAGTTAGAAACAATGTTATCCTAGGGTTTACAAGTCCGAATACCCACAAGGGATTTAGCTCTCCATGGAGCTATACAAATCCATCAATGTATAAGAATAAACAAGATTTGAAAACATAGATGAAACCCCCTTGTGTTGCGTGGTGATGGTCTTGTGAGGTCGCTCCTTCCTCTCCACTAAGCTCCTCGTCAAGCCTAGAGTACACCTCGCCGAATCGGTGCCGACGAAAGTTCCCCCAATAGCTATCTTCCGACGGGCTTCGATGTCAATGCCGAGAACTCGCTCCAATCCTCCACAAAGTCCTCTCCAAACCCTAGCCGTGACCCTCTAGAAGATAGGTGAAAAGATACTAAAAAAATCCTGAAAAAGTCCTTTAAATAGTGCTGAGTCGCGGCTGTAAATTGGCTGAAATTGGGTATCCACATGGCCGTGTGGGTTTTCTGGCGCACAGTGAACAATAAATTACTATAGTGATTGCGATGGTGAATTACTACAGTAACTGCTACAGTACTCTCGCATCAAATGTTCCTAATTTCATCGTTCTTCATCGAGGCCGTTGAATTAAGCACACAATCAATGGCAGATCATGTCGATTGCTTCCTTTCTCCTTATTGGCGAAGTTATCCTATACTACACAGGTTAGACTTTTATGAATGTGGCTGCCTTTGTGCCCCTCCAAAGGAGGTTGGCACACACCCACAAGTCTAGACTCGTGCCTTGTTCCTTTCTTGGTCCGAGAACTCCCCAACAACGGTGAACATGACCTAACTTTGCTCTTTCTTCTCCAAATTGGCTCCACAACCATTCAATGCACAAAAGCACACAAATGCACACCAATTAATGATAAAATATGAGAAAAGCAATGCTCAATGTAAGACAATAACACTTCGTATTACTATAACATGAGCACTTATCAAGCACTGTCGTGCTCTGTCCCCATAATTATCATTGTCTAAAGATGCCTGAGCAGCTGACCAAGCAGGGGGTGCTTCCAAGCTAAGCACGGTCGGAGCATGGTCGCGCTCCCTCCCGGTAATTTTCTCTGAATTGAAGTATCCTCTGCTCACAAGGGGAAGCACGATCAGCGTGATCCTTGCATGGTCCTGGTCAAGCAAAACAAGTGTAAAGCACGGTCGTGCTCACCACGTGATTACATATGGCAGACACTTAGCCGATTCACTCAAAAGTCCCATAAAAGAGCACCGTCTGAGCATGACCTTGCTCAAACCGTGTCGAGCCCAAAAGTTCCTTTTAACTCCCAGATTTAGAGTTTCTTCTCATCTTTTGTTCAGGTGTTTTCTTCTCAAAAGAGGGGAGCTTTCAAGAGGATACTGATCAAGGTTCACCACACTGTCTAAGGGGATCTAGGTCGGGTTAGAGGCACAAGAGAAGTGGAGTTAGCTCATCCATGAAGCTTTTGAAGCACAACTAAGAGGAATTTGTAAAAGGGAGAATCATGTTTTCTTACCTTAGTATATTCAATCCTTCTTCTCAATTGTATGAAATCATAAGGGGCTAGCCATTCCACGGTGCCTAGGGAAGTCGAACTATGTTGCTTTTGTATTTTGACTACTTGATTTTAGTGTTTACGGAGTCCTAATGCATTTTTGTGTTTATTCATGTGTTTGCATACCTTGGCTTGCTTGATTTGCATAGATGCTTGTGTAAAACTTGGCGTGTGTGGATTAGTGTAGTAGTGATTACACTTGTAGAACTTGACGCATTTGTTAGCCATAGATGCAACATTGTTTACAGAACCCGCAAGGATCTTAGGATGTACCTGGTAGACATTTGAAGCAAGTCTAAATACTAGAGCACATAGGAATCATGCCAGGGCATTGTTTTCTTGCTGTTGAAGACTTAATCCTAGTCCACCTGATCTTTCCACCCTTATCTATTTATTCTTGGTTAGTGATTGCTCTACCAACCAATTCTTATTCTGCTAGACATTAGAGGAGCAACTAGTACTAGAAGTCCAGTCGTTGTGGTTCAGAAACCCTACCTATCACAGGATACCACTTTATTACTTGTTATGATCCGTACACTTGCGGAGAATGCATCAAATAACCCTCTCTTGATTGTCCGATGCCCATTCTCTAGCTCCTTAACCCACACACTTGGGTCTCCCTCTCGTGGCACACCCTAAATCTCAGAGCAGGGTCTTTTATATGGACGTCTCAATGTCCTAAAAATAGCGCCTCCCTCTTTTAGAATCTCCACAGCTTCCTAACTTAGATACCTTCAAAAATTAGACATTGCAACTCCTGTTGTAACCGAGCTTGCAATGCAGCCCACCTGCTCATCCTGACTGAGTTCTAGCTTCCGTTGTAACGTGACCTTGCAATTTCTTCAGTCCTCCCACTTATGTGGTAGTCCAAGTCAATGCAATTAACTCTTCCCGAGCTTTTTCTGCCAGCAACTAGCTTGCCTCCTCATATCATATCAGTAAGTCCCTTTCCTGAGGGTCACACCCACCAAGCCGCTTCTTCATCTCACCAATGATGGTCTTTAAAGATCATCAAAATCTTCTTTCTAAACTTGATCTTCATTCATCTAAGTTTAGTTTTCAGCAATCATCAAACTTCATCTTTATTAATCCAAGTTTGGTCTTCAATATCCAAGTCTAGCTCTTGAATATCTTCCAAGAATGATCTTCATTCATCCAAGCTTGGGTCATCAATCTTCTTCCAATTCTATGCATTTGCCAAAGATTTCTTGTGCACTTAGATAGCTTGTGTCTTTAAGTAACTCCTCCCATAATTAGCTTTTGATTTTTTTTTTTCAAATTGCATTGCTAATTATGGTTTTGATAATCATGTTACCTTTCCTTGCCTTTCTTAGTTTGTGTCTTTTCATATCTTCACACCAAACTAAGTTCCATTGCAATCTTGGTCTCCTAATGATGATCTTCATACTTGCCAAAAATATATTACTCCCTTCTTTAGAATATCCTCCACATGGTTTTCAAGAGATAAATCTCTCATGAGAAATAGTTTCCAAAGATAGATTTTATCATTTGGATCTTACCAAAGATAGAATAAATCATAAGTTTAGATATACTCCTTATGGCTTGCTCTTCAAGAGAGATCATTTTACATTGATGCTTCTTGCAAAAAATAGAGTCTCTAAAGGTAGGTTTCTAGGCTTCATATATCCACATGCTTTTGCCATATCATCATGTGCCTTGTCACCTTACCATTTCATCATGACTACATGTCAAATGATGCCAACTATAGAGCTTAGCTCTAACAGTAAGAATTCAGATGTGTAGTATCATTGATAGAGAGAACATTACAATGTTATCATATAGGAAAGCAACAATAAATCAAAAAAGAAAGTGAATATAGGCCGATATTAGAAACGAATGCAATGAATGATCTTCTGGTAAGAGGCTTTATCATAACATTGGGCAATTGGTTGGTGGATAAAATGTGTCGAAAATTAATTTGCTTCTTCTCTATTTGATCACTTATAAAATGAAAGTTGATAGCTACACGTTTCATACACACTGTAAGAAAAAGTTATTTGTGACACATAAAAATGTTGCAAATTTGTGATACATATTACATCAATTTGATATAAAAAAAAACCAAAAAAATCGCACAAAAAATCAAATTGCGTTGTAAAAAAAAATGACTATATATGAGTGTCACAAAATATGTCGCTATATTTTGCGGCCCAAAGGCATGCTAGACAAGTGCTAGCTTTGACTAACTGGATTGCAAGAAAGAGCATTAATTTTCAAAGGAGATAAAATCTTATTGAGTTCCGCAACATCTGGTAAAATAGCAAGATATTTGGTTTCGATGGATGATTTAGCAACTGTCGTATGCTTTTTATAAGCACTCTAGCTAATTGGATTTTACCCAAGAGAGACAACATAGGGCAAAGTAGAGTGACAAGTATAAGAAATGCCACCCAAATTGGCATTGAAATGAGCAACAAGTTTTTTTTTTTTTTTTTTTGGCTAAGATGAGTGGCTAAGTTGCTAAGAAAGGTAGGGGCGTGCACAAGAATCTGTGGAGTAAATGGAGATGGGCCCACACACACATGGGCGCTGTGACCACCAGTACACAACCACTACCCGCACTCCCAGAAATGTGCCCTCACCTATGATTCGAACTCTCACCACTTGTGAAAGATTTTAGTGAGAACTTAGCTACCAATAGACCACTTGGTCGTTGGTGAAATGAGCAACAAGTTGAGACGTAGAAGAAGAATGATAATGATAATTGTAAGTGATTATATTCTTCAAATAATTAAGCAACCACTTGGTTACTTGCTAATGCTTAATTGAAAGACACTATTCCAGTCTTATATGTATGTCTCTATATGTGAGAAATATTTGGATCAATCTAAGATCATGTGATTCAAGGTTATCTTGGTTATAAGGCTCCAACCAATGGTTATTTTGTAAGATATCCATATCTGAATCTATATCTTTCTATATTAGAGATGGCCTAGTTAATCGGGCCCGCTGGGCCGGGTTGGCCAAGCCGACCCAACTGGTCACAAGTCACCTTAGTTGACCCTAATCCGACTTGTCTTTATTTATTTTTGTTAAACAAAATTATAAAATCTACTTAAAAAAAATTAGATTGGGTATGATTGTTTTTATAAAGAGTTGTTGTCCGTTTTCTTTGACTAATCGATGTGGAACTAAATTTGAATAGTACAAACTTTATTTATTATTTATATCTTTTAGTAAAGGAATACTATTAATAAAAATTCTATTGTTTGGTTGGTTAGTTGATGTGGAACTAAAAAAAAAATACTATCGTAATAATTAAAAACTTTCATTGTTATTAATCTATTTTGTTAAACCATTGCTACCTTTTCCCCCCAAAAATCAAATCTAAGTTTTAAAAATTCATAAATATCATAAGATAACTTCAAATAAATCGTAATAATTAAAAAAATTACAGTTATTTAATTTATTTTTATATACTTATTATGGAATGTTTTCAATAATATTTTCAAAACTCAATATTTGTTGATGCAGGATTAAATTTAAATCTCTTCCAGAATCATTGATTTGATTAAAAGAGATCATTAAATGGTGAGAATTGAAGAGATCTTATTAAATGAGAATTTTTTTTTTTCTATAGAAATAGTTAGATATAGAAATAATATATTTTATTTTATTTAAAATAATAATGATTCTTTCGCATTGACACAATTGTTAACATTCTCTCATAATGAATATTTTTATCCTAATTTAAATTTATTTCCATAAAATATATTGTTAACGTAAAGATGCTTAAAAATTTATAATTAATAGAATTTGTTGTAAATTTCGGCAAAGTCAAAACTTTCCTGTTAATTTAATAAAGTTTTTAATTAATTAATTATTAACTAAAGTTTCAAATAAAATTATGATTTTAAGTTAATAATTGTTTAAAAATACGCAAGATTGTACAGATTTCATTAAAACAATACACAAAAAATATTGTAGAAAGTATTTTGGTGTAAAATTAACAATATATTTTTACTATTGCTCACCATTGAAAATATGTTCCTTTGTATAACAGTATTTTTGTATATAAATGATTTGGTATAAATAATATTAATAGTGTTAAATGATTGTAGTGTTAAATGATGAATATTAATAATGGAGGTGAATAATATTTAGAAAAAAATTGTACTGTTAAATGATGATTTATTTTTTTAAATAATGTTTGCTTATACTTTGATAGCAATCTTTTTTAGTTCAGTTCATTTGAGCATGTCCACAACCCAGCCTGGCACGCTAAGAACCTGGGTGATCCGGCGGTTACGCATTGGGAAAAACCCAACCTGTCATCGGGCTCAATATAGTGCAGGTTGGGACCACTAAGAGGTCTTGTCTTTGATTCATGCCTAAACCCTTGGTTTTTTTAAATAAAAAAATAAAAAATAAAAAAAAGGTAAACCTGCCAGGTTGACAGGCCCAACCCTTAATTGAGCCCGATATAGTGTAGGACAGGCCGAGCTAAATTTTGGCCCGTGCCCCCTCTATATATAATTAATTAGCTATTTAAATACACACACACACTTAATAAAATTTAAATTATTTGTTATAATGAAAATTTTTATTAATTAGAAAAACACATTTACCTTTAAACTATTTATTTTGATTAATAACATTGAAATTGAGCCATTATGTTGGTAACTAAACAAATTTTAGACTATGCAACAATGAGATGGCCTCCTTGTGCTACACATTGACTAAAATTGATTTTGAAAGATATTGGGAATATATATCATATAGTTGACCTTCACTCACGATTTCTAAAGTAACCATTTTTATGTACAATCATATTTATCTGTTGAGTTGGTTAAAGAAATGGTCTAGTTTGAAAGAAATTATACATCCAAGAGCGGTTTTTTTACTGTTATTTTTGTAAGTCTGAAAGTATTTACAATCACAAACATTATTTACAAGCTTTGGTGGTAGACAAAACATTACATTAGTTATAGAATATCCAAATTTACCATGGCTAGAGTGTTTACTGATATTGTTTTGGATAAAAATTTTTTAGAAGATTGCTTGTTGATGGTGAAAATAGTAGTTCCCATTATTAAGCTATTTTGTGTTGTGGAAGGTCATGAAAAGCCTTCTCTTGGCTATTTATGACAAAATATTTAATTAGGTTTTATAAGAGAATCATGTCTATCTCTAGAGATAGACAAAGGTTATATGGTCCTTATATTAAAAACATTGATGGAAGATGGGATAGACATTTGCATTGCAACATTCATTCAATAGCTTAGTCTCTTAATCCTACTTTTCTATATGATCAAAGTACATTTAAAATAATAGTGAGAAGGCAATGAAGGAGATAAAAATATATTGAGACTGACAAGAAAATTTTAGCCATGAATTAACTTTTTTCTTAGATAAAAGCATGCAACCAGGTTAGTGCTAAATTCAAAGTTAAATTCACTTGTTTGTTTTTCTTTTACCCTATATTATGTTTTTTTTTAATGTAGATGAATTGCGAAGTAGTTTGGGCATAGTGCGCTTCACTTGCAAATGGTAGCTATTTGACTCCTTAGTTAAACTGCTTTTTCTTCAAAAATTAAGCGCAATTGGAGTTTTTTTAACACATCTATGCGAAAGAAGAAATGAAAACAAATTAGAGCATCAAATGTTGAATAACCTTGTTTACGTGACTTATAATTTGTGCTTACGAAATAGGTATTGAAAACTCGTTCAATAATTTAGTTATTCTTAGTTTTGCATTAACACTACAAGAAATCCAGGAATAAGCAACAGAAAAATTGCTACTGAACTATTCCGTAGCTATTTATGGACTTTGGCGATGAAATTAGCATCAGATTACCAATGGAATAAGATTTCATACATTCAATTTATTTCTTTTAACTTACCAACAGAATTTTAAGACATAGCAATGGAATAAAATTGAATAGCAATGGAATATGAGCAAAGGAATATATTCTGTTGCTATTTAGTTGCTAAAATTTGCCAGTGCAAAATTTGCTGGGAACGTTCATTACGAAACTCTTGCAATGAACATATTCCATTGCTATTTGTAGATTTTGGCGACGGAAGTCGTGCCGGATTACTGTCGGAGTAAGATTTAATATGTTCAACTTGTTTGTGTTAAATTATCGATGAAATGTTAAATAATAGCAATGGAATATAGTTGAATAGCAACGGAAATTTCCGTTATGAAATCCTGCAACGGAAATATTCCATCTCCAGTTTTAGATGTTGGTAACAAAATTAGCATTAGATTACTTGTGCTAATATCTTTTTGAACTTATTTGTGCTAATATTTTATTGATAATTATAAATTTTAATATTTTTTCATAATAATTATAAATTTTAATTTATGATATATAGAATTATTGTATATATACCAAATTACAGTAGACATGTAATTGTAATTTAAAAAATTATTATTTTCCTTAGAATCCTTCATTTTACTCAATTAATTTACATTTAATTATTGTTAATATAGATTTATAATACATCAATTTATCAAAAAAATTATAAAATATTTTAATGTTCATCTATAAATATTTATTTATTTTATTTTATTTCCTATAATTATATAAAAGAATATAATATGAATCCAATATATAGTGTTAATTTAAACCTTCTATATTTATTGTAATTATATTAGATTTTTAATGAAGGATTAAATGATAAAAACTAATTAAAAAAATAAACTTTTAAAAAAGTAAGCCTTAATCTTTTTAATTAGGGCTGCCACTTCTTCTCCCTTCTTTTTCTTGTCTTTCTCCCTTTCCCTGTCTTTCTATCTTCCTCCGTCACCGCCTGGACCACCCCGATTTCTCCGTTGTTCTTGTCCTCCGACGCAGACTGAAGATCGCCCCATTATTGTGGTCCCGCACTTGGATCGCACCAGAAAAGGTTCACTAGTGCTTGGCCTGAATTTTCTCCTCCGAGTCTCTTCGCCATTTACCGCCGTCCCAGGCCCTTATTCCGAGGTCAACATCCTCTCCTTCATACGTCTTTCCCCTCCCCTTAACCCTCTTGATTGCTAACCACAATCTCTACTTTATGCTTGATCTCCTCTCTCTCAAGTCGCCCGCGCTTCAGCCTTAGCTTTGGGTGTCATTTACGGGAGCATGAAACTCTCCTACCTCAAGGTACCCACTGATCTAATATCCTCACTGATCTACCATTGGGGACTGATTGTTTTCTTTTATGATTAGTATGCAATTCTTCATACTTAATTTTGATGCCTTTTTGAGCATAATTATCTTATGTGTGTATGAATTTTTAGAAAAATTTTTTCTATTGAAACCCATGTTCATGTTGAAAGGTGCTACCTTTGTTTGTTTGCACTACCTTATGGTTGTTTTTCTAATAAATTGATAGATGCTTTTTGATTTGCAAACAAGTATTCAATTATTTGCAGATGATTTAATACTCTGTACCTGGAATTTGTGAATTTGCTTTATTGAAACCCATGCTTAAGCTTGGATTTTGATACCTCTCTTTGTATTGCACCAGTTTGTAGTTTCTATCCAAGTGTATTGGATATAGAAAAAATTTGTAAAATTTAGCCCTTTATTTATTTATTTATTTTTTTGTGGGTGAGAGTTAGCTTCTTAGATTTTGTTTGTATTGTACCTAAATGGCATTTGATTTGTTAGCAATTGTTAAGTTTGTGCACAAATTTATACTTTATATCTAAATGCGAATTATAGTTGCAAATTTTGGGGTCATCATATTGTAATGATATCTTATTTGCTACAATGTTGACATTTTGCTACATTTTACATGTAAGGACAAATCTTTACTTTAGGTTTTTAATTACTTAAATTCATGTAAAATCATGTGGTTTCATTGGTCTAGAGTGTTGAAATATAGACTCAAGTTTATAATGAATTACTAAAGGGACTAGATTTTCACCAACATTTATCACACAAGTTTTTAGCTTTAGAGTATTATGAAAGTTCAACTTTTTCAGCTCTGAACTTCCAAAGCATCAATTGTTATGCTTCGTATACATACTTATATTTTCCTTCCAAATGTGTGCAGCTATTGAAGGTTGGATTGTGCTAGTCACTGGAGTACATGAAGAAGCTCAAGAAGATGACCTGCACAGTGCTTTTCGTGAATTTGTATAGATCAAGAACTTGCATATAAATCCGGATCACCGGACTGGTTTTATAATGGTGCCATGAGTTATTTGATACAATTTTTATTGTTTAATTTATTTATTTTCATTTTGTGTTTTCTTGTTTGAATGCATTTTGTTGAAGAAAATTGCGGTGAGTTAATTGTTCAAGTCTTTTTTTAAATAAAGATTCTTTGTCATCATGAGACTTTGTATATTAGGGTCTCTGTAGGTGGGAGTTTTGAGAATAGGATATTTCTTTTACTTTGTACAGATGAAAATCACTGAGTTTTTCTTTGTTGTTTAATGAGGTGAACACAAATCAATACTTCTTAGCAATGAACCATTTGTTTTAGTTGATCAAGCTCTCCAAGTTTGTTTTATTGCTTATCCCTCTAGTAGGAGAGATCGCCGTGATTGGTGGGTTGTTTTCAAAACAAAGGCAAGGAGTACATTTCATGTTTCTACAAGGAACACTCATGAAGAAAGTACAACTCATTTAGTTTATGGTATTTATCAAGAAGATGAAATATGCATTTCTACTTATGTTACTCCTTTAGAGGAATTGAAAACTCAATTGTTCTTGCTAATGGTATATTTGAGGAGATAAATTCATTTGTTGAAGAATGACAAGAAGATGAAGATGAAGTTGATGAAGATGAGAATGAAAATGGCGATGAAGCCCGGGATGACGGAAACAATATGGATGATGGAGATGATGGAGATTAATATCAAGATGATGAAGAAAATGAATAAAATGATTTTCATTACTCCTATCTGAGTCCTATGATAATTGAAAGCTTTTAATATATTATTTTTCAAGGATATATATATTTCTATATGTAGACTTATCAATGATCTTTTTATATAATTTTCCTATTTCTCATGAAAAAGTGTTAGTCTCTCCATTTATTTCATGCAAAAAATTTATCTTGCCTATGAAACGGGGTTTTTTTTTTTTTTTTTTTGGTTCATTTTAATTTTTTCACTAGTGTACTCACTCATTATATGTTTGCAATTTGTCTAACGTAGCCACTAACTTATAGACTAAATATATGTATTTTTGTTGTTCATGAATATTGTTTAATTTTTGTGTGTATGTTTTGGTTATTATGATAATTACTAATGTATCCTCAATACGAATATTGCTTAATCTTTGTATTCATATGTAGCTAAAGATTTCCATTTTTAATTGGTCCTAACAAGTAATGTTTTTTTGCAATAGTGTTGCAATGGTTAAACCGAAAGATCCCAAGACCAAAAATAAAGGTAAAGGCCAAGCAATTGATACAAGCAGCAATCGCACTATAAGGAATTCTACATATTGTCCACCTTTGAAAGTAACTTCCACTATTCAGTCCACTATGGAACCATTTATGTTGGCATCTTCTGTGGTACTCTAGGTAATTAAACATCAACAAATAGTGATCCACCACTTGAAGCCCTATCTAATTCTTCGAATGAACCAATAGTAAATGAGACATTGGAATTAGGTTATGGTGGATTATCGACTGTAGGTGAAAATGTAACAAGACAAGATATACAACATCGAACAAGGGGTCCTACTTTAGGAAGAATCACTCTAGAAGATACAAACAGAAAATGTACTTTGACAATTCTTGGTGATAGGTAATTTGAAGAAATTTGGATTTAATGTGATATATTCACAAGTGGGTTTTTTCTTTGGGTTTATTAACTATTTTTTTGGTTTTATACTTTTATTGTTTAATGGCTAACTATAACTTGTCACAGTGTTTTTGTGGAGAAAAGGGTGTCATCAACTATTGTTAAAATAATTAAAAATTATTCTACGAGGTGTGGCCAACATGGAGAAAAATTCTAGATGATGTAAAAGAAGCTATGTGGAAGAAATTTGGGGTAACTATCAATTATATGTTTTGTTTTATCTTAACTTGCTTTACTACCTTAAACCTTAAATCTTATTTTTGTGGATATGACTTCTAATTATTAATGCCCAGTATTAGGAATATTTTCATTGGCCCTTACAAGCAGAACCCAATATATGAAGAGTATGGGAAAAGACATGTAAGGAGCAATTCAAAGCACATTAAATGGTGAAAGAACAAAAGCTATGGAAGAAGCTGGTGTCACTAATATTGTTGATATTAAGAAGTGTAAAGGAATGAAAAGGTATTTGATGACAATTGAAATTTGGGATGTTTTGATAGATACAGTTTGGAGTACAGAGAGTTGGCAAAACAAGTCTAAGAAAGCATTAACCAATTGTTTAAATGAAAAAGAAGTAAGTATTACGAAACACACTAGTGGTTCTCGTTCATTTCTTGCTACTCAAATGCTAATGGTATATAACTTTTTCACTTCACTCATGCCATGGATTTAATTTTGCCAATATGTTACAGACACATTTGCAATAATAAAATTATATGTATAGTCTAATTAAAAACATTTCTTATGTAGGAAGAAGAGCTTCAACGACCAATACAATATCCATAATTGTTTGAGAGAACTCATAAACGGTCAAAAGGAAGTGGTGATTTTGTAGACAATAAGTCTAAAGTTGTTAGTGTATGTTAATAATTAGTAATTAATTTGTTAAGTTGTGAATTGTTACTTTATATTTTGGTAAAATTAAATCAATTAATTTTTTTTATGTTTTTCACTTATTATAGGAGAAATATCAATATGCATTATTCGAGAAATATGGTGATAATACTTCTGATCATCCTGAGTTTGATCCAGAAGCATGGATATCATCAATTGGAGTAAAGATAGCTACACACATGCATGTATATGAGTTTGGCACCTTGGTCAATTCTAAAGCATTATTTGATGCTACTTCTAGTGCAGCTGCATGCACACTAACTCAGTTTGTGTTCCTTCTTCTAGTACTCTGCATATGGATGCTTCTTTTAATGATGATAGAATTGTGAGTTTAGAGCAGAAGCTTGAATCATTGGCTGATGATGTGAGTCAAGTGAAGAATGCTATAGGTGATATAAATGACTTAAAAAATCAATTTCAGATTGTGATGAGTTTCATGATGGAGAAATTTGGATCAAATATTCCTCCACCAAGTAAATGATTTTAGGTATAAATTTGATCTTACTTCGCTTAATTTTTACTGCTATACTTATAAATTTCTATTTGCAATTTAATTTGATGGATTTTAAATTTTCATGATAATCATCGAGGAAGACATTGGGGCAAGAAGAGAGGAACAACCAAAAAAACTCAAGGTAATTAAATGTACCTTCATATATTACTTTTAGTTTGTTTGTTGTTCACAATTGTATTTCTACAGAATTTTATTTGATGGATTTTAAATTTTTATGATTTTTAATAAAGGAAGACAATGGGAAAGAAAAGGGAACAAAGAAACTCAATATAATTCAATGCATGATCATGATGGCTTTTTACTTCGATTTGTTTGTTGGTGAGAATTGTATTGATGGATTAGAGAATTGTTGATGATGGATTTTTAGTTGTGATGGAATGTTGGATCATTTGTATGGATTATTTGTATTTTTGGAATGAATGAAATGATGGATTTTGGATATTTAATGAGATAATTTTTATGGAGCATTTGTATTATTTGTATTTGTATGGGCAATTTTTTTCATTTGTGCAATAAATTGTGTAGGATGTGTGAAAAACAAATTTCATTGCTATACATATATTGAAATTGCATAAGAAAACAACAACCGAAATTCCGCTGCTACAAGAAAAATATGAACGGAAAAAAGAAAATCCATTGCTAATAAGAAAACAACAACCGAATTTCCATTGGTGCAAGAAAAATAGCAACGGTAAAAAGAAAATCCGTTGCTAATAAGAAAACAACAACCGAAATTATGTTGTTACAAGAAAAATAGCAACGGTAAAAAGAAAATCCGTTGCTAATAAGAAAACAACAACCGAAATTATGTTGTTACAAGAAAAATAGCAACGGTAAAAAGAAAATCCGTTGCTAATAAGAAAACAACAACCGAAATTATGTTGTTACAAGAAAAATAGCAACGGTAAAAAGAAAATCCGTTGCTAATAAGAAAACAACAACCGAAATTATGTTGTTACAAGAAAAATAGCAACGGTAAAAAGAAAATCCGTTGCTAATAAGAAAACAACAACCGAAATTATGTTGTTACAAGAAAAATAGCAACCGAAAAAAAAGAAAATCTGTTGCTAATAAGAAAATACCAACTTGCTACAAGAAAATAAGCAACAAAAAAGAAAGAAATTCCATTGCTAATAAGAAGATAACAACCGAAATTCCGTTGCTACAAGAAAAATAGTAACGGAAAAAAAGAAAATCCGTTGCTAAAAAGAAAACAACCGAAATTCTGTTGCTATAAGAAAAATAGCAATGAAAAAAAAATCCATTGCTAATAAAAAAACAACAATAGAAATTCCGTTGCTACAAAAAAATAGCAACGGAAAAAATGAAAATCCATTGCTAATAAGAAAATAACAACTAAAATTCCGTTGCTACAAGAAAAATCACAATGGAAATATTATGGATTTTATAATTAATGCAGGCATAGCAACAAAATTTTCATTACAAATAAGCTAATTGCGACGGATATTCCGTTTCTAAAATAAGAAAATATTGTTTGTAAAAGAAAATTTTCTATTGCTAGAATAATAATAATGACGGAATTATCCGTTGCTATGCAAAAATAGCGACAAAAATATAGCAACAGAACTTATGGGAATCATCAAAAAATAAATATTTTATTATTATATTAACGATGGAGTTCTTATGTTTGGCAACGGAAGTCTCCGTCGGGACAACATAAGAAATAAATACGGAATTTTATAATACCGATGGATTGTAAATAACGACTTGAGCATATCCATCAGAATAACTTCGTTGCTAAATATTTATAGCAACGGAAATCTAGATTTTAGCGACAAAAAATTCCATTGCCTTTTACTGTATTTCTTGTAGTGTAAGTTTTTAAATTCACACAAGCATTAATACAAGAAAAGGAGACATGATCTAGTTGATTATGATTGTATTGGCAAGGCATATTTTTGGATAATAGAAGAAGAATTTCCTCTTGAGGTTAATTATGATGAAGTCATGGAAGAAATTATTTATGGAGATGATGCTATTCCTATACATGATGATTGTCATGGTCGAGGTTAACGAAAGCTTCCATGTTAAGTATGTAGTTTAGTACTGAAATTTTGTTTTGATAAATATACATTTTTTCTGGTGGAAGAACTTATATTTGTTTTTAATGTTTTTTAGATAATATAGATATTAAATAAGATGTAAATTTGCAAGTTTTTGGTGATGTTGGTAGTAATCCAAGCAACGATTCACAAAAGTTGCAGTGAAGATTTAATTGTAGTAATGACATTGATTTAAGTCTTGATCCAAGTTCATGGATTCAACTCATGCTCATAGTGTTTGAATACTTTAGTAATTGTGTTTATCATTTGATTAGACACTTTGACTATTTTATTTTGATTGTTATATATTTATTTGAGCATGGTATGGATTTAAATATCAAATTTAGCTAATTATGCCCTTTATATTAAAAAAAATTATGATGGTTATATTTTATATCATATTATGCCATTATTAATTGTCATAAAATATATTTTTCATATTTTATTATTGAGCCTTGTTTATCCTTTCGTTGACCTGGTTGAACCCTTGACCCCTACCCCTTGGGCTTGGGTGGGCAAATGCGCAAGCTAGGCTTGATAACATTGCCTTTAGCTTCCAACATTTTGAAATGATCAAGAATTTTAGCTAAGAAGAAGCCTATATAAGAATCAAACAATTATTACGAGGAATGACCTCTATATCTAAGAAGAAATATGATTGGTAGAGATACTCAATAGAAAATTGATTGCCTAGAAGCTTGACCATATTTTCGATGTGCCAAGAAGAAGAAATAGTGACCACACTATCATCAACATATACCATGACAAACATCAATGCACTCATTTTACAATATTTGAACAATATGTTATTAGAGTATGCTTGTTTAAATTCAAAAGAAACAAGGAAGTCTTTAAGCTCATTATAACATACTCATGTAGCTTGACAAAGCCCATAAATGGATATGTGAAGAAAGCACACATGATTTGGGTATTAAGAGCTAACTAATATTAGTAGTTGTTGCATATATATATATATATAGTCTCCTATAATGTTCCTTGAAGAAAGGCATTGGCAATATCAAGTTAATGCAAGAGCGCTTTAAATAGTATGAAGATCAATTTTAGGTTTATAATGAAAGCCTTTGAACTAAGGTGTTGTTTGGTTAGCTGTAAATAGGTGTGAGTAGATCTGATGTAATTTATTTTACATATAACTAGGGAAACCCCTTGTTTGGTTTGATGCACAGGTTTTACTTGATGTGACATAAATTGTAACATTTGTATAGTTTTACAACATTTAAGCTTATATCAAAAATTGTTGTAAAATGAAGCTCACACTTTTGGAATTGCTTATACCTTCATTCACCATCTTCTACCTTTACACCCACCACATCTTACACAATAAACATCAACACTAACAATCCCTCCGGTAGCATTGATATCCTCTAGCAATCCTCCGGCATTCCTTTTGTTCCATACACCTTTTTCCCGAAGACACCTATATGAAAGGGAGTTGTGATTTTTCTTCCTTTTTTGTTTGTTTTTTCTTTGGTTTTTTGTTTGTTGAATCTTGGGTAGTTTTATTGATGGATATGCATTCTTGTTGTTGAGATCTGATGGAGCTATGAAATATTTGGTTTTGTGTTGATATGGGTGAAAGCTATGAACTTTGTATGAGTTTATTAGTTATTTTTCATTGTGTTGATCTGAATTTTTGGAGAATCTAGTGGTTTCATGGGTTAGAGATTGTAGTGGAAGAGGTTAGGATTGTGTTGATTTGATAGTTGTGAAGGAATGTTGGGATTTCATGGGTTAGAGACATAATAATTTCCTACTGCTTCTCATTTGTCAAATAGAGGACTACATGATCTTATTCCACTCTTGTAAAAGGGTAGCCAGAGCATGAATTATAATTTTTTAAGTTGATTGAGAAACTAGATTATAGCTAGTTATGGACTTTGCTTAAGGTAGTTAATGTGGATTTGCTGAAAAAAGAACAGGAAAAGTAGTAAATATGCTAATGTTGAAAATTTTTTATAAATTTTTAGTGATTCATACCTTATAGGCTTTTTGTTAATGGATGCGAAAGATAAGATGTTTTCTTCATAAATGTCTCCGATGACAATCAACAGAGAAAAACACATAAGGAAATTCACAAAATTTTAATGTTTAATTAACTAGAATCTTAACCATTAGCAATTCTAGAGAAGCTTATATGGTCACCTTAATTACATGGACTATATGCGTACAAGCATAAAAAGAAACTAACCATTCATGTATAACCCCAATATAATACCTTGTTCAGAGATATATCCAGTTAAGAAAATAGATAGTCATAACAACAACATAATACCATGTTTGAGCTGTATATATGTTATATAACTTACCCATTAAGTACTGAATTCTTTAAGTTACATTTACAATGAAGTAATGTTATATGGCTTGTTCATTGAGCATTCAATTATTGCTAGTTATTTTTAGAATGAATCTATGTTCTATGGCTTGCATGTACGCTGAACACTCAACTCTTTCCGTTTATATTTAGAATGCTTTATTACTTTTCTATGAAGTATACAATTCTTGCTAGTTATATCTTAAAAGATTTTGTGTGTAAAACATCTATTAATACAAAACGTCTATTCAACAAATAAGTATATTTAATACAAATATCCTTTCAACCAATAAGTATATATGAACATCAATAGTAATCATGTTGCATGCTTTATATGAGAAAATCTAATCAAAATTGTAAAACAGAATAAAAAAAGAGTGAGTATATGCATTAGCTATACATTCAACAAAAACAATGAGCTATACATTCAACATGAATTACAGTCCATAGCAAATAAACAGTTTGTCACTATAATAGTTTTTGGAAAGATTTGTATATATATTTATTTTTATTTATATATTTTTGTTATTTTTATTCAATACCTATTTCAACATAACTTATGGATGGAATAATATTTGGAGGATGAATATGGTTTAGTTCCTTTTGCTTTACCTACCAATATTTTTGCTTTAAGCTGGTATAGAAGAAGACTTAATATATCATGGGAGCCTTATTACAATAGGAATGACTAACACGGATATTATTTTAAGAATAATATATGGCTTTGTTGATGCTAGTATATTAATGTTGAGAATGAAAAGAGCATCATTTTTAGAGTATGTGATCTACTAAAGGTGAGAGGATTGTTATGCATCACTTTTCAAGTAAGTGTTGAAGAGCAAGTGGATATGTTTCTCCATATTGTTGGCCATAATGTGAGAAATAAGGTCAGTAGAGTTAATTTTTTACAGTCTACAAAAACCGTTACTTGATATTTCAACAATGTATTATAGGCTATCGGAGAGCTTTTGTGTGAATTGATCCATCCACCTACCAAAACTACTAATCTAATTATTACACAAGATCCAAGATTTATGTTATATTTTAAGGTAAAAAACTGAGGAATAATTATAATTAAATTATTAATCAAATAATAAATGATATTAATAATTTTTCTATCAATTATACATGATTGCAATGGAATACGTGATCGTACATATATCCACACATGTTCCAAATGATATTGTAGCACACTTTCGTAGAAGAAAACCTTATCTTACTCAAAAAGTATTAGCCAATCGTGAGGGTTTAGTATATAATGCACTCGTCCTTCGAAATGCTTTGGAAAAAGAAGATGGCCTTGTTGTGCTAGAACTCTAAAAGCCCATATTATTCTATGAAATTTAAATATTTACTCTAATACATTCGTGAGTTTTATCACCATTTAGTTGTGTATGATATCAATCTCAAGGAATTCAGTGCACATACACCATCAAATAGCAAAGAATTATTTAATTACAACCATTATTCTTTGCATACTTCAGTGGCATGAGCATTTAGAGTTTTGAAAATCATGTCAAAATCTTGACTTCTAAATTTTTTATTCTTTTTCAAACACTAGTATATATTGTCATTGCATAATGCATTCTTCATAATTATATTTTACACAAGGCATGACCTCAAGTGAGGGCTCCTAATAATATATCTAATTTGGAATTGCAATAATTGCACAATCAACTGGAATAGCTTCTTGAAGACAAGTATATGCACCCTTCTAAGGTCCTTTTGCCCTTGTCTTGTTTTGAAAGAAGCACAATAGCTCTTTTAAGTTTTACATTAACTATAATGCCATAAAAATAGTTACAATAAAAATAATTACCATGTGTATCTTGTCTAGGATATGTTTGATCATGTAAGGTAACCTACTTCAAAAAATAATTTAGGACTTGTGCTATGGATACTGTCAAGTACAAATAGCAAATAGACTTAAGCAAAAGTTATATTTGTAAGTTATTATATATTTTTTTTGTAATGTAATTTTGGTTTAATAATTCTTTTGTGATGTTTTATTATTTAATAAATAATGTCTTCTCTGACAATATTAATGTTTCTATAGTGTTGCACTTAGATAATGTTGTTCATATGCTCTATGTTTTGGTAAAGTTTTAAAACTGAGAGCAAATTTGGCTACTTATCTTAATTTCATAGCAGAATTAAAAATTTCATTTATATAGAACCTCTTTCAGAACTCAAAGGCTCTTGTTTTTTGAAAAATAAGGTCAACTGAAGAGTCTTTGCATAGGATGTTTGTGTCTCACTGAGAAGGTGGGGTTGAACTTTAATTCACATATGGTGAGATGGTATGCATGTTGAGGGAGTAACTCTGTGCTTGTGCATGCTCCTGACATAGCTTATAAATTTTATTTTAAAAAGCAAAACTTAAAGAGGTTTATACAAAAAATTTAGTTACACAAGTAAGATGAGACAAATTGTTGTTTGAATAAAAGAAGACTTGGATTAAAAGGAAAAAAATGATGTCTTTATGGAATGAGCTTGAGTTAGATTAAGTTAAATTTATATTTAAATAAATTAAAAAATATACCACAATACTTAACTATTTTTTATTTCTAAAAACATAACATGAACTTTTATTGAATTTATTTGTGTTCTTTTATTTGCTAGAAATGATATGACTCTTTTTCCTTCTATATAATCATCAAAGAACCCTTCTGGTATTGAACAACTTCCACAATTAATTTTGACAAACTGAACAAGATAATTTCACAAAATAATATTTATCATCTACAATATAATATATTTTCATGAAGACTTTTTACACAACTTTTATTAAAATATTCTATTAAAATCTTTGACGCAAAAGCTAGTTGGACTCAACTATCACTTCATTTAGATCAATCATACAAATTAAATATATTATTTTATTTCCCACCAAAATCTATAGAGTTAGAAAATAAATTATAAAATATAACAAGGAGCTTCATTTGGCATGAAAGCAAAAGAAAGCAAGTGGTGGCAATCATCAAGGTTTTGCAAAAGAGAATAATGAGAAAAAAGAAAAGCTAATGAGAAAAGTAGTGTGACATCTCAAGCTCTTTCTCATTTATCGGATTCATCTCATTATATAATTGCGCATGATGTAATAATAATAATAATAATAATAATAATAATAATAATAATAATAATTATTATTATTATTATTATTATTATTATTAATTATATTTAAAAAAAATCTCTAACAAAAACATACTAAACTAGTGTCATAAATGCATTGGTCAATGTTATGAAACTTTTATGATGATGTAAATAGATTATCAATTACTATAAATTCAATCTTTTAGTTTGAGTTAAATCTATTAATTTTTTAAAATATAAATATTAAGCGAAAAATCATAGAAGAAATGAGAGGGTGGGATAGGACCACAACTGAAGGAAATATATTAATAATTAACAGCTAACAAAAAGTATTATTACAATTTGTGTTTTAAATATTATAAAAAGTTCGGTGAGAAAAAAAAAAGAAAAAGAAATTTGAGTGTCTCAAGTTATGAAAGCAAGGGATTAAGAGAATCTTTTTAAATATTGGATTGAAAAATTTTATGTGAGTTGAGGAAACCTTCGGTTATTGAATAAAAATAAATTTAAATGTTAAATTAAAATTTTAATTTTCTAATGAATAATAAAATATATTAATTTTAATAATATGTGAAAAAATAGTTATTATATATATTATATTTAAATAATTAAATTTTGTAAAATAATGTTGGAATAATTTTTACTTTAATTTTTTAGAAGGTTGCTCCTTGATCAGTAAGTTGCACTCCGGGTTTTAATACAAACCTAGGTGAACAACATGCTATGAATGACTAAGACGGAATGAACACCCACCTAAATGACCAACAAAGTTTGAAGGATTTGTTATGAAGCTTTATTAAGGAGTAGCTTTATTAAAGAGTTAATTAATTAGTATGAATGTATTCGGTATGGAAAAAGGTATAGTATGTGTGGTTGGAAAAGTTGTCATTCAAAGATTGTGATTTTGTTTTAGGGTTTGTTACAATCCTGATTGGCTATATATGTAATGGAGTACAATGAATATAGGGTAGAGAGAAATATTTCCCCAAATCTCCTCTTTCTCATCTTGTCTCTCCTACCTCTTCTTCTACCATTTTTCCTTCTCTCCTTCCTTGATTCTGTTTCCCTTCTTTTCTCCTATCTTTCATTCAACAATCTATCTCAATATTATTCATGGCTACAACATTTGGTGCTTTCGTTGAGTTTGAACATGCCCACGTGCTTGGTGGTATGATAGAGGAGCAACTCACAACAATAGAGGGGCAACTCGCTATGATCACTGAACAACTCACTAGACACAATGAGCTCATCTTCTCTCAGGTGGAAACATAGTATTCAACGGTGTAGCGACATTCTGTTATTCTGGAGCTATTGTAGAAATCCATGTTGTCAGTTCCGCCGGTTAGGGTTTGTGAACTTAGAAGAACACTTACTCACTTAAGCACTCAAGAAAAGCAAACACAAACCACACAAGAAGAGACACAAGACGTTGGTAACCCAGTTCGGCATCCACTTGCCTACATCTGGGGGGCCATGCCCGGAGATCAACAATCCACTAAAAAGGGGTAAAAGATAGAAGAGTACAAAACACACTTGTCACTCTCTCACATACAAAGAATACTACCCTCTCTAGATTGTCCGGTACCTCCCTACTCCCTCTTTCAAGAGTCGTACCCAATCCTAGACCAAGGTAGTATATATAGACGCCTCAACGTCCCAAATATAGCGCATACCCTTTTTAGAATCTCCGCGGCTTCTAACTTTAGAACCTTCCCAAATTAGATGTCACAACTTATGTTATAACAAATGTTGCGACATGACCCTGACTGTTGGCTTGGCTGAATTCTGGTTCCATTGCTAAGCGATCTCAAGACACCCCATCCGAGTCGATGTAGCCCGATCACCTGATCCGACCTACCAGCAACTAACCTCCCTCTTCAGCTCCTCACCACACAGCCCCCTCGCAAGGGGCGCACGTCCTATGTGCGTTTTCATGAACCTTACCAAACTTAGTCTTCACTTTACCCAAGTTTGGTCTTCAAATCTTCTACAAAGATCTTCATTCAATCAGCTGAATCTTGCTACCAATAGGCGCATCTTCAAACATACCCTTAATAGACTTCATATCATCTCTATTAGGGTTCTTCAAATCTTGTCTTCAAAATCATACCATTGATAGGTTATTTCTTCATTTAAGCTTCACCCATATTTAGTCTTCAATCACATCTTCTAAATATGGTCTTGATGAGATCTTGATATCATCTTGTTGCTTGCTCGATCTTCTTGCCTAAAATAACTTCAACAAGATCTTCATTTAATATTCATGAGAGTTGTAACTTCTTGCCAAAAATAGCTTCTCCAGGATCTCCCATGATATATTCCACCTAGCCAAGTTTGTTTGTCATGTCATCCTTCATTCCACATCATTCTCCATGCCATATCATCATGCTTGCCACGTCACCTTGACTAGGTGTCAAATTATGCCAATCTTAAAGTGCATTTGCACTAACACATGTCAATCAAGTAAACAATTAGGGATGATATGCTTATGTTGCTCAACAAGCTTGACACAACTTCTGATCATTCTTTCCCACCATCTCTCTCATCACCAGGCACTAGATTTCCCATTCTCTTAGCAACCCCCATCTACCCACTAATCGGCTTCTTATCTCCATTTACACATCTCTGTCCACCCATCGCTTCTCCCATTCTTCCATCCTCTAATGCACTTAATCAACTCCTTGCTACCTACTCCATCTCCCTTGGAGAACCACCAAAGCCTATCATCTTTCCCTTACTACCATCCTCCGATCTACCAACCCACCCCCCGCCACCAACCCCATCTTCCTTGGCAAATCCCCAAAGCTCGTCGTCTCTCTTTTCTCTATCCTCTCTCCTAGTTCACAGCCATCTAGTTCCCATCCATCCAACCTTTCCCCTTCCGATGGCTTCTCTTCTTCCCTCCCATCAATTGAGTCACCAAACACACCTCCATCCTTGCCAAGAATGGACGAGAAGGTTTTTGATGAGAGGCAAACACAAGGAGGAAGGTTAACTATAGGCAACCGGGGACATGGAACCAAAACCATAGTTGGTGCAGGGTTGATTCCAACTACATTGCTTGTTTATTGTAAGCCTGTTATAATAGCATCTCTAGCTCAAGTTCACCATGCAACATTGAAAGATAGACAGGATCTAGTTGTCAAAGAGCAGCATAAAGACATCAAGGAAATAGTTCTAGAGGTCCTACAGAATACAAAAGAAATAACTGATTGGATTGCATGGTCTGAATCACAATATGTTGTTAACCCAATTATAGGAGAATGGTGTAGAGAGACAAGGAGTTTTATGGAATTTGCACAGAAGGTATTCAATCAAATACCTCAAAGAAGCATAGTCTCTTTGAATGCATTGGTTAGCGATTATATACAAAGTGGGTATTGACAATAGATGTTTAAAGCTTTCCAACTTATGTTGGTGGGAAGTCTGATGCCAAGTGTGAGTAGTTGGGTTAGTGTGATTCCTTTTTTCATGCAAGTAGGAGAATTCCATTCTGGTAAACCTTTGCATGCTTTTGCTATCAAATGTGAAATTTTAGAAGATGAAGTTATGATCTCTAATTTAGTCTCAATGAATGTTTGTTCATATGACTTGTATTTTGTAAGGAAGTTGTTCAAAGTGATGCTTGAACAACACTTGCTTGATTGGACTGCCATGATACTTGCATATGCTATGGTTGGTGAATTAGGTGAAGGCTATGGATTTTTCCAACTCATGCACCATGATATGAGGCCTGATTTAGTTAGGTTGATGTCTATTCTTCCCTCCTATGGTCATCTTGCAAATGCTTGCAATGGTGAGGCACTGCATGTTATTGGGATTACATTTGGTATGAAATATAATGTTAGTGTGATATTTGCTCTTGTGTCAATGCATGCTAAGCTTGGGGAGCTAGATGCCACTCGATATCTTTTCAACTCAATATCCGAAATGCATCTTCTATTATGGAATTCCATGCTCTCTAGCTTCCTCCTGGATGGGCTATGGCACAAAAGCTTGAACATTTTCATTGCCATGATAGCTAGCCTTATGATGTCAATCACTATCTCTATGATCATTGTTATCTCTATGGGTAGCATATCCGAAGACTTGAGGTTCACCCATGCCTATGTCTATATTAATGGTTTCAATTCAGATGTGAATGTGATGAATGGGTTATTCTCGATATATTCTGGTTGTGATTGGCTCAATGCTTCTTTAAATTTGTTTCACAAATGAAGGCAAGAAATATGGGTCAAGACGGTGTGAGATATGATTTGATCATCCTAATCATCATTCTCTCTGGCTTTAACCAGGTCGATGAGAAAACTAAAGGGATGCCTACTCATGTTTTGCTGATCAAAAGTGATAATTACTCCTCTGATGCTCAGCTTACTAATGAACTTCTAAGTATGTATGTGGACGATGTTTTCTCTCTCACAGGACGCGGTATTGTCACCACTGTAACGACAAATGAAAATTATGGTAAGCTCTATGTCAATCCTCTATTTACTGCAACCATCAACCATGTCTTACTCTTCTATGGAAGTGATTTATGGGGGCAAAGCAAGTCAACCATGAGTTTTGTGTGGCTAGACATTCACGCTGAGTTCGTGGGGAATTACAAGCAAGTTTTGCAGTGGTGGTTCCTTACCCTTCTAGCAAGAGGCATAATTTTCTCATTGTTTATGCCGTTCATCTAGAAAGAGAAAGTGCAGCTGCCATGGTGGGGTGGTATTCTCTTTGCTTTCGGATTGGCTTGAGCGTCTCTACCCATTGAAGTAACCCAAACAACCACAAATCAATAGCCTGGGTTTGATATTATAGCACAGTCCATGTTTGCTAATATCCTTGAGGACAAGGATGTTTTGCAAGGGAAGGCAATTGATGCAGGCCTAGGTGAACAATATGCTATGAATGACTAAGGCAGAATGAACACCAACCTAGATGACCTACAAAGTTTGAAGGATTTGTTATGAAGCTTTATTAAGGAGTAGCTTTATTAAAGAGTTAATTAATTAGTATGAATGTAATCTGTATGGAAAAAGGTATAGTATGTGTGGTTGAAAAGTTGTTATTCAAAGACTGTGATTTTGTTTTAGGGTTTATTACAACCCTGACTGGCTATATATGTAATGGAGTACAATGAATAGAGGGTAAAGAGAAATATTTCCCCAAATCTCCTCTTTTTTATCTTATTTCGCCTGCATCTTCTTCTACCTTTTCTCCTTCTCTTCTTCCTTGATTTTGTTTCCCTTCCTTTCTCCTATCTTTCATTCAACAATCCATCTCAATCTTATTCATGACTGCAACAGGTTTATATTTTTGTTCATAGTTGTATTATTATCAATTTTTCTTTTTCAATTTGGTTGTATTGTTTCCATAACAAACATTAATATTAATTTTACAATTAAAAAATGAGGTTTTAATTTAACAAACATTATTGTTAATCAGGTTTAGAGAAAATTTTAACTCATACCAAAACTAGTTTCGAGCTCAAAATTAATTAGCTAAGCATGCTTGCTTGAGTTTGATTAGATTCTAAATTCAATAGCTCAAACAAGAGGTGAATAGTTCTAAGATTAAAAATAATCAAGTATAACTAACGAAGGAAAATAATTAAGTATACATTTAAAAAAATAATTTAATTCCTTCTTAATCCATTATATAGAAAACATTTAATAAAAATTAATTCTGATGATTGTGCAATCGTGTAAATTCTATTTGATCCTAGCATAAAATTAATTTTTAATAATAGGAAACCAATAGGATAAGTAGAATATTCAAGAATAATTGGATGCTTGATGTATGCAATGACTTGCACAAGGCTAGACATAGTGCCTTTGCAGTTGAAAAATTAAGTAGATACACTATCACACTCACCCCTTTTACTGAGGTACATATGGCACACATTAGTTAAAACTCCATTTTAACTGGAAAATTCACACTCCTTTAAAATAAAATCAGACTTACAAAACACAACTGACAACTTTTACACAAACTACATATTCAAATACACATATACAATAAACCTAAATACTCAAATATACAGGTACAACCGCTACAAATAGAAAGAAAGGGGACCCACTGCACCCTGAACTCAACCCTGACTAGCTTTATACTTGCACAACTAATCTAGTAGGGTCCTACTCCTGCAACTATAAGACATTTTAGTTGGTTGATAATGGCTCAATAATTTCAAATAATTAAATATAGCGTATATAAAGTATATAAAGATCAATTTCTCAAATAACTTCCAGACTTTATAAATACTAGAATTTTGGCAAAATACAAGTTTTAAGAGCTTTAAAACATAAACTCATCATGAATCTTCATCATATCAATTTTCTAAGGAAATATAACTTTTGTGAAAGACTGCTCTCCTTTGAACGATAGCTGGGCTACCCCTCATCACAATTCAAAATAACATATTTTACATGACTGAACTACAAAACCGTTCTCAAATCATTGGACTAAAAGCACTCTCCGACTTAGCCGCCATGGTGACTAGGTTAAGAGCCATTAAGATCTTCATAACCTTGACATTGACCATTGAAATCTCCTTGTGGTGACCCTAGTTTACTCACATAAATAAACCCTGTCAATGGCTCTATGCACCTCTTGATGAGGGGTAAACTTAGGGTTGACCACGCCGCCTCCCATTAGGTTGGACCACGGAACCTCCAGTGCAGTGTCAGACTAAAGTCTGTAGTCACCATTAAAATTCTGTGGAAGCTCAATAGTACAATACATACATAATACCCGTAAAGTCTAGATCTAGGACACCATCTCCCTATACCAGGAATGAAAATCAATTCCACAAGCCTTGATGGTAAAATCATTTTAATATGCACACATGGTTTCACAAATCATTTCAAAGTCAATGCATATGTAACCATTAAAATATATACTTGAAATGAATAACTAAACCATATACATATATTTCTATAGTTGAAATTACGTATAATTATACAAAACAAAATGTACTAATACAATTGCTATGACATAGCAAACTGCAAATAATTATAAGTATCCTTTAACAATATAAATTATTAAAAATAATAAAATGAAATAATTAAACAATTATTTCCAAATACTAGTCATTAGATAATTATTTCAAAATAATAGCCACTACTAACTCACTTAGTCTCTCTTGGGTTTCTCATTGGACCTGGAATTCCCTCTTAAGTCTGAACCCTACCTAACAAGAGAACGGGAGAAAATAAATAAAACAAGCTAATGACATAACTGAACCGAAAAAAACATACAATGAACAAATAACTGATTCTCTAATTGGACCCACTTACTCCAACCAGTTCAAACCCGACCTTACATAAATAAACTAGCCTACAGCTTGCACTTAAACCAACTCAATTTGGGCTAAACCATCCTGAACCAACCTTAATTTCACTGAACCAAGTTCAATTTAACCAACCGGCTTGAACCAATTCCAATTCTTATACAAAATCTCTTGAACCAGCTTGGTTCAACTAAACCCAATTCTCTTTGAATTGGTTCACCCCAAAATCATTAGCTCAAAACCTGAACCAAGCTCAAATCAATCTTAACCAACTTAACTTAGCTAAAACATTTCGACACGACATTTGACACGGTCATATACTCACAAAGGTTTGGCATGGCATTCAAGCAAACATAAGTAAGTTTGCACTGTCAACAAAGACAAACCTTTAAGATTTTCGTTCCAAATGCCATGCCAAATTTTCTTGTTTGGCAGGATTGTTGGCAAGGCTTTTACATGACCAGGCCGAATTCTGTGCCAAACCTTTGTGAACTAAATATTTCTAACCTAATTAGTAATTTGGCCATGTTTGTTACCGCATTTGGCGGGGATTTTATTACTCCGCCCCAAACGCCGTGATATCCAAAATTTAGTTTGGATTTGCAATGTTGTCATGACTAGAAGGTTGTATTAAATGCCTTGCCAAAATACGCGTACCAAATACTATATCAAAAGTGCGATGTCAAATGATGTCATGCCAAATTGTACCAGATAAGCAATGCCAAACTGCATTGAACCAAAAGTCATATTCTTTGTGATTGTATTTCTCACAGATTGGATGGTGAAATATTTTCTTTTATAATTTTATCACAATTTTTAAGACCACGGCTTACATTAATGCTAAATTCTGTGGCAAATTTGGCACCTTTCCTTTCGTGCCAAGTGGCATAACATATTTGGCATGATTTTATTCTGTGTCAAATTTTTTGTGACAAATTGCTATTTTTCTTATAGTGTGAAACATATGAAAGTTGTTTCTATTTAAAAAATGGTGGAAAATAAAAATATTTTAAAATAGGTGAGTACAATCTCACATGGAATTTGGAATTGATTTAAATTTTATTAATTTGATTTAATGGTAATTTAAATCATTAGTTATCATATGGAAGAGATGCATCCCTCATTAACCGATGGGAAAGAGTTTATAAGTCCTCCATATCTATTAAAAATTTGAATATAATCCCTAATCTCATCGTAAAAAATACGATCTATAACTATTATGACTGCTACAGAAATGGTAACAACTTGCTTCTCTTCTATGTGAAAAATTCAAAAGATCGAATATATGAGTGTAACATAGTTTTGCTTGAGGCTTCATTGTATTTTGAAGACTATTTTTAGGTTTCTTTTTGCGTACCATATTTGGTAGGGCTTAAAGTAAATCTAAAGAAGAGTGACACTCTATAGCACAACTTAAAGCCTATTGCAAATATCTTCTGCCCTCAATTTCTAACAATGTTTGGCTAGGTGCTAACGTGACGTGGTTTAGGTTTTGTAATTAATTTTTTTTTTAAAATAAATTTTTAATTGAAAGTAAACAAAATTTGACTTCGATGATAATAAAATTATAAAAAATTTAAAATTAGTATTTGTAATTAAATATAAATTTTATTTTAAAAAACTAAATAAACATTAATTTTATTTTAAAAAACTAATCACCTATAATAAATTATAAAATCAAATCCTATGAAAGAAGCTATTTTTAAAGTAGGAGAGTTGGCACTTCATTAATTCGAGCCTCTCCTAAGAAAAAAGTTGAGGGTTTGAGTCCCTACTAACTCAAAAATAACTAGTTGATAGCTTGTCTAGATATTCAAAAGCATAAATCTAATAGAAGAAATATTAGAGATGGTGTGACAAAAGACTTTTTAAATAAGTTATATTAGTATTTTATATATTTTAATATAATAAATCATCACATTATTTAATTATCTCGGATCTCAGTAGGGCTTTTTAATTCCTAACCTAATGTATATTCTATAAAATTATTGCTAATTATAATTTTACAAATTAATAAAAAGGAAATTATGAAACAAAATATTGTCAATAACAGGTATGCTAGTCATAATTAAGAATAAGATTTGTAATGAAGAAACAGTAAGCACACAAAGAGCATGTACAGTGATGTGAACAGAGTCTTGAAGATAAATAATAGAGCAGCATGTCCAAGCGCTTTTCCATGTTTCCTACCATATCAAAACACCCTCATCTTCAACTGCTAGTTAATACACAGCAAATGGAGGTAAGTATTTGTGAGATTCACTACTCTTAAATAGAATAATATGCATGAAAACTTCATTGTTGAATGCCATGATTTGTTTGTTATTGTTCCCTTTCTGATTTTGCCTTAAGGACATGAAGAGTTGGCAAACTGAAGCATTTGAGAAGCTAGGTCCATGCAAGGACTTCCCCATCACTCACTACTTTGATTCTCATGCTCAGTTGTTTGCTCAAGTCTCAGCAAAGACAGCAAACAAAGATCACTATGGAAAGGTTTGAAGTATTATAATAAATAATGATGAAGTGCTACATATAATGCTTAACTAACTGTGCTTATTTTTCAGGCTAGAAATGGTGATCATAAAGAAGGGAGTGAGAAGCAAAATCAAGTGAAGGACATGATATCAGAGAAGAAGAAGGAACCAAGTACACATCTTAATGCTCCCAAGGCTGTGGATGAAGACTTGTATAAGATTCCCCCAGAGCTCCTACACAAAAAGTCCAAGCATGTATTAGTTCTCATTTCTCTTATCTAATTTGTTTTCCTGGGTTTCTGGTTTTGATGGCATGCTTCTTTTTTATTTGATGTTTTTTTGTTCTTCATCGTTTGATACTTCTGTTTTTGATGCAGAAGAGGCTGCAAATAAGCAGTTGGGTGGGATGTCTGGGTATGAGTTGCATGCCCTGTTGTCCTTGAGCTGGAACTGAGAGTCTGTGATCACTGAACAAGCATCTAGATTAATTTTCTATTGTTAATTTCTCTCTTTAATTTAATGTTGGATGGGATAAATATATACTGTATGGTAAGGCTGTCTTATCAGTTGAAAATGGAAACAACCAGCTTGACTTTGTTGCCCATTGTGTAATGCTTCTTCTTCATGCATCTTTCCAATGCAATGTTAGTGAAAACCTATGCAACACCTTTTGAGTTTTGACTACTTGATATTCTATTTTAATGAATAATTAATTGATATATTGTTATACACATCTTTTTAGATTTGTTAGTAATTTTTTATAAATATTAATCTGATTGTCTAAGGTTTAAAGTAATTACAGATTTTGAGCTAATTTATAGGGTTATATATGAGGATTGGGTAGGAAAACAAAATTAATCATTCATTGACTTGAAAATTTTAGTTGAGATGAAAGAAATACTGAAATAGACTTCCAAATCCCAATTAGCCACTAAATTTGAAATATTGTTTGTTTTTTGTCTTTTTAAACTATGTCTAGTTAAAAGTAAATAAATAAATCTGTCTAGTTTAATAAAAAATAAACATATTTTATTTTTTTATCGTAGGGGCCACCAATAGTTTGAAATCCATAAATTTGGTTGCTTCCTTTTTAGATCAATACATAAACTAATCAATACGTCTGAATTATGAAGTCAGTTATATGAATTATATTTGCAAAGTGGTGCATAAAAATAAGTTAGCAACTATATTTGTAGAAATATACTAAAGAATAGTTCTGCATCAAAACTATTTCTGATTTAATAAAATAAATTCAGTTCAAATATAACTAAATCGAGTCAAGATTTGAATGGTCTAAATGGCCATCGAGTTCTCATCATTCCGGTCGATATGCCAACCAAAGAAGAAACAGGAACTTTGGGAAAAGCAAGACTTAGGCTTTGATAAATGCCTATTAGCAAATAATTAACTGAAAGAGTGTGAAGAGATGGAAGCTCCCTCTTAACTTTGAAGCTTTTTGAGAGTTGAGTGAATGATGATAAGTAGTGAAGTTGTGTCTCTGTGGCCCATGTATCATTCTTATTGAAAAAAAAAATCTTCAGGTTGGATGCTTTTAAATTAGTGACAGTGCTTTATAGTTCATTGTTATTTGTCCCCACCTTTACATTCTCCTTTCTGTCATTATATTTTTCTTCATAGTTTACGGCCCAATTAAGGGTAAAAGATACTATATATATATATATATATAACATCCTAATTTAATTTAACAAAATTTTGAATATAAATTTTATTATTTGTACTTATAACCCTGCCATTATCAAATCATACCAACTGTTAGGTCCTGCTTATCTTGGGCTAAGATTTCCTAATGCTTTAATCTATTAGAAAGAAAGAGAAGAAAATTTTTGCAAAAAGCTTCAAGGTGTCCTCAAGAATACCACTCTCCTTTAGGCTTTTCACCTTCACCAAATCTAGTATACAAAAGAAAATCTACAAATAGCCTTCAACATACAACAAAACCTCAATTAAAACTATCTTGCTCTCAGATAGGAATAAAAAAAACAATTAAAAATTTATTGATAATTGAATCAAAGATCACGAAGCTTGGCCTATAATTTGAGAAGCAAACCAACCTCTCCAATTCCTAACTGCTAAGAATACAAAGAACAACACACGACATGATCCCCATATCACTTCTTAACTTCGTATCTACATTTAAACTATAAATAGCTAAATTACTAATATACCATAACTGATTTTTCCATTCTTGATTGACTCTTCCTTTTTTTATTTAGGCCTAATATAAATCCAAGTAACTGTTGTTGAATGAGGATATTCTTCTTTGATTCACCTTCCTCTATTTAACCAGTATTCTCCTCTTCAGAGCACACTGTTAGAACTTGAAAAGTATGGCCTTTGTAATGGTGTCATGGAAAGTACTTCTCATCACAATGAAAATACAATCCTTTGGCCCTCTTATTTTGTATCTCTGTTTTAGTGATATGTTTGAAAGTCGCACTTAGATGTGCTTCACTTATCTAGTTCTTTGGAGTTTCTTGTTGAATATCCACTACCCGAGTTTGCTATTCCTCCTCAGGGGCATAGCACTGATGAGGAGATCCACTCGAAGTACTCCTATTGTATCTTTCAGCTATAGTTTTGTCCTTGATCATCTAGGCTAACTCCATGGTCTCTCCTAACCCCTCGGCCTTAACAGTTTTAGCATTGCTCGGATCTTTACTTTTAGTTCCTTTATAAAATTTTCTTCTAATACCACTTTGGATATTCCCCTCAAACAGTATGAAAGAAGTTTGAGTTTCTCTCTATGTTCCATAACCGACCCTTCTTGAACTAGGGCAAAAAATTGCTCATGTAAATTTCCTTGAGTGGCTCGAAATAGCTCCAACAAGTGATCCTTAAATTCCCCCAAAAATCTAATCTATTGTTGTTGTTCACGTCATTGGAACCATGCCGATACCTTCCTTTACAAACACAAGACAACTTCCATTAGTTTTTCATCCTCCGTAAGTTCACTGACAGCAAAATATCTCTTGAAGTGGTATGCCCATCCCTACGCATTTTTACCCTAAAAAATAGGCATCTGTAGGTTTTTCACCCTTGTATTCCCTCAAAGCATGTTCTAATCATCCCCAACTGCACAGGGCTTATTTTCGCTTTGTCTTTCACAACGAAAACCACACGCAAACTTGAAATCTGGCTTACCAAGTTCCCAACAGCTGGAATTTGATTCCCTACCTTGGCCACCAACTCTTCCCAATGAAACCCTATGTCTTGCCAATGACAAACCCACAACGGTTCCAATCCTCTCTTGCTACTTGTTCCTCCAAGTTGCCAATGGCCATCTTCACATCCTGGGCGGCCTTTGATAATGACGCACTAGGTGGTGAATGGTTGTGCAAATCTGTTAATTTTTTAACATCTCCTCCATTGCTAAAAATAGGTATTCTATAGATGAGAATGAATGTTCAATCATTGATCTTATCTCCCTTACCTTACTTTCCAATTTTCCCTCTAATGCTTCCTCCTTCTTAGCTAGCATCACTCAAAGGATCAGCTTTGATGCCAATTTGATAGGAATCAAAAGAAAAAAAAAATCATAGATTTATTGATAATTGAATCAAAGATCATAAATCTTGGCCTATAATTCAAGCGGCAGGCTAGCCTCTCCAACACCTAATTACTAAGAACAAAAAGAACAATCCACAGCATCAACCCCATATGACTCCTTAACCCCTTGTTTATACGTAAACTCTAAAAAGCTAAATTAGTAATATACTTATAACTGACTTACAAATTCCTAATGGACTCTTCCCTTTTTATTTATTTAAGCCTAATTTAAATCTTCATGGGTCAGGCCTAACACAGCCATATATTTAATTCTTGGATTTTTTTCAAGTTGGAGAGCATCAAGTTAGGATTTCTACGACAATTGTAATAGTATTAGATTGTAGTTCTTTACCATAAGGTAAGGGATTATATTTAACATTTAAGAGATATGCAAAATTTATAAACCCTTTCATGTCTTTTTCAAGAGACACATCTCTTTGAATTGATAACTAATTATTTAAATTACTATTAAATCTAATTAATAAAATTTGAATCAAATCCAAATTCCATAATAGATTATTGTCACCTATTTTGAAAATATTTCTAGTAATCCCCACCATTTTCAAAATAGAACCAACTTTGATAGGTCTCATGCATAGATAAAGGTATCTTGCGATTTGAGCCTCTATTTAGTGTGCATGTGTTGGCAAGCTAGTCAAAATTGCATGATAGACTAATGCTTTGAACCAGTGATTCTATGCAACTTATTAGGCGCATGTCACATGTAAAACCTCACTACTTTCCAAGGTAAAAATTCAATTATGCTCTCATATAAAATTGCATGATTGCCTTGTGTCTTGTATGCTTTTTGTGGGTGCCATTCGAGTCAAGCTTTCAACTCCTAGAGGTGGCACCACCTTCACTCATATAGGTAGATCTCATCGATAGTGCCCTCATTCTGAAGGGCTTTAACATTTTATGTTATGAGACCTATTAGGAGTTATAAGCTTAACCTATCTTCAAATACTGGTATCAAGTATTCTTCTACTTGGGATTGTTTGTATATCGAGTACTAAAAGATTACCAGTATAGCTAATGCCATAATGCATGGTCTTTTTAAAATATTTCAAGACTCTTTGTACTCCTTGCCAATGCATAGAACTTGGATTGCTTGTGTATGTACTCAATTTTCCAATTATAAAGGCTATGTTTGGCCTTGTGTAAGTCATTGTATATGTCAATAACATCCAGTTATTCTTGAATGTTCCAATTATGCAATTGGTTTTCTATAATTAGAAATTAATTTTTTGCCATAATCAAATGAAGTTGACACTATTGCAAAATTGTAAGAATTTAATTTTCTAAAATATTTTCTATATATTGGGATTGAGAGAGTTAAATTATTATTTTCTCTATGCATCCTTATTCCTAAAATCACATATGCAATACCCCTTGTCTTTCATTGTGAATTTACTAGACAAGAAATTTTTAGTATTATTAGCTTGTTCTAAACTTGTGCTAGAAATAAGCATTTCATCCACATACAAGCATATTATAACACCTTGACCATTTTAAACTTGTTCTAAACACACTTATCAACCTCATGACTTTTGAAGCCATTGGCAAGAACTATTTCATTAAATTTTTATGCCATTGTTTAGGAGCTTACTTAAGTCTATATAATGACTTAAATGTTTACAAACTTTTCATTGTTAACCCAGTACTACAAACCTTTTTGGTTGTTTTATATAAACCTCCTTATCTAATTTACCATTTAGAAATGCCGTTTTGACATCTATTAGTGAGTAATTAATTTTGAAAATTGCTGCTAAGGTGACTAGTACCCTTATAGTGGCAATCTTAGCTACCTGAGCATAAGCATCAAAACAATTTATTTTTTGGATGTATCCTTTCGCTATAAGTCTTGCATTATAGTTGTCCATTGCACCATTAACATTCATTTTCTTTTTAAATATTCATTTATAACAAATTTGTTTGCAACCAAAGTGGGAGATTCACTAGAATCAAAGCACTATTGCCCATGATAGAATCCATTTCTCCATTAATGGCATCTTTTCGTAGTGTTGAACCTTATGATTTAGTTGCTTCCTCAAATGTTACAGGATGAACTTCTATGTTGTACCAAAATTCTATTTTATTTTTAATGTGTCTTTTGTCTTATTCGTTCAACAAGAAGTATATAAAAATCTGGATCATATGTTTTCGTCTTTTTTATTCTTTTACTTTGTCTAATGTTCAGGTTTCTATCTAAATCGTCATTTTTCAACTTATTTTTAGGCAAGTCACTTTGGATATTTGTTTCATATGAACTTTTAGCAATTGTTTCTTTGGTTCTAGGAATTAAATAATTTTTTTTTTTCAAAAATTAAATCACTTGATTCAATTTTTAAAATTTACATTAATTAAATTTTTGTAGGTGAGTTTCAAGTAAACAGTATCATCATACTCATGATTTAAAGTCTCCAACAGTTCTTTATCTTTGCATATATGTTTGGTAGGCCCAGTATATATCTACCAGTCATTATTATTCTCTATGAGATTAGTTTTATATCACATTGCCACAAGTTTCTCACTAGAGCTTATTGGGGTAATTTTTTTTCATTTTAAGAAAAATAACACTGTTTCAGGCTTGCCACAATTATAATGAACTTTTTTCTTATTTTCTAATTGTTGACCTTGAACACTTAGGGATTTCTTCTTGTTCTTGAACAGTTTGTTGGGCTTGTTTGACTTTCCTTCCTCCAAGGCATGCACATCTGAGCCTTGAAGTTTGTATTACTTCTTTTTTTTTTTTATCTATATTCCTCATCAAGTCTCAAACAGTTAGCAAGATTTTCAAGAGAAATATCTTTTGTTTTATATTTCAAAGCTCTTATAAAATCTTTCCGTAAGGAATTTTACAAATGATTGAGGGCACAATAATGAAAATCGTCTATTTTCATATCATATTATTTATAATGATTTAACAACTTTTGGATTTCCCAAAAGTGCTCCATGACCAATTTGTTATCAATCATCTTGAGGTTGCTCCATTTAGTTACTAGAAACTTTTTTCAAGGTTGCATCCTCACTAATATATCTTACTTTTCAATTTTTCCCACAACTCTTTTGCAATAGAGACATGAACATAGATGTCAAAAAAGGAATCAAACATACCAATCAAGATATAAACCTACAAACATAATCATCATTGACCCACTTATATCTTTTTCTTGTTTCTTCAACTATTCCAGCCTTCTTTTCTTCTAGACAACTACTATATAAGACATAAACGATGTTGAGCATTGCAAAAAGAACATGCATCTTTTTCAGCCAACGAAAAAAATTTCCTCCATCAAAATGATCCAACTTCTGAAAATCAATAGCCATCTCTCTCGGGGTAAAAGCCATGATTAATTAAGTCTAAAGATTATTAGAAAGAAAAGGAAGGAAATTTTTGCAAAAGCCTTCAAGGCATAAAGTAGACTGTTACTCCCCTTGAATCTTAATGCACTCTCCCCAAATCTGCTATGCAAAAGAGAACCTAAAAAATACCCTTCAAGATAGAATGAAACCCAATTGAAACTATACTACCTTCATAGATTCAACCGTTGGGATTTTTCACATTGGACAGCAGCAAATTGTTACAATTTCTGCAACAATTGCAATAGTGATAGATTGTATGTTTTTTAAATAAAGTGAGGGATTATATTCAAATTTTAAGAGATGTGCAGAATTTATAAACTTTTTCACGTGGGTAACCAAAAAACACAACTCTTAAATTGTTAACTGATTATTTAAATTACTACTAAATCTAATTAATAAAATTTGAATCAAATCCAAATTCCACGTGAGTTTTTTCTCACCTATTTGGAAAATATTTCGAACATATTCAAACATTCCAAAGGTTACCACATTGACCTTCTTTTATAAGAATTGATTATTGAAATAAATATATTTAATATAGAACCTTAGACACTCAAAGATAAATTGTTCTAAGCATTCTTTCTATTTCTTTATACCGTTTGTCTGACTACTAATATTGAAGTTTGAACCATTCTCAAAGTTGTTTTTAGTTTTCCTTTGCACATGCATCTTGTTTTGATCTCACATGTAACTTCAAATTCAAAAGCATATTGATTATAGCATCACCTCTTATCTTCAACAAGTTAAAATTATTATAATGAACTAATTGTTACTAGTCCAGGTACTCCACTAGAAGAATTCAATGCTCCTATATTTCATAACCTTCGCTCAAATGGCCACAAACAATAGAAGACATTATAACACCAAAAGGAAGTGGTTAATTTTTGTTAACTTGATGCAAGTGGTTAATTTTTCTTAATACCATCATCTAATTCTTAAAGCTAAAGTAGAAAACAAGCTAAATATAGAAGAAGATGGCATCTTGAATAAGCTTGTAGTCCTTGTAGAAGAAGAAGAAAACCGTGCAAGGGAGATAGCAGTAGCAACAACTAGAAAGGAGCAAACTCTTCCACCCAAAAAAAAAAAAAAAAAAAAACCTCAAACCATGTTGAGTTTAGAGATAAGCTTGTGGAAGATATTAGGCAGATGTGACTTATTGGAGAGATCGGTAATCTATGGCAGTGGAAGAAGTTAACTCAAGATGTAGAATGCTATGAAGGAGATGTTGATGGATAAAGTGACAATCAATCTCAATATGTTTGGTTTATTCATAGAAAAAATTATTATGTGCTATTTGAATAGCATTGCGATTATTATAACTAAAAGTTGTTGAGTGGGAAAGAGGAACACCAAAACAATGGTGTTAATTTTTTATTTGCCTCAAGAGGAGAAGTAACTTTAGTATTTGTGAGCTCTACTTAAGAAATAAGATCTATAGCATATTTTGCTTCAGAGGAGAAATAACCAAAACCATCAAAGCTAACCTTTAGCCCAAGAAATAAGTGAAATAACCAAGATCTTTCATCTTGAATCATTGGTTAATATAGAGCTTGAGTTTAGTGATGCCTTAAAAATAAATTTTCAATCATAATAGTGTCATCAACCAAAAAAAAAAAAAAAAGTAACAAGAAATAGATATATCTTGAGAATGACAAATGAAGAGAGAATGGTCATAAAAATTGGAGCTAAAGCCAAACTAAGTTAAAATAGAAATCGACTTAGTGAACAAAGCACATGGTGATTGATTGAGACCATAAAAGGCTTGCCAAAGATAGCATACCTTGTTAAGAGAATGATCATATAGCTAGGTGGAGGTTGCATGTGCACCTTTTCAGTAAGATCTCTATTGAGAAAGCCATTCTTGACATCCATCTGAAAGAGTTACCAATGTCAAATATCAACTATTATAGTAAGCTGTGAAAAAGGTAATAGGAGCAAAATGGCAAAAGTTTCTTCATAACAAATGCCATATTCCTAGGACCCCTAACAACTAATTAAGCCTTATAATGTGTTAAACCATCAAACTTATTATTGATTTTGTAAATCCATTTGAAGCCAATTATTAACTTACCAAGAGGTAAATCAACAAGAGTTCAAGTATGTGGCCATGCTGGCAAAGAGGATCAGATTTTTTTTCTTGAAAAGTATTAAGTTCTTTTAAAGAAGTAATAGCAAAATAACATTAGCAAACATGAAGTTGAGAGGGTGATTGCTTTGGTAGAGCGTGTTAAGGATGCAGGATCAACCAAAGAAGATTCTAACTTTTGGACAAGTTGAGCACTATGTGTTAGATCATCAATTGAGCCAAATTCATTAGGTGTGTGGCTGCAAAAGGATCACTAAAAGAACTAGTAGATAAATCCTTATATAATAAAGAATCTAAAGAAACTTTGGGATATATATATATATAATTAGGATTTGGAATTTGAAAATCACATAAAAAAAGGAAACATTTTATACTCCCAAAATGTGACTTGTTGGATTCCAACACCGATAGGCTTTGTTCTCAATTGCATTACCAAAGAAACAATATAAAGGGCTTTGTGTAGGGATAACAACAGGTCGGGTCAGGTGCTGGTTTTGCTATACCCGTACCCGTACCCGCACCCGCTAACCCGCCCCAATACCTGAACCCGAATCCAACGGGTTTTCAAAACCCCAACCCACACCCTCACATGAGGGGTAATCGGGTACCCACTGGGATACCTGCACCGCCTTGATCCTATTTAAAAATATTTAAATAAAATTAAAATACCAAGTAAAAATTAAAAATGTCAATAAAAAAATCATAGTTTTTTTTGTTTAAATGAACACCATAGAGTAGGAATTGAAAATAGACATTTAAAACAACACAAAATAGACAAATTCAACACCATAGAATAGGAATTTAAAAACCCTAACAAAAAAAATTGAATATATATAATTGGGTGTATTTCTTAATTGAATTTGGCGTCGGGTTCGGGTTCAGGTTTGGGTCGGGTATCAGGATTTCTATACATGTACTTGCACCTGCTTTACATTAATCGAGTTTTACCCGAACCAACCCGAAACTCAGTCAAACCGGGATTTACCTATCAAACTCGGGTCGGGTTTGGTCAGATTGTGTCGAGTTTGGGGATTATTGCCATCCCTATCTTTGGACTCAAGTTTGTTACGCTCATGATTGAGGTTGAAGTTGAACAAAACATATATAGTAGGAAACATATAACACTTTATAATTAGGTGATAAACCATATAGTCATTCATAAGGAGAAATATTACCAATGGTAACTATAAGAATGTAGTTGACAATGTAGACAGCTATGAGAGTAGCTTCTTCCTAGGAATATTAAAGGCATATTAAGAGATGAGAAAAGCTTTGCAATATCTAGGATATACCCATGTTTGTACTCTACACGTGCATTTTACTCAGAAGTTCCTGGGTAAGATCACTAAATCACAGTGCGTTCAAGTGAAGAAGAATGAACTAGATTAGTTTCTCTATATTCCATAGCACTATCCATAAGAAAAACTGATACACCCCTTGAGGATCTGCAAGTGCACGGGTAGTAGAAAGTAGTATGATGTACCCGAGTGGGTTGAGTAATCAAATCCACAAGGACTAAAAATCTCTCGATACTCGTTGATTCTCTAGTATCTAACTGAATCAAAAGGGTTGTGAGAATTTTATCTAAGAAACTAAAGTAAGGAAAAGAGAGAAAAAAATTGGATAAAGATTAGAACTGGGAAGAGCAACGCCCAGACTACTTTAGTTTCTATCCGGTACATCCCCTTGTATAGAGAATAAAACCCTAAATCGGAGGGCTCGACACCATACACCCTATCTCTAGGCACGCACTCAACCCCTTTCCTCTATATATGCCCTAACTAGATGGATTTCTCAATAATCACCTAGTTGTTCGAGATCCAACTATGGTAAACATGCATATTAAGTTTTACAATTACAACTATGGTTGAAATATAGATCGAGTTTGCTAATGCAACTATGGTAACCTGCACATCAAGTTTTGTAACTACAATTAGCACATTGAGTTTTGCATCATAGGATAAAACATAGAAAGAATCACAAGAAAACTCCATTGTCAAAACATAAAGAAATCAAAGCATTACAACATAGCCCGGGGCACCGAATGATGGTTAGCCCCTTATGGTCTTACAAGACAAATAAAGATCAAGGAAATTAAACAAAGAAAATCCATGAACTCCTTTCTTGCTTCCCAAATCTTGCTAATGAATGCCCAATGAAGTTGATACCATCTTTGCACCACTCCCATAGTGTTCTCTCATCCCAGATCTAACCCCAATCACCAGCAAGAGAAGTCCTAGCCACTGTCCTCGAACAATAGAAATCGAATCCCCACTCATAGCCCAAACTTTGGGCTTAAAAAGGTTGTTCTGGATAGAAGCACGACCATGCTTCCGATCGTGCTTTTTACCGTGCTCTTCACGTGATGTCTTGGCATGTGTTTTCAGTGAGATGAATAAAAAACCTATAATCTGCACGGGGAGAAGTACGGGCACGCTTCTCAACCTTGCTTCCAATTCATGACCATTCTTAGAGCATTGATCTAGTGCTTCCCTTCTTGTGAAACTCCTGTAATCTGCATGGGAAGGGAGCATGGGCGTGCTTTTGACCGTGCTTGCATAGCAAGGACGTGCTCTGGGCAATGTAACTGTGCATCTCTTATGATGAAAAATTCCACTAGGTCCTTAGATTTGCATGGGCAGAAGCACGGGCGTGCTTTCTGATGGTGCTTCCCGTGCTATAGTGCAATTGAGCTCATTTTGCACCGAGTTCATTCCAAATCTTGTTCTCTTTCGCCAAGACTTAATTATCTACATAATTAAACACAAATACTGAAAGTAGAATTGAATATAACAAGCACTCATAAAAAATATTTATAGTACGAGAAAATTTAGTTTTTACCATGGTACCAAAATTAGAAACAATTTTAAGAATTATTAATTAAATTTTCATGAGATAGATCCAAGTATAATGAAAATAATCATCATGAAAAATAATAAAATACTTTGAATCTCCTATAGTCTCATGAGATGAAGGTCGCTAAGCATCAACGTGCACCAAATCAAAGGGAGCTAAAGATATAGTATCACTTAAATTAAAGGAAGACAAGATGTTTATCGAGTTAGTTTAGAAGAGCTTCAATGAAAATTTTCCTTCTTGAATGATCCTAATTTCCCACTAGAAACTAAAGACTTTAATATAGAAAAAAAAAGGCATGACCAAGACAATAATGCCAAAGTGCAAAAGATGCAAAATCAATAAAACTAGTTAGATTTTTTTAAGGAATCATCATAGAAACTAGTTCACATAGGCACCGTACTATATGTTTAGTCCCAAGAATCTCTCCCATTTGAGGATTATGCACACAACAACAATAATTGGAAAAAGGTAACATTAAGATCTAATTCAATCAATTTACTAACAAAAATAAGATTCAAGAAAAATTTTGGAACATAAAAAATATTAGGCATGTTCAATTTAGAGCTACATATTTTACCAAAATGACTAACTACCATAGCATAATTGTTTGCAATGTGGACAAAGGGAACATGACAAGTTATATTTTTGGTGACAAAAGATATCATCATTAGGAGTTATGTGATTGCAAAACTAGAGTTGTAGTACTAAGAGATAGAGTTTGGCCATTGTAGAAAGAGAAAGAGGATGAACCTCTTCTATCAACTAATTGTTTGATAGGATTTTCTAAGTCACTCATGGAAATAGTTAAAGAGATGAGGATGGGCAAGTGGTTGATCCCTCAATGGCAATGGTAGTGTCAATGTGACTGACTGGCTTAGACCCTTGAAAAGAATTCCTTGGAGTCTAATGACCTAATCCAGCTATCTATTATGAAAGCAAATGGTACCAATCCAAGATGAGATGATAAGGCTTTTGCAATACCACAATCAATAATGATGATCCTCCAACAATGAGACTTCAAAGTAGCAAGTCTAGTCACCTTAAACAAAATTTCTCTGATAACAACACCAAGAGAAGGTGAAGACTCTCTATGAAGTTCTAAACCACAACCTAACTCAAATTCATTTACAAGAGCCATACAAAGCTAATAGACTTGCATATCTTCTTGAGTTTAGCATAATTTTAAGCACCTTCATTATATTTTTAAAATGCCTCACTTAAGTGCATTTGGTCCCAAAATGGGCTATATCTTGGATAAGAAATGATCAACAAATTGACCAGATTGTTGTTTAATATAAGCAAGATCACAAAAAAAATTTATATCAAATGGGCCTTTAGTAGAATACCTCTATGTCAAGAAATCCCATACTTTCTTGGCACCTATCCAAGCTTACCATTTGATCTAAGGATAAATGGTGCCACAAAGCTATGTTAGAATTTTTTGGTTTTTATAATCCAAATCCCCAAACCGTTCAAAGAATTCATTATCTTTCTAATCTTTTTCTTGACTTATGGTCATTTGAAAACACCACAATAGATAATTTGAGCTATCAAAAATACCGAAACCCTTTTCCCCTAAAGAAGCTCCATATTTCATTAGTATATAATAGATAATTTGAGCCATAGAGAATAGTTTGAATAGGCTTAGAGAACTCTGATTTATCCACAAGTATTAATCAAAATGGAAGATGAAAACAAAAGATGATTACTAAGGCTGAATTAGGATAAGTACATATGACAGATCAAACTATTGGAATAATTGTTGGAATATGGTGGCTTCTAATGGTGGTGATTTTTCTTTTGGTGGTCACTTGAATGACAAGGAATTTGATTTCAAGGTTGGATTGTTCAAAAGATAGACAAAATGTGATGAATATATTAGCAGTAGCTTTGATACCATGTAGAAAACAAGCTAGATCTTGCTCAAGATGGCATCTTGGATGAGCTTGTAGTCCTAGCAGAAGAATAAGAAGAAGAAGAAGAAGAAGAAGAAGAAGAAAACCTTACAAGGGAGGCAGTGGCTATGTTAGCTTGTACAGAACAAACTTCACAAACCAAAAAACAAACAAACAAAAATTGAATAGAAAAAGAAAAACCCACGATTTCACTTTCCACACTAGAATAAATGTCAGGTGATATGCATTTGTTCTCTTAACTTTAACAACTAAAATTTGTCATTTTCAATAATAGGAATCTATTTTTTTTTTTTTAAACTTCCCTTAAAAATATTGTAAACTAAAACCGAACCGACAATCAAGGGCATGGCCACATAAGAGCTACTAGCTTCTAGAGGTTTTCTCCTATCATATGGTATACTAACAATCCTCATTGCAATGTTCCTTGTTATGGGATTTTCATTACTCAGGCTACTATGTCGATTGTTGTTATGACTACTATTCCAATAATACATCCCAAAAACAAATGTCTTCCATTCACATAATACTTTTACACAAATTAACTACTCCTTGCTCCACATTGCAGCATACTTTAGCACCGTATATATGAAAGAGCATGAAATAGTGGTATTAGAGTGTTGGTACCATGACTGACATAAGAGCCACTTTTCATGTAGTAAAAAATGTGCACATATTTCTATCATCATACTATTACAGTATTGAGAGTCTTAGAGTTGATTACAATACAAATTTTATTGACATTTCATATTAGATTTATCTCTCAACTCCTCTCATCTATTTTATCTTAATCACATCCTTCATGTCCCTCATATACGATTGAACTTTATTGTTATTTGACAATTTTGTATAGGTAATAATTCCTTTTTTGAGTTACATCCTAATCACTTATTTATGAAGGACAAGTAGTTAAAATTGCCATTCTCAAAGTTATCAATGATGTTGATGTGTATCAGCAAACTTTTATTAAAAGTATTGATTCCATGGACTAGTGGAATGCTCAACTTGATTACTTTCATAATGAGGTAGTTCGTAAGTTTATCTAAAACAAAGCTCTTCCTTCTGTCTCTTCTTCTAGTATTCATTATAAATTATAGATGGTTGTCTATCTTACCAAAGTTCGTAAATTCCCCTTTCTCGAAATATCCACTAGAAGTATTGCTCTTTTTCTCTTATTCATCTGAATTTTTGGGCTCATGTCACTTTTTTTGTCAATGTGGATATCTATATTTTCTTCTAATAATTAATGATATTTAAAGGTTCTATGTTGTATTATTTTCAATGTTCGTCTAGATGCCTGGTCTACAATTATTAAACTCTATGAACATATAAAAGGTAAATTCTTCACATTTTCTAGTTATCCAACCTAATCAAGTCAGTGAATTTTGTTTTGTTTTTGTTTTTTTTTTTGGATAAATAGATGACCACATAATTTAACTCTCAACTTTGAATTAGAAGAGAAATGAAATATCAGCTCTTCTATTGTAGCGGTGATAACCACTATTATTATTAGGCATTGTTTTTCTTGACTCCCTCATATAAATAATATGAAATTGCTAAGCATATATGCATCATATTATTAGTATTATATTATCTTTAGATGCATTTTTCTTACTAGTGTTTTACTATAACCACAACTATTTACACAATTAATTAAGTTTCTTATTTTATTCTTAGTGACATTTCTCCCCTAACAACTGAATGCCACAAATACCTACTACTATCTCCTTTACCTTTTGAGTTTTTTTTACAACCCTCTATCTCTCCCCAAATGATATTTCACAATTCTACATCATTAAATAGGTATTTATCAGCTAGACTCAACTAGAGCGCTCTTGTGTCACATCCAACCCAATACAACAAATCTCAATAATTTTTGTAATGGTATACTAAAAATGATGTAATTTGCACCTAGACTGATTAACAAAAACTTGAATATGGTTCTTGGGAAATGTAGACTTCTCTTGACTTGGCTATTATTGAAACTAGTCATGTTAGGCTTGGCAAGCCCTTTTTGCACTAATTTTTGGTGGGATCTCAAACATGCAGGTTTATATAAATATAATCTTACATGTATTCTTAAAAACTGTGTAGTTTCTTACTAGATCATCTACCACTAGTTTGACCCTATTAAACCAAACACAAAAATTAAGGAAGTTGGTTCTCCCTAAAAAACTATATAAGTTAAGACCATCTACTAAACTATGTGATCTAGGTGGTTCAATTGTGGACTGATTGATCCGAGCGCAATTCACATGATTTTAGAGGGTCTCAAATAGTATTTTTTTAACTGATGCTTAAACAAAATGGTGTTGTTTTCAAGATGGTTTATTTTGTTTATTATTTTATATACATTTAGTATAGAGGTACTAAGTTTTTGGTTTTTAAATATGAGATGAGACTTATTTTGTTTAATATTTTTTGGTATTTGATTTAAAAATTGATTTATTATTGAATATATCATATTTTATTGCTTTATTTATTTTTAATTACAAAATCTTTTTTCGATCAGATTTCAACCAACTTTGCTCCTATCGAATAACTAAACCATCCCTAGCCTTCTCCTATTCAAAAGTCCGCATTGATTTTGGTTACCTAGCTTCAAAATGGAATGTGCAAGTATCACAACAAGAAATCAAGTATTTAGTGGCAATTTTTAGATAATTTCCTTGCGGTTCTACCAGCTGCTAATTGTCCTCGGTGGTAGTTAATAAACCACCGCTAATTCAGGCGTCACCAATGCATTTCGCGGTGGTTATGATCCATGACTGGAATAACCACCGCTATATGTGTGATGAACATAGCGGGGGTTTGAAACCACTGTTACACCCGCCGCCATATGTCACCATCGCTCTCATAGTATGCATTTCGCAACGAGTGTAAACCGCCATGGATTGGGCCGCCAAATGCAAATTAGAAATGATCATTTAAGTTTTATTTGGGGGCATTTTGAACCGCTGCGATTCTGAATACATTTTTAATTTTATTTCCCAGACATTTGGAATTTTCATTTGGGGGCAGTTTGAATAGCCGCGATTGAGAAAATTTTTTTTGTAGAATTATTATTATTTTTTAGGATAATAAAGATTTTATATTAATGATGAAGAAGACTACAAAAATTAAATATCCACCGAGTTATACATAATAAGAACTTGACAAAATACAATGACTGATGAAAAAAATACAAACCTATATTTCAATGCACATAAACATATATTAAAATTAAAACAACTAATGAAGTTTTTTCGGCATTGTTAGAGAACTATTTCCCCAATAACTAGTTAATCAAATGAAAATAGTTTCAATAGATTTTATGCTAAATTAGTTCATCAATTTACTAACAATCATCGAGTGAAGCTTGAACCATAAGTTGAACTTCATCTTGTTTACAAATTATACTTATAAACAACCCTTGAGACACCATATTCATCATTTGATTCTCTAATCATGTCAACTGCAGCTTTTGCCTGATCCAACCAATTTTAAAGTGCAACAATTAGTGAAATTAATTCAAGCATCCCAATATCATTATCTCCATCACTGATAGGTATAATTTTCTGTAAATTTTTAAGAGACCAAATAAGGTTTAGTACAAGATCAAGTACAAATAGTTTGAATAGTTTCATTTGAAGCATACCTCTTCATGGGGTTTATTGAGGTGATCCAGCAAATAGCTTGATGCTTCAGAAGCATCCAGGTTTGTTTCTTCCAAAAAATCTGGAACATCAATATTCTTCCCACGTTGCTGAATCAGGTCTTGAAGGTTCACATTTTATGTAAATTGGTTTAGCATCAATAAGGTGTTGTTGTTCACGATAGCACAAACTAGTATCTCTTTGGCTTCTTCATGCTTCTTTTTTATCATTGTGCAAATCCGTGAGAGTCAAAAGCATCAGGGTCATATACCATCTTATTGAGCATACATCTATCAAGAATGGGCAAACTTATGATAAACCTTCGAGATGAATTCATGATAACAAAGCACACCTATATAATCCAGTAGCCAACTATCTTATACATATACAACTAATCATGAGGAAGAACACTCAATGCTATACCATGAAGATGAATTCATGAGACTAACTAATTAAAAACAAGCATCATATATCAGAAACATAGAACAAAGAGTGTTGTCAAACATGCAATCCAGCAAATAAATATATCAAAATAAGTAGAATGGAAAAAACGAGTATATAAATGGATTGTCTGGCACCAGACGAACCTATGGAAAGGTTTCAAATGCATTTTATCAAGTCTGAAGGATGACAGAGTACAGTGGAAACATATATATAGTTTGTTGCATTTGAAATTATCATTTAATCAAACATCTACTCAAATTGAAACTCCTTCAAATTCTTTATCCATTCAAGGTATGCATATGGTTACACAATGGCCAATGTGATGGCAACTCAGTTGTAATAGATGCAAATGCAAGACAAAGATAGCATCATATACTAATGATAGCAACTGAGAAACAATTAATAGGATGAGATTAATTCTCCAAGTTTACTAATTTAAGACTTGCAACTGACTTATAGGCTGAGTGGCTCCAACTGAGTGCTTGATAGCCTCCCCAGTGACTTTCTTGACAAGAGCAAAAGCAAGGTAGCCCTCCTCATCCTTCAACTTGGTGTTGTGCTTCATGTCCTTAATCCAATGCTACAACCCACCAAAGCATACAACAAACATTCAAAGCGCATATCAAAAGGAACAATTTTTTTTATTATTAAAAACAAGAATGTCAGAATCAATCTAACAAAAACACACAGAAGAAACACCAATGTGCCAAAAAAATCAAGAACTCACTATCAACCCATTAATAAAAAAATAGAAAATTTACATCATAGGTTAGATGTAAGACACTTGACTCTCATTGAATAGCTCGATTCCACATAATCAGACATTGATCTAAAAATATTGTAGAAAATCTTTAATTACCTACAGGTGGAAACCCTAATGCCAGTAGCCTTGCTCGAAAGCGAGTAATTCTCATCGGCATTTGTCGAAACCCTAACCAAAACCTTCTTTTTTCTATTAGGTGAACAAATAAAAGACCCATTTTGGCCGCTAACTTTTCTTGGAGCTACAACCCCTAATGCCATTAGCCTAATATTACACATGAAGGATTTAAACTATAAATCTCTTTCCTGAGACAGAGTTTACCATACTGAAATATTAGTTAAGAGTTTAACCTAAATATAGATGTACGTTCAAAGTTACATGAGGTACCAATTTTAGGCCAATATGAAGTTAGTATGAAATCTAAATAACTCACATCATCAAGCTCGTTTGCACATGCTTCTGCCTTTTCTACATTTCCCTCATCCTCAATTACTATTAGAACTTCAAAGTTCTTTGAAAAATTTTGGCTGCCATTAACAATCTCCTTGTGTGGACCTATTGGACTTTCAGTTCTTGGAACCTAACAAATGAACATAGCAATAGTGAGCAAATGGATTTGCAAATGTGATAGTGTTCGCACTAACCAATTTCTTATTAGATTATGCTGAAACTTCTAGCGATTTCTTGGAGAACATGGCATAACAACATTAATCATAATTTGAGTTCACGAACATTTGGGAGATCAAAAGTTTTATTAACTAACTTTCTCTTCGCAGAAGAATCCTTAAAATGTATCAAGTAATTTGAAATCCCAATATCTTCTTTCAACTCCTGAAACATATATTCATATTACATTATAAAATTAGCATCATCGGATAATACATAAATCCTCATAGGTTGAACACAATTGATGTCAAAATGCTAATAGCTGAGAATGCTTATGGAAACCTTGCAAAATCAAAATACATATTAACTATGATGGAGATTACACAGGTATATTGGCAAGTATGAACCAATGAAAAAAAAGGGAAACCAAGCAAAGAAACAAGGGCTTTTCTTCTCTAATTTAAACAAGAACAAGAAAAGAATACCAAGATCAAGTCGTTGTGGTGCAAAGGCACATGTTTGAATTAAGGATCAGGAGGAGAAAAGGGGCATGAACAGAAGTTACCAGTTCTAGATTGAATTAAAATCCTAATTTTAATGCAATTGAGTCTACCAAATAAGTAAAGAAGGCAAATTCTTCGCAAATCTAAGAAATATAAGAACATAAAGCTCATCTAAAGTTAATATTCCATATCATACCACATCACAGATTGAACCTAAAACTAATATAGAGCTAAGATTGATTGAACACCTAAAAAAATAGAAATATATTAATAAAAAAATCAATCATTGTTAGATAATCTCAGACCAAGCAAATCATGCAAACATTGACAAATTAGGGAAAAATGAATTAGGGAATGAGAGGACAAGGGAAATCAGCTTCACTGGTTATGCTGCTATACAAATTTGGAATTCTTAGCATCCACCTCTATAAATTAAGAAACAAAACAATAGATTAGAATAAAGGATGCAAAAGAATTGGAGAGATGGAGATGGTGATGGATCTACCAGTGAGGCCGGCGGTGAGCTTCATGGTGAGGCCTCCAGTGAAAATACCATTGTTTCTACAATTTTGCAGATTATGTGTTGTCCTTCATCTTCTCAAGCTACGGCGTTCGACACTGAAAATCTAGTGGTCGATGCTGATGGATCTACTAGTGAGGTTGACTTCGAAGATCCAAGTGTCGATCGTTGTAAAAATACAATCAAGAGGAAAAGGTGAAGATGAAAACACGGCTTAAGTAAAATTAAAAAAACAATTTAAGGCTTAAGTGAAGTTAAAATCAATAACATAAGGGTAATTTTGGAACACATGATAGTTTCATTGTAACCTCCCTTGGGATGTTGCTACTCATGGCAGTTACATTACAATTGTTGTGAATTCATTGAATTTCATGGTAGTTATTCACAATAACTGCTAGAAAATTCAATGAATTCACGGCCAAGTTTCAACCGCCATGTGAATGACCGGGAATATGAATATTCTTGGCGGTTTAAAGCAAATTGTCGCAAAATGAGCGACGCAAAGTGCATGTTTCCTTGTGGTATATGAATATTCCTCTAAGGCAAGAATTGCAATTAGTTTTTTAAGAAAACTTAAAAAATTGGGTCTTCTTACCCTAACCAGATGGTTTTAAAAAAAATTATACTTATGACATATATGACTCGCACATGAGTTTCTCTATCTTTTGGGTGCATGATAAAATTTTGAGGGTTCTAAAAGAAAATTATTCTTATGACATATATGACTCCCACATGAGGAAACTATCGAAATATTGGTAGAAAAAATATCTTAAGAATATTCACTACCTTACTACAATCTTATTAACTCTCCAAAGTAAGCTACTCCTTTATTGGGCAGCTAGTTTCCCCATTTTTCTCTCAACTCAAAGGTAAGGGTTTCAATACAACTTATGGTCTATCCAGATTTCTATAAAAAAAAAAAAGGAAAAGAAAAAAAATCCCCAAAGATATCTATGTATGGAAAAACATTTTGGAATGTTATGCACAATTATCAAAAGGAAAACAAAAAGAAGCTTTAATTCTCAAATTAAGCCCTCTAAAATTTAAAGACAAACTCTTTAGTCCTCATATTTCAAATGCTACTTTTAATCCCTTTATTATTTTAATTTGGAAATGTTAGTTCATAGAGTAACAATTGTTAGGTTTGTTTTTTTATTTTGCTAACGTGGCATTTTTATATTAAAATATTATTTAAAAAAGGGAAAATCAAATAAGAAAACTTAAAATAAAACTCGAATTCGGATCCAAACTAGTGGATCTGAATCCATTGCCATGACCTAAAATTCCCAATCCCAAAATTCCCAAACATCTTCCACCCCTCATCACTAGCGAAGCTTTCCCCACTAAGCCCCCACAATTGTGCTCAAGGCAATCGCCAACAAAGCCAAACCTTTTTCAACCTATCTATAACCTTCATCCAGCCCTTCTCTAGCCTTCATTGGCTTGATAAAGTACTCTTCTCTTCCACCCTCTTTCTTTGGAGGAATTATCATCTAGATTAAGGGAACTCTAATTTCTCATTATTTTTTTGTTCTTTATGTTTATGTTTGAATTAGATTTCAATGAAGTTTTGTGACTGGAGGCTAATGACGTGATGTATGGAATGTAATGTGGGATGTGCTTTAGTTCTTCCATACATTTAGTTTGACAATGACGAAGAGCTTTTTCTTTTCTTTCTTTTCACTTAGAAAGTACCTACTTCACTCCTTTTTGTATTGCAATCATCTAGATTGGTATGCTTTAGTAGGACCATCATCCTTTTTTATAACCTTTATGTGTTATAGTTTATCAAGTCCTGATTTCTTGAATTAGTGATAAGTGCTTGTGTTATAATAATACGAAGTGTTATTATCTTATAATGAGCATTATCTTTATCAGATTTTATCACTAAATTGTGTGCATTTGTGTGCTTTTGTGCATTGTAGGTTTGTGGAGCTATTTTGGAGAAGAAGAACAAAGTTAGATCGTGTTTGCCATTGTTAGGGAGTTTTCGGGCCAAGCAAGGAATAAGGCACGAGCCTAGATTTGTGAGTGTGTGCCAACCTCCTTTGGAGGGGCACAAAGGCAGTCACACTCACAATAAGCCTAACTCGTGTAGCTTACGAGAACTTCACCAATAAGAATATTTGAAGCAATCGGCACGGTTTACCGTTGATTGTGTGCCCAATTCAACGGCCTCGATAAAGAACGATGAATTCAGGAGCGTTTCGGCAAAAACACTATAGCAGCACCGTAGCAAGTTACTGTTCACTGTTTGCCGAAAATCAGCAATCCAGAAATTTCACACGGGCGTGTAGAATTTCCACACGGCCGTGTGAAATCCCGATTCAACCGATTTAAAGCCGCGACTCAACATTATAAAAGCCCTATTTGGAGACTTTTTAACAACTTTTTGCCAATCTTTTCTTCCAACATTTGGAGGGTTGCGGCTAGAGTTTCGGAGAGGACTTTGTGGAGGATTGAGGCGCGTCATCGGCATCGTCATCGACGTCCAGCGGCCGTACAAGACCACGGTCACACCATACGCAAGGGGGTTTTCATCTATGCTTTCAATTTGTATTCCTTTTCATATTTTGATGGATTTGTATAGCTCCATGAGGAGCTAAACCCCTTGTGGGTATTCGGACTTGTAAACCCTAGGATTATTATATTTCTTTGACATTGTTATTATGTTTTTCCATTATTGATGAATAAAATTGAGTTTCAATATTAATTGCATCTTGTAATTGGTTTCCCTTAGCCGTGACACTAGGGTTGAGAACAATATAGGTTATCCTTTGGAGGTGTGACAACTCCTATAGGGTTAGACTACTTAGGATTGAAGAGGGTCGAGAGGGTGAGTCGTGAGGTAGAGAAACGTCCCCTTTCCTCTCCGGTGTGATTCTCCCTACCTCCGTGTTCCATGATTTCTTAGCGGTCGAGATAGAGTGAACTGCTAGGAGATAAACTCCCCTAGGGCTTAGTTGCGCGAGTAACAGAGTGAAGGGTTGAAGTGAATCTTAGTGCTGGGGCTTAATTTAGACTAGGGTTCTTTCACCTGGACCAAAGGATTAGAGCTTTACATAGGAACAGGGTTTATCACTAGGAATCCCTAGAATTTAAAGCAATTCCACACAGTGTGAGGCTTAGAAAGACGAACTCCCCTAGGTCTTAGTTGACAGGTCAACAAGAGTCAAGGGTCGTAGTGAAACCTAATACCGGGGCATAGTGTCGGGGTTAGTCACGGTTGACCTTAGGTTTGGGACCATGTGAAACCTAATAGAAAAGTATAATAGCATTGTCTTGCACTAGAAGCATAAATCTAGCTTGTCCAGGTACCCAACTTTACTCATCGATTGTCCTTCTTTATTTACTCCTACTTGCACTCTCTTACCTTCCATATTTCTATTCTATTTATTACTCTTTATAATTGTTTTTACACTCACTCATTGATTCTCTTCACACTCACCGTACACCGCTTAGCTAAATAGTGAAATCTTTCCCTGTGGATACGACTACCCACTCACCAAGTTAATATTATTACTTCGACAAGCCCGTGCACTTGTGGTACGCACTCACAAGGAGTGTGTGAATTGGTTCATTAATTCTGCCTTATATTGGCATGCTTATGCATGCATAAGCTGAATTTATTAGTCACAAAGTTAAAATCTTGAGTATGCTCAATATGTGTACAGTATAAACCATTAAATATGTGACAAATCATAATAAATCTTAAAATGATGATAGATTTGGACCACCAATCTATTATTGTGCTTTTATGTAATGCTTTTAGTCTACTGAATTGGTATAATCTTCAATTAGTGGTTTCTATATATGGATATGGCCCTAACAAAAACATTAGGTCTAAGGATGTAGGAGAATCATAAATATATGACTTGGTGTCAATTTTGTCTAGGGAGAAAGGACCATCATATATATAAAAACAACTATACAGAAAATTTGAGTGTATTGCTTGACTGTAATATTTGTTCTCTAAACATAACTAAGCATACTATTAACCTTTTTGGTTAGTAATATATGTCTTTTGGTGATTATGATGGTTAGGCTCAAAGAAATAACAAGTCTGTTACTAAAAAAATCCATAATAGAGAAGTAAGTTAGTAGGCCTCTACAACATTTGAAGTTCTAGTCTTCTTAACACAATTAAGCATAACAACTGTTACATCTAAAGTAAATCCTTAACTTTGATGTAAGGATGTAGTTTTTGAGATACATTTAGTTAGTGTGGTTTATATTCTTGTCGCAAACCTTACAAATGATATATGAAACTTTATGAAATGCAAGATTGGAACGGTTTTATTAATTGCATGTTAATTTGGCTCACAAGTTAATTGGTATTTGATATGGTGTTGTTTTTGGTTATTGTTGGTTTGTTTAATATATCCAAAAGATATGAAGAATATATAGACTATATCAATTGCTATATTTCATATGACCAATGAAGTTAGAATTGTTTGGATTCATTGTTATTTTTTATCATGGTTGTTTTTATTTAACATATCCAATACAATGCAGTAAATCAGAAAACAAAAAATTCAAGCTAAATTTTCCATTGACCTAAACATCAAATAAATGTAAAACATTTTATAGAAGAAAACATCAACAGAATGCACATTCTTTAACATTCTTAGCTGCCAACCTATCATTATGGAATCTATAATCAATAAGACTTAAAACATTGATAAAAATAAAATCTAAAGCTAAGACTAAATCTTATAAAATCTAAGATTTACTATAAGACAGAAGGAGTTTGATGACTTCCACTTCTAGGTTATAACAATAATCTCTTAGTAATGCCCTTAGTGGTATTGTAAGAAAAAGAAAAACTGCTAGCACCTAATATAAGTTTTGAAGCAATCATCATGCTTCGATTTTCTTTTTAAATAAATTAAGAGTTTAAGAGTCGGTTGAAGTAGTTTGCTTCAACGAAATAGTACATAGATTAAAATCTGTTGAATAGATTACTATTTAAACATCCACAAGCAAATGCAAACACCATCTAGACCTTGTAAATAGTACTTCCAAAATTCACTAAATTTATAGAAACTAGAAATTGAAAATGATCTATAGCAAAATTAAAAGAAATAAGAAATCAAAACTCAAAGGATATATATATAAAGAATGCCAATTAGGATTAAACTAAATCTAAATATAATTTCTCCATAGAAAGATTTAGGAAGAGATATCTAACCAGGCTCAATCAATATTGTAGTTCTTCATATGTGAATTCCCCTCTTTTTAAATAATATTTTAATATGAAGAAGTTGCATCAGCAAATTTGAATGGCAAAACATATTGCTAGTTATTATGTGAGCTACCATTTCCAAACTAAGCCAATAAAGTGATTAAAAAGGTGACAATTGCGGTTGTGTGTGTGTGTGAAGGTGCTGATTTCAAATTTAAGAAGGGCTAATTTGACAATTAAACCCAAGAAGAAAAATAGAGCTTTTGCAAAACTTGAATATTTTAAGTAGGCATAAAGTCCTAAACTCCCATAAAGCCCTAAACTCTAAACCATTATTTAAAATCTATCAAATGACAACAATTGATAATAGGTGACCTTATACAAGTATCAATGTAAATATATGCAAGCATGTGTGAACAAATTTCTCAAAGTTTTTAATTTAAATAAAATAAATTGAATTATGTATTAGCATTATTAGTTTAAAAAAATATCAATGTAGTTCTTGTATTTTTAATTTTTATTAAAATTACACAACATAGCTCATATAGCACATATCTTAACAACACAGTATATATTTTAATTTTTGTAAAATAATTTTGAAGATACGGACAATTGATGACCACAAGGCTAATGTGATAAAAAATGAACAATATATCTTTCAAGCAGTGTTCGAAAAATCGGCCTACGCGGCGCCTACGCGCTAGAAGGTGGTAGGCCGACTTGTTTTTGCGAAAAACGGTGAAAAAATCGGTGTTGGCTTTCCATAAAAAAAAACGACGCCCAGGCACCGCCTAGGCGGGTTGGGCGGCGGGCTGGGCGGGCTGGGCGGCTTTTGGAAAAAAATTTAAAATTTAATGTTTTTAACTATTTTAAAACCCCCAAATTAATGTTTTGTGGGACTTGTACTTAATTTTTTTTTCTTAGGGGTATATCCGTATATATGAAAACTTTTTATGGTTATATTTATAATTTAAAACTCGCGCTCGAAGGACATGGTGAAGAACACTATCATAAATCAAATGTTGCATGGGCTCTCACCATGGATCCACGCTCAAGCTCGCAAGCCTCTTCTCCAACGGGTTAACAGATTAAGAGAAAGAATATTACCAAGAACGCTTCATTCTCTTCATTCCTCATACAGTCTTACAAGACCCCAACAAGTGATTAGAACTTGGAGGAACACTTGGATGATTAGAAATTTATAATCAACCCCTTACAAGACCCCAACGAGTACCCCTAGCTTAGAGCGAAGCATTGATGCCGTTGAACAGCTTCTTCTCCACGGTTAGAGGTTAGTACAATGAGGATAAATAGTTGGGATTTATGTTAAGGGATCAGTGGATTGTATGATGATTAACAATATGAATGTATGATGTAGTAATAAATGAATGAGATGTAAAATTGGAGGTTTTCTTTGATGTTCTGTTGTAGAGAAAAGAATTATGATGTAGCGCTCACCATGTGTTCGACGAAATGCTTGTATAACTAATTGCAGTCCTTGTTCTATGATGATGTAGAGAAAAGAATTATGAAGGTTTGATATGAGATAAATGGAGATTTTAGTCCTTGTTCTATGATGATGTTCATGCTTGTATAACTAATTGCTCAAGAGTATGGTTTCTATGTTATGGAGTTAGAACTTAGAAGGGAGCATGCATGCACTTGTGATGTTTGATGAAATGTCTAATGTTATAGAATTAGTTTAATAGTTTGTTAGTTTGGTTATTTTCAGGTTTCTAATGGCTACGAATGAATCTTCTGGGCATCTAATTCAATGGCATCTTCAGATAATTCATTGAAGCGTAATTCAAGTGATGTGGGGTGGGAGTTTGCGGTATTGGCGGATCCTACTAATCCAGATAAGTTAAAGAGTTAGTTTTGCATGAAAGTGGTTAGTGGTGGAATATATAGAATGAAGAAACACATAGCCAATATCAAGGGAAATGTATCCTCATGTTAAATGTGTACGGAGGAGGCTAAAGCCAAATGCAAAGTGGCAATAGAAGAAGCAAAAAGAAAGAAACTAGATAAAACTAGACATGAGTTGGAGAAAAGAGAAGAAGTTTACATTACTCCGATTGATGAAGAAGACTATGAAGATGTTGAAGTTGGAGGGTCAATGAAAAGGCCACGCGTTCGTGGGCCTATGGATAGATTTACATCGTCTATTAATCCCCAAGCTTCATTGGGTGTGTCTATGCGGCAACAAAATATTCAAGATGTCATTGATAAAAATAGAAGACATGATATGCATCGATTTTTGACAAGATGGATCTATGAGGCGGGCATTCCTTTCAATGCTATTGATAAGCATAGTTTTATACAATTTGTGGAGACGGTTGGAATTTATGGCAAGGGTTATCGACCTCAAAACCAATATGAATTAAAGGAGCCACTATTGAAGGAAGAAGTTGAGAGAACTAAAGGAATTATTAGGGACCATGAAAAAGAGTGGGAAAACAATGGTTGCTCAATCATGACCGATTCTTGGTCGGATCGAAAAAGGAGAAGTATTATGAATCTATGTGTCAATTCTAGCAAAAGCGCAATTTTCCTTTCTTCCAAGGAAGATTCCGAAGAAGCAAACACCGGGCCATATATCTATCACTATGTCGACAAGTGCATTGAAGAAGTTGGAGCACATAGAGTAGTTCAAGTGGTCACGGACAATGCTTCTAACAATATGGCGGCGGCAACAATATTGGAAGAGAAGAAAAGACCATCTATATTTTGGACTTCATGTGCCACACACACATTAAACCTCATGCTTCAAGGAATAGGGAACCTACCTAAATTTAAAGGAGTGATTGAGAAGGCAAAGGCATGTACTATCTTCATCTACGCACATCACAAAACATTAGCATTGATGAGAAAGTATACGAAGAAAAGAGACATAGTAAGCCCGGGAGTCACAAGATTTGCAACTTCTTTTCTATCATTGCAAAGTTTAATGGAGAAGAAAAGCGAGTTGAGAACTATGTTTGCTAGTAGTGATTGGGATAAGTGCAAGCATTTCCAATCAACAAAAGGGAGAGCAACTTATTCAACCATTATGAATGTGGGTTTTTGGAATGGAGTAGGATTGTGCTTGAAAGTATTTTCTCCTTTAGTTAAGGTGCTTCGCCTTGTTGATGGGGATAAAAACCCATCAATGGGATTTTTGTATGGAGAGCTTCTTCACGCTAAGGAAGAGATTAAAGAAGCATTGAAGAATCAAGAGGCCCTCTATCGAGAAGTCTTAGAAATTATTGAAACTAAAGCTCGTGATAGACTTGATCGTCCATTACATTTGACGGCATACATCTTGAATCCTTATTACTCCTATAAAGACGAAATGATACAAAGCAATTCGCTGTCATGGATGGGCTACTCGAATGTGTTGAGAAATTTTTCCCCGATTTTGATGCTCAAAATGTTGTGTTGAATGATGAATTGTTGAAGTATAAGAATAAAGAAGGTAGCTTTGGGAGACCGGCGGCCAAGATGGGATGCACTAAAACCATTGACACTTTTGATCCGGGCATGCATATTTACAATTCTTTATTTTCTTTAGCACTAATTGATATATTTTTTTCTAATATTGTTCAATTTGTGCTTTCTTAGTTGGTTGGTGGGGCACTTATGGAAATGGTGTACCAAATTTGCAAAGAATGGCAAGAAGGATCCTCTCATTAACATCAAGTTCATCCGGGTGTGAGAGAAATTGGAGCACATTTGAGGGGATACAAACAAAGAAAAGGAATAGACTAGATACAACAAGGTTAAATAATCTAGTCTATGTCCAATTCAATTCCAAGATGAAGGAGAAGAGGGAAAAGGTAATGAAGATGGGAAGAGATGTACGTCTTGCTAATGATGCAAGTAAGGCTCAAGGATGGATTGTAGAAGATAGTGATGAAGATGTTGAGGAAGAGGGAATGGTTGGAGAAATGGATAGCGGTAGAGGAAGTAATATGAATTTTCAAGTAAGAGAACTTCATGAAGAAGATTTTGTTTCAGATGAGGAAGAAGATGAAGAAGAGGTTGAGTTCGAGCCGGACACGGAAGGAGTCTTGGAGGGCTTTCAAGAAGAGATAGATGCCTAAGTTTTCAATTTCTATGTTTGTTTTTGTTGTCATATATGCTAGACACTTTTATTTTGTGGTAGTAGTACTTGATTGTCTTTGCATGGGTTTAGAGTCTTTAAACACTTTTATTTTGTGGTAGTATATTTTGTGGTGGTAGTACTTGATTGTCTTGGCATGGGTTTAGAGTCTTTAGACACTTTTATTTTATGGTAGTAGTACTTAATTGACTTGAGTTTATAATTTTATATGTATGTTTTTATGATAAGTTTTCGTTTTAGAGTTGTTTGGATTCTAGAAGCTCTTGTATTATTATTTGATTGTTGATGCATCAATTTGGTTGTTGGTAAATGTCTATTTGGGTATTATATAGAATTAAAATTATATTATAAATATATATTTTTTCTAAAAGGGTAAAACCGCCTAGGCCCCGCCTAGGCTCTCTGGGCGCTAGAAGGTGGCTAACCGCCCGACTAGCGCCTAGCGTTTTTTTGAACCTTGCTTTCAAGCCATGAATTAATTATAAACCAACATTTTGCTTTAAATCAAATTATGGATTTCTTGTCAGGAAAATTAATAGACTACTATATTTGCACATATGAAACAAGAATATAATCCTAAGTTAACAAGAATTTGAATATGTAGAATATTAGATATCTAATTTCACCATTAAAGATTATAATAGATCAATCAACTTTATTCTGCTTTTAATGAATAGAGTATTCATAAGAACTATAGATCTGAACCACTAGTGTTGGTTTTTATATTATGTTTGGTATCAAAAATTAAATTTCCTAAGTGAATTAATATCTTAAATAATTATTAGAATTAAAATATAATTTTATACAACTATGAACTAGGAACAGTTGATTTATTAAATCTAAACCAAGTTTGATTCTGAAAGTTAATCAAAATAAAATTTAATTAATCATTATATCTTAATGAAAACATTAAATCAAGGATATAGGATTTCAAATTTTATTATTAGATATCTAATTTCACCATTAAAGATTATATATATATATAGATTCATCACTAGTAAATGTCCCCTGATTTTAAATCAGGGGACATTCCAAAGAAACTATTAGATCACCATCTAATGGTTGATGTGTAATTATGAAAAGGGAACATAGATGGCAACTTGGGTGATGGAGGGCCGCCAGCGATCATTTGGAACAAGAAGGATGGCAGGTTCGAGACAGGGACAAGCAAGCATTCCTTCATCTTGGCCTTCATCGTCTACTCTGCCACCTCCGACCATGCCTAGTGCAATTCTATAATCGTCATCTCTACCTAGTCTTACATCTCCATAATCCCTAATCCCATAGTTAGGATTTTGATGGAATTCATCTCTTCAACCTAGAATTTCATGGCTTCATTCTTTGATTTCTATTTCAGGATGTGGTCCTCCCTCACAATCCACCTTAGAAGTCCATTGTTTGTGATGATTGGTTAAAATCTCTACTTCTTTGTGCAAACAATTTACATGCATTAGAGGTTAGTATTGTTATCTCATTTTATAGTAACAAAAAGAATTGTTTAAATTGTATTTTATACTATTACGTAAAAAATTTCCTATTATTATCTTATGAGAAAAGATAGAAAGACAACTCCAAATTTGGTGACCCTAGAAAGTTGAAGAATGTAATAATTATGGTCGTATTCGCTTGTCATGCCATTTATCTATGCCTACTACACATTATAATATTACTAAACTTCTAATATCAAAAACCATTTATGACAACTACCATGTTGAATATCCTAACAAGATTTCACCTAGAACACACAAGCATAAAACAATTTATGAGATGTGAATTTCAATCCGTGCAATGCTCAAGTTATTGTTTTCTTTTACCTCTTCATTTTTGCCTTTTCCTTCAATTCCTATAACATTTGTTCCACATTCAAAAATAAATATTTTTGTAAGTATATCTTTGATATATTCTAATTGGTTGTAGTTTTTTTCATAGGAAATCATGGCTGATATCACTGATAAAATTTGCAAATATGATAATTTAATATTTGAGGATATTAAAATAGATATAAATGAGCTTGGGTTATGTGGGTTAAATGAAGAATGTGGTGGTGTGACACTAAAGATTGATAGCCAACAACTTGAAGGTGGACATGAATTGGCAACATGAGATGGTTAAGAAATGACAATGAGTCTACAGTCTCAAGATGAACAGGAGGTAAGAATCCCATTTGTTGGTATGGAGTTCAACGACGAGGATGAAGCATTTCGATATTTCTTGGATTATGCAAAGTCCAGAGGATTTGGGGTAAGAAGGAGTCATGCATATTGTTCATCTCGTTCTCAGTTAATTATCTGTCGACACTTTGTTTGTGATAAGGAAGGAGCTAAGTGTATGACAAACAAAAGGCAACTGGGAAAAACTGTTCAAAGACATAAAGATACAAGGACAAATTGCAAAACTCGAATGGTAGTGTCAAAAATGAAGAGTGGACTATGGACCATAAAGGCCTTTGATAATGTACATAACCATTCTTTACTAAGTGCTCCATGAAGATGAGGTCTAACCACCAGATTAGTGGGGCATCCAGAAGTTTGATGGAAACATTGCATATGAGTAGTGTTGGACCGAGCCAAATAAGTGAAATATTGAATGAAACACTTTCAAATACTGGATCTGCACTAATTACCCGGGCTAACTGTTCCAATCATTTGATAAGAGTTTGAAGCAATAATATTAGGCAAGAATGGATGGCTATTGTTAGGATTTTCAAAGAAAGAGAGCTCAATGATTATTTTTTTTTTCTTTGATATGGATCTTAATGAGTTTGTCAGACTAGATGTGTCTTTTGGGCAAATGGAAGATCTAGAGTGGCATACATAATTTGGAGATGTTGTCATTTTTTACACTACTTATAAAACAATGGGATTTGATTTCCACTTTGCTCCTTTTGTTGGAGTCAACCTTCATATGTAGTCTATTTTATTTGGTTGTGCTTTAATCGCAGATGAAAAAGAAGAAAGTTTTTTATGAGTATTCCAAACATAGTTGAAATATATGCTAGGGAAACATCTACAAACCATTCTTGTAGATCAAGACTTGGCTATGGGGAAGGTCATTGCAAAAGTTTTTCCCAATTGTGGCCATCGACATTTCTCTTGGAATATTCAAAGAAATTCAATGAAGTATTTAGTACATTTGAAGAGCAAAGAGGGCATTATGAGAGACTATAACAATTGGTTGCACCGTAGTGAATCGATTGGAGCATTTGGAAGTGGATGGTGTGAACTTAAAGCAACATACAACATTGATGATAAACATTGGTTGAGTAAGACGTATGAAATTTGAAATAAATGGGTTTCTCTATATTGGCAAGATATATTCATAGCTGAAATGACCTCTACCCAACACAATGAAAGTATCAACTTATTTTTTGATGGCTTTATTAAGGCACAAACTCCACTGGATGAGTTTGTTATATAGTATGATAAAGCTTTGTTTTCCCAACGAAATGATGAAGAAAATGAAGACTTCAAGACTTTGAACTCCATATCTAACTATCACACAAGTCTTCCAATTGAGAGGCATGCATGATGTTTATACAAGAGTTGTGTTTAATACCTTTCAAGTAGAGCTGAGAGAAAGTGATAGTTTGCTTGTTGAATGAGTTCAAGATGTGTTGGATAATGCTAAATATACAATCTGTAATCAGATTGTTGTATTTAGTAAAGATTGTAGTGAAGATGGGGAGCCTTCCTCGATGTGCTCTTGTAAGAAGTTTGAGAGAGAGGATGTGTTGTCACCATATTGAAAATATTAAAGAAAGATGAGGTTGCAAAGATTCCCAAAAGATATATTCTACGTCATTGGACTATGGATGGAAGATATAGGTCAAGTGTTACGAGGGTTGAGACACTCAACAATGCCTTTACACCCTTGATGAAGTGGAATGCACAAAATATGTGTTTTCGTATTGCACAGTCTATATCATCTCTAGAGATGTATGAGAAAATTATGCCTAATATCAAAATATCTCCATTGGTCACCACATTATGGCCAAATATCAAAATGGGTATCACACTTCAATTCATTTCTTTTTGGATACCATAGTTTGATTTCATTCCAACGGGAAGGTACCCTGCCATTTCCGATGAGGAATTAATGACGTGGCTGCAGCAATGGCAACATGGATTAAATTTTGACAGCTCATTTGCTTATTTGGAGATGCTGACAAGGATTAAACCCGTTCTCCAGCAAGGATTAAACCGGTGAGGTGGATAAAAAGATGTTGACTAGGCTTGGAGAACCAGTTTAATCCTTGCTGGCATCTCCAAATAAGCAAATGAGCTGTCAAAACTTAATCCACGTGGCCATTTTGGCAGCCACGTCATCAATTCCTCATCGGAAATGGCAAGGTACCCTCCCATTGGAATGAAATCAAACTATGGTATCCAAAAAGAAACAAATTGAAGTGTGGTATCCATTTTGATATTTGGCCATAGTGTGGTGACCAATGGAGATATTTACCCCTAAATGGCATTTTCAAAATGGTTGGTGAAATGTCTAGTGCACGAGAACATAGATTGTGCACCAGGCAAAATGAAGAAAATCAAGAGATTATTGGCTCCCTTTCTTGGTCTGTCTTCTCAAGTAAAGATAATGTTTGTGGGTCACACATTAATATTCTTGTTCCAAAACCTATTAATAGTAAAGGTAGGCCAAAAGTGAATACAAGGATTGAGTCTAGAATTGACCTTCAATTATCAGCTAAGAGGAAAAGGACTTGTAGTAGATGTGGAGAAAATGGGCATTACATGACTATATACACATTAGTAAGTTGTTTATTTTTATTTTTATTTATTATTTTTTTTTTTTGTGAAGTGTTGTATCAATTTAATATATATTTCAATCATTTGTTATTGTTTACTAATGGAACATTTTATTTGTGAATGTAGGTCCGCCATGAGTGACAAGGAACCATCACTAAAGCTACCTATGAGTTTCCCTTGAGAAGAGTCAGAAACAAGCTATCATTCCAGGATGAATGATTTATGCAATCAATATTGTATTATGTACCTTAAACTGTTAGATGAAGCTTTCATGGTTTGATTGGTTTCAGCGTAATGTTGGTCATTTTTTATAATGTTTTCATTTTGGATAACTTTTCATGGTTTTTTCCACATTGTAATGGTCTATATTAGTTGATAAGAAATGGCATGTAAAGTATTGATTAAGTGTGAAATTTGTGTTTTTAAATGTGTTAGTTAAGATCTCATGTGCTCATAGTTGACTAGAGGATGCTAATGAGGTTCAGGAATATGTGATATGTATATATATATATATATATATATATATATATATATTAAATAGGTGTTAGGTGAAGGGAAAAAAAAAAGTATTTTCATGGTCCTGGATTGTTGTTCTTTAAGTATTGCATCTTTGAAGGGTGTGATTTTTCATTCTTACTCTATTGTAGAATTTTGTTTGGTTCTAGGTATGAACTGAAGAAAAGAATGGTGTTTCTTCATATTTCTTAATTTAATGATTTATTCTATTTATTTATTATTTTTTAATACTTAGTTTTTGCTCTAAAGTGTATTTCTTCTCTTGAACCTCATTTGCACAAATTCTAGTGTTTTACACACCAAGATTAAAATTATCATAATTAAAAATAGATGTAAATTGGTTGGTGAAATGTTGTAGCCTGGCAATTGATTTTAGGGAAACACATCAGAAGTCATTAATATGGCATTGAGGAATTATAAATACATAGCATGAGATTTATGACTTCTATTGTACATCATATAAATGGACAACATGAAGAATTGATCTAGAGTGAATGAGCTAATAAATATAGGCCACATGAAAATCTGAGTAGCATGTTTGTTGTGCATAATAATGCCTTGTGTACACCGTCATGCTTCATATTTCCTCCTCATCGAGGGGATCTCTCCTAGAGAAATCCCCAACCTAAAAAAGAAGAGAAAATAAAACTTCTATCAGTAATAGGAAAGGATAATACAAGGGTTTTAATAAAGCATTTTATAAAGGTAAAATAATATGATCATCACCTTCAATAGTTTCAGTTTGATACACGTAAAAACAAACCAAACTGAACTGCAAGAGCCATTTAAAGAGAGAATAAATGAGTGCTCTAAAATATTTTCAGTATGTTATCAAAATTTAAAAAGGTAAGATCATGTGCTTCACTATCCCACACAAAAGATATTAGAACTTAAGCATTATAACATGCAACATGCATTGATAAATTTGGTGGCAAGCAAATAGACAGCCACAATTATCTTGCTCTTGAATCTTTAGAGACAATGTATATACAAGACACAATTATCACAATACCCTGGACGGGTCCAAGTGTCCAAATATGCATTAGTGTTCGGACGATGAAATGTTGTAATGTGTTTGTGATTGTCCTTTGGTCATTGGAAAAAAATTAAAAAAAAAAAACAAAGACAAAAAAAAAATTAAATTAAATTACTTCTTTGGCGATAGTCTTCAAATGAATGATGTGCAAGTTCTATAAATAAGGAGAAATGATGAGTGGGTCCCTGTCAATCATCTACCGGGTACTTTTCTTGCTAATATTGGAGATGTCTTCAGGGTAATTAATTAAATGATTATCTTTCTAATATATACACACAAAACAAGAGTTAAAATAAAAGCATTAGAGTATCAGAGTAAAGGAACAAGCCCAACACCATATCTTCAAGACATGGAACGTAGCAATTTATCCTCATCAGGGCCGGTCTCACACAAAATTATAATAAATTATTTTAAAATTATTTTTTAAAAAATAATAATTACATAATAAAAATATAAATTATTATTATTATTATTATTATTATTAATTACAATAAAATAAAATATTGATAGAAAAAAAACTAAAGATTTGAGATTTATTTTTAGCCTTTTATTTAATAACTTGCAATGTATAAAACAAAATGCAGTGATAAGATAATATTATGTGGATAGGATAATAATAGATAATTATAAATGAAAATTTTAAATACAATTTTTTTAAGAAAAAAATATGTGAGGTCCTAAAAATTGTAGGGCTTATTATAATACCAATTTCATTGTATATTGATATTATCATAAATTAAGTTTTATAGTTTAAAAACCATTTAAAATTTTCAAGATTATAATTGTGAGTGTAATTTCCGAAGGAGTGCTAGTGTGGTGATTTTCACTCAATCTCTCATGTAATGTAAGCACACACACACTCAATGTAAAATCAAACAAGCAAAAGAAATGAGACACACTAATTGGTTACCCAGTTCGACATAACTTGCCTATATCTGGGAGACAGAGCTAGGAGATAACAATCTACTAAAAGAGGTAAAAAAAAGAAGAGTATAACATTCACTCTCAGTCTCACAATGAATATGTGAACCCTCTCTACATTGGCCGATGCCCACTCTCACTCGCCCTTACCCAAGGGTCCTCTCTAGTGGCTCATCCTAAATCTCAAAGGAGGGTCCTCTCATATAGATGTCTCAACTTCCCAAATATATATAGCACATTCTTCTTTTATAATCTCCATGGCTCATAATTTAGACACCTTCCAAAATTAGATGTTGCAACTCCTATTGTAACCAAGCTTTCAACACGGCCCAAATGCTGATCCTGACTAAGTTCTAGCTTCCATTACAACAGGACCTTACAACGCCTCCAACCTTTCGGATTATGCTAGTCCAAGTTGATGCAATCAAATCCTACTAAGCTTCTCCTGCCAACAACTAGCTTGCCTCTTCACATCATATTAGTAGGTTCCTTTCCCGAGGGTTGCACCCACCAAGGCGTGTCTCCATCTCACCAAAGATGGCCTTCAAAGATTGTCAAAATCTTTTTGCCAAACTTGATCTTTCCTTCATCCAAGTTCGATCTTCACAATCTACAAACTTGATCTTCATTCATCCAAGTTTGGTTTATCAATATCTTCCAAGCATGATCTTTCATTCATCCAAGCTTGGGCTTTAATTATTTCCAAATATATTTGTGCCTTCAAATAGATTTGTCCTTAAATAGCTTGGTCTTTAAATAGATCTCCTCCTAAAGATGTTGTGTAGATATTCTCCACATGCCTTTTGCTTGCTCCTCAAGAAAGATCTTCTAAGGTTGATGCTCTTACCAAAGATAGCTTCAATAGATTTTCTCCACTTGATTCCTTAAGAGAGATCCTATCCTCCAAATATAAGCTCTTACCAAAGATAGCTATACATGGATTCTTGAGAGATCCTCTAAATATAGCACCCACCATGGTCTTCTAGTCTTCAAGTCACATCATCATCCTTTGCCAAGTCCTCTTGCCATATCACTAAGCTTGCCATGTCATCGTCATCGGCGCATCATCTTAACTTGGTATCAAATGATGCCAACTATAGAGCTTAGCTCTAACAATGTGTATACTTCAAAATAGAAAAACATCAATTACGGTACCCTAAAAAATTATGAGGTCATTTTGTAAGACCAAACTTATTGCATATTCATATTATCATAAATTAAGTTTTATACTTCAAAAAACACTTAAAATTTTTAAGATTATAATTATGTGATAGAATAATAGTAAATTAAAATATTAAATATAATTTAAAAAATGAATTGTGCTACCTTAGAAAATTCTATGGTCGGCCTTATTATAATGACAAATTTATTAAATATTGGTATATCATACATTAAGTTTTATAGTTTAAGAAACCAATTAAAATTTTTAAGATTTTAACTATGTAGATAAAATAATAAATAAAAATTTAAAATATAACTTCAAAAATAAAAATTATGGGGCCCTAGAAAGTTTTGGGGCCCTAGGCATAGGCCTTGGTCACCAATGCCTAGGGTCGGACCTTATCCTCTAATATTATTGCAACCTTTGAATGTGAATAATTTGTACAAAGAAAGAAAGATTTCAAGCAATCATCACAAACAATCGACTTCCAAGGTGGGTTGCTAGGGAGAAATGTATCCTGAAAGAGAAATGGAAGAGTCAAGCCACGAAATTCAAGATTGAAGATGAAGAATTCCATCAAAATCCAAACTATGGGATTAGGGATTATGGAAATGTAAGAGTAGGTGGACCTGACAATTCTGGAATGGCACTGGGCATGGTTAAAGGCAGAAAAACGAAGGATGGAGGGCAATATGCTGGTGGCGCTCCATTAGCCAACATGCCATTTATGCTTCCTCTTTATAATTATACAAGTGTAAGATGGTAATTTAATGGCAGTTGTGGCGATGTCCTTAGATATGAAATTTGGAGGCATCCCCAAATGATGAATCCTCACATATAACCAATATTATAGTGTAATTTTTTTGGGTAGGAACTTAACCCCGTATTGCAACTTGAGCACTTAATTTTAATTTGTAACCAAGTGAAAGCATTACTTCAATTTTGTTTCAACGGGAGGTCACAAGGGTTGTTCTGCCATGGGTTTGCTGATGTGTACACCGGTTTGTTGACATGGACGATGCCTTTCCACATCAGTGACCCACGTGGACTTTCCAGGTAGGCTACTTATCCGTGTGTCCTCCGTGGCTAAACTCCACAACACCAAGTAGGCCAATATGCCCTTAAAAGCAAACAAGGCATGTAAGATGAATTTACATGTTCCGACATCATCCAACATTCTTGTGAAGCCTTAAATTTATTGTTGTAAAGCTTTGAATTTATGGAGCTTTGAATTTATTGTTGTATATGAATTTATGAAGTGAAGCTTTGAGTTTATTGTTGTAAAGCTTTGTCGATGATTTTATTGTTGTATTTGCAGAATGTTGCAGAGGATTTATAATTTTAAAAATTTAATCCACCATTTTTTTTTAAATGGGTTGTTGAGATTTTTAGTTTATCATGTACAGACAATTAAATTTAGACTGATAAAGAATGCCACAAAATTACTGGATTCATGTAGATACATTAAATTCCTACATATATATAAAAAATTTTACTGCAGATGTACAAAAATACTAATTACTATAGATATAGAAAAATACTGGATGCTGAAGATTTTAGTCAAAACCACAAAGCTATACATTCCATTTTTATGCCAAAAATACATTGGAATATTTTATTGATTCAGCTTGTTTTTTTAAAAAAATTAAGTACCTTTTGTATATATCAAAATTGCCCACATGCTCCCAAATACAACATAGGGAACACACCATAAAAACAAAAAAAAAAAGTTTAGTGCATCAAGTCAAGTTGCTTTTCCAACACCAGAAGCACCACCAACACCTGGTGGTACCCATCCTTTTTCTATTTCGGATTCCAGTTCCTGAGGTTGTGGGATTTTTTTTACTTGGATTTTTCTTCTTTGCATTTTCTATAGGATTTTTCACCTTCTGTTTTTATCCATGATTTAATTTGAGCCTCAACTGCAAATGTGGCATTTCTTTGTCCTCCTATTGTATGAATTTTTTGTTTTGTTTGTTCTAGTTTCACATGCAGTAATTGCATCATGGGGATCTTGCTCACCTGCATTAATAATTTGCATCATTAAAAAGCACATTAGCTTAATCACCTGAGTAAGATGAATGTGTGTGTTGTTGTTACATTACAATAATATTAACTGTGATATATGTTCCATAAGTACCACTTGAACATGTTGACGCGCTTCATTTTCACCATTGAATTGGGCTTCAATTAAGTTATTAACCTAACACAATATAGAAAAACCAAATTAGCATGGAAAATGTCAAAAGAATTTTTAACACAATGGAATTCATACCATTTGCATATGTTCTTCAAGAACTTGTTCATCAATTTCATCCATAGGGTTATTACTATTTACCTGTGAAGGGCACAAGATTAATTCAAGCCAAATTAAATGGGTGGGTACTTAATTTAATTTAGCTAGGGTTAATATACAATTTAGCATGACAATCAATTTGCAATAAGGTCAAAGTTAAGTACCCAACAAAGAAAAAAACCCCCAAATTTCATGCTAAACTAGAAATTAACCATAGCTAAAAATTGCTCACCTCATTATCATTAGTTGTTCTAGAAGGTTCAGTAACCTGGACACCTACTAGTTCTCTACTATGATGGCTTCCAGCCTTATGATGTGTACATGTATAACATTGAAGAAACCATGAATAAAATTCAAATAGATTTAGGCTGAAATCATGAACAGAAGGAGAATAAAATTCAAATACCTATAGTCCATGAAATCTTTTGTTGTGGCCTTTAGCACCGCACATGCTACACTTATTTTGTGTGTATTTCCTGCTCACCTTGCCCTTAGTGAAGCCAATCTCCTCAGTTGCATCTCTCCTTCTCATTGTTGTTTTCCTGCCCATTTTCCTATTTATAGGGTGTGGTGGGATCATTGGGCATTGGTCACTTTTGGGCCAATAATCTTTGCCCTATGTAGGATATAGAATGTGGTTATATATCTCTAAAAATGTCAACAACTTGTAACAATCATCAATATAGTTATCGGGCTTGTCTTGGTTGTAATAAATTGTAAAAACTGCATGAGAACAAACTCCTGTGAGCTGCCGCCTTCAACAAGAGCATGTTTTTTTATTCTTGTCAATAACAAATTGTCCATCATTGCCTAGAACTTGGTATTGGGCACCCCTGACCATGTTGTACTGTAAGAAAAACTCATTGCCTTTGCCCTCTCCAATTTGTAGAGAACCCTAGGACAGTATAGAATTTGGCATTTTTTCATGGCATCTCTCTTTTTCTGAATTCTGCACATCAACTTTGTTCTAATGTTTTCATTCAATGTGACTATCCCTTGGGTCTAGCCAAGAGAATTAAACTATTGAAACATTCACATAGGTTGTTCAAAAGCGTATCACACTTAAAATCAGCTTTAAAGTGTGCCCTTGACCAATGTGTAGGGAGTATTTTCTTTAAAAACTCATATGCATCAAGTGACATAATATTCAGGGTATCAATTGCCTTATTTGCATATCTACTAAAATAATTGGTCTACATCCTGCCAAGAACCCTGCTTTCAATAAAGACAAGCAAACATACATACCCTCAAATCTGCCTTCACTGCATTTAAACATAATAGTTGATCCTAGATGTGTCCTTAGAAGCTCAAGCCTATAGTCATACAAACTCCTCACCTGTTCACTTTCATCACATTCTAACATGTTGTTTGGATAAGACAATAGATGAGCATATAGAAGAAAAACAAATTAAAAAAATAAAACTATATGTAGCAGTAAATTTACCTACCTTACAATTGAAAATCTCATTAAAAAAATTGAAGTTGCACCTTTTTGCAATGCATTTTGTCCTCCAAGCGTTGCACCTATTGATGTCAACTTGTTGATTATATTTCACAGCCTGAATTATGCCTGCCACAGACCATGAAGGGTTAGCTCTAAATTGATCCAAATAGTGATGAGCAACCCAATTTCCGGGCATCCTTTCCTACAGATTGCTTTGTATCTCTTTTTATTACTAGGCCTGGAATCCATTACATATATGTTCTTGATTCCATAGTTCCTAACAACTTCCCTAAATTGTTTAAAGCTACTAAACTTCATTCCAAAATAAAATTGTGGGTTCTGCATATCAAACTCCTCATGAAATTTTGCATACCTAGGTTTATCTTGACATACTCCTTCCTCATCTACCTCAGAGCCTGAATAGAATTCCTCAGATTCTCTATATTCAAATTCAATTCCATTATCAGCATTAATATGATCTTTTGTACCTTCTGCACCTTCGTGCCATTCTTCTGCCACTACATCAGGTCCCATCACATCATCATTGCCCTTAGCTTCTATCTCTTCTTCACTATTGAAGCTATACTCTGAATCATGTAGTTCACTATCATCATCTCCATTTTTCTCCTGTCCAGGAGAAACAGCTTCCATCTCAACATTCTCTCCAATAACCTGTTCTTGAACATCTTCCCTTATACTAGCATTGTCTCCATTTTCCATGGCATTGGACACCATCATATCACTGTCATTTGCACCTACATTGGATATCTTAGCATATACATTTATCACCCTTCTATGATCTATTCCTGGAGCCAATTGTAAAGCATCTACATCACTTCTTACTTCTGTTAACCCACCATTACCACCATTCAAATTCAACCACCAAAATGTGCACCTTTCTACTCGCAAACCCAAGTCCTTAGCCATACTTGTAAGTTCTAATCTAGACATTTTATCATGGCAGCAAAAATCTACATACCCAACAAGTTTATGGCCATTATACGCTTGTAGTTAGCCAAATGTATAAAACAATTTTATTGTGAAATACTAGCTATTAGGTGTTGTCATAAAAATAAATCCATTAGTAACCAGTAGGGTCACAAGTCATAGATCATAGTTAATTACGTTCTCATTAATACATGATTAACATCTTTAAAAAAATTACCAAACTCCATTTAGGTGAGACTTTATAATTAAGCAATACCTAACCAAAACTTAAACATCAAGCAACATTAGGAAAATCACATCTTTAAGTGCTGAAAACCTAAGATAACAAGGTAAATGAAAACCCAAGATAACAGATGCTCTCAGAACATAAATTTAAAACTAAAATCTCATCAAAATAATACATAATCTAAAGCAATTTCTCTAATAACACTAAAAGAATGATACTAAAATAATAATGCAGGACCAAATACACAATCTAAACCAAATTCACAGTTAATTATGTTCCCATTAATACATGATTAACATCCTTAAAAAAATTATCAAACTCCATTTAGGTGAGACTTTATAATTCAATAAAACCTAACCAAAACTTAAACATCTAGCAACATTAGGAAAATCACATTTTTAAGTACTAAAAAACCAAGATAAGAAGGCAAATGAAAACAAAAGATAACAGATACCCTCATGACTTGAAATTTAAAACAAAAATCTCATCAAAATAATACACAATCTAAAGCAATTTCTCCAATAACACTAAGGGGGCATTTGTTTGGAGGTATTTGCTTTTACATGTAAAATCAAATACTTTACTTCAAGAAATCTTTTGTTTGTTTGGGTGTATTTGTAAATCCTAATGTAAAACCAATTACTCCAACGGATGTATTTGGATTTATGTCCCAATTGGGCATAATTCAAAATCCCGGGAGTTGAAAATCCTTAGGTGATATATATATATATACACACACACTCACACGCACACACACACACATATGTTGTATATGAATATACATACATATATACATACATATACAAAATATATACATATATACATATACATATGCATACACATACACATACATATATACATATACATAAATATGTAGATACACATATGCACATACGCATATGCATAATACACACATACATATACTTATACACATATATACATATATGTTTATATATTTATATAAACATACGTAGGTATTTTAACAAACATACATAGGTATTTTTACATATGTATACATACATATACATATGCATACATGCATATATACACACATATATATGTATATATCATATATGCATATATACACAAATATACATATACTCATATACATTTATGTATATATATGCATATACACACCCATATACAAACACATACATATATGCATATACATACATGTATGTATATGCATATATGCACATGTATACATATACTTATATATATATATATACACACACACTCATATACATATATATATATATGTATTTTTCAATTCCAGATTTACAAATCCTTCCAAACAAATAAAATCTTATAATACAGTAATTCCAATTACATTCAACCAAACACAAGATTTGACTGCACTGTATTTTGAAAACCAAGTATTTCCAGTTACATTGTATTGAAAATCCATTGCATTTTGAATTACATCCAACCAAACCCCCTCTAAAAGATTGATATCAAAATAATAATGAAGACTAAATAGACAATCTAAATCAAATGAAACTAAAAAAAAATCAAATCTTTAGGTCAAGAAAATACTGGAAATCACAAGAAAACTAAAAACCCAAGAACCTATCTTTCCACAACCACTAATTCAAAATCAAAATTCATCCAGAACTCCATTACAATCCCCCCAACAAAATTCATCCCAAAATGAAAACCTAAGTTTGATATACATTTCAAATTTCACAACAATTAATCTAATGTCTTATCATAAATATGTGATCCTAAGTTTGGTGGGCTTATCACCTAATCAACCTCCATAATCAACGGGCGCAATTCCTCCAACGAGGAATCTGGTTTCTTCGGCTACAACGCAACCTTCCCGAACATAGGATGCTGATATGCGTGCCTCCTGGGTCACTTGGTGTGAAGGTGCAGCCGCGGAGGAGTGATATCCTTGACCGGAACTCACTAGTAGATCGGCAGAGATTAGGGCAGAGGATGAAGAATGAGGAAGGAGCTCTCATGAGAGAGAAAAAAAAAGAGGGTTTTCTAGCTGGCGCTTATGTGCTATGGAAAGGAAGACACATGGATAAGTAGCCTACCTAGAAAGTTCACGTCGGTAGTTGACGTGGTAAGGCATCGTCTATGTCAACAAACCGGTGTAGAAATCAGCAAACCCATGCCAAAACAACCTTTTTGCCCTCCCGTTGAAACAAAATTAAAGTAATGTGCTCACTTGATTACAAATTGAAATTAAGTGCTCAAGTTGCAACACAGGCAAAGTCAAGTACCCACCCAAAAAATTACCTAATATCTATATATAACCATTATAAATCATATTTAAAGATTCTCTCAAATCACGAGATTTCTTTCTTCATACATGGGTTCCTGTTTCGATAGGCATGATATTCACAAAAACTATAGACTGGAATCAGTGATCTTGGTTTTTATATTGTTTTTCTATGAAAGATTAATTTTACTTGGTTTAATACTATTTAAGATTAAAACATGATTTTATAAAGTTACGAACTAAGGATAATTGATTTAAATTTAAATATAAATCAAGTTTTATCCTCAACGTTAATTAAAATAAAATTTAATTGATAGTAATATGTTAATGAAACCATTAAATCATGGATATAAGATTTCAAACTTTACTAGCAGATAATCAATGCAATATATATATATATATATATATATCCAATATAAATCATATTAAAAGATTCTCTCAGTCCGGAGACCTCTTTCTCCATGTAATTGTTCTGTTGTTTTGGTTTATATGGAGTTGTCCTTTTTCAAAAAAAAAAAAATATGGAGTTGTCCGTTTTTAGTCATGAGCCAGCTAGTGTTGCTCTGACAACGAGGCCAAAGACAACTTCCAAGAGCGTCATCCAATGGAATGCAATGCGACCATGTTATCCAAAACAGGAACTGTGACAGTACGGGCCATTGCTTGTGCTACCCGTGAGAAAGGGTTGGTGAGAGCTTCACCGAATTTTTCGGCCTTAAATTAACATTATTATTATTATATATTAGTTAATATTGTAATTTATTTTAATTTTCTGAATTTGAGACAATCTTAGTTTTGTATGAGGCCAAAATTTATTGATTGAGCTCCAATAATTTTAAATAAATATACATTTATTCTTAAGTGTTCTTATGGAACATTTTTAAATATTCCATATGAGAAATTTTTTTATTTATTTTTACTATTATTATTTTTTTACGAAGAGGACTTATTAGTATCGGCACTCAAAGTGATAAATGAAAAACCGGTTTAAAAATATCTATATATATTAAAGTAGTTGTATAATCCCTTACCGACATCTGCAAAACTATAAGTTTTTTTTATTTTTTTACATGTTATTTACATTAAATGTGTCATTCTTGGCAGAAAATAATTTAATGATATTTATTTTAAATATTTGCTTCCATTAAATGTGGCATTATTAATAAAAAGATTTGATAGCATTTATTTGATTTTATATTAAATATTCCTTAACACCTTTTTAGTGCCAATTATTATCATCAGTCATTTTTTTCAATCTAAAATTTTTAATTTATATTTAATTTAATAATTTTAGAATTTCACTGATTTTATAATAAATCTTCCATAAGGCCTTTTCAATGCATGAAAAATGTAAATTTTTCTGAAACTTTTTTAAATATTTGTTTACATTAAATTCCGCATTTTTAATAGAAAATTTTTGATAGATATTAAACATTTCCTGAGACCTTTCGATGCCAGTTATTATACTCAGTCCTTTTTTATTGCCATCTAAAATTTTAAATTTATATTTAATTTAATAATTTTTAATTTCAAAATTAAATATATTTCCACAAATTTTTCTTATAAGTTATGACTCTCCCACGTGGACAAATAACCATACTTTTAAAGAGAACTAACAAAGACTTAAAAAAAATATTAAACTTAGTTTTTCTTTGAATTCATTTTAAATAATTTAAGGATTTAAATATGTTATTAGTCTGGAGGCTTGGAAAGCGTTATGTGATAAGCCAAGAGATGACATGGCAAAGGGAGATGATGTGGCAATAATGACTTGACAAATGAAGAGGTGACAAGAATGATGATGTGACTATTGCATGGTGACATGGCACATGAAAGCATGAGAGCTAGAGGATTATAATGGGAGATTATGTTAATTTTTCTCATTGGTTCATACGAAGAATAACGATTTTTTAAAAGAGCATCAAAGTAAGAAGATCTCTCTTGAAGAGCAAGTCTATGTTAGATATGATTTTATCTATCTTTGGTAAGATCCAAGATGATGAATTATACATTGATAAACTCTTTTCATGAGAGATTTATTTCTAAAAAAGATGATTAATTTATTAATTGGGAAGATTAGAAGATCATCATGAAGATTGCATGAAGCATAAGTTAGTATGAAGGCTAATTATGGGTGGAGCTTTTAAGGATACAAGTCACATATGGTGAGATTTGATTGAAGATTTGAAAACCCAAGCATGGATGATTGAAGATCATACTTGAAAAATATTGCAGACTAAACTTGGATGAGAAGAGATTAAGTTTACTAACAAAATATTGGTGAATCAAATGAAGATCATAATTGAAGATGAAACTTGGACTATGTTTGGAAAGAAGATCTGGAGATCTTTAGCAACCATTTTTGGTGAGATGGTGTTCGCACCTTAGGGCGTGTTTGGTTCGGAAGTGAGGTGCCGAAGTGATGGAAGTCTGAAAACACCACTTCAGAAGAAGTGTGGAGTTCAGTTGGAGGTGTCTACTTCCATGTGTTTGGTAAAGAAGAAAATTGTCACATCAGTGACCACTTCAGGTGTTTGGATGGTAGAAGTGAGAATGTAGAAATAGTGACTTCAATACTTTCTTGTGTTTGGTAACACCGAAGTGGGGTTATGATCACCACTTCGGTGTTAAGGTGAGGTTACCCTCTATATATGTTAATTAAATATTTTTGAAACATAATATTATTAGAATGATAAATAAAAATTCAAGATCACCCCTTAATTAAAATTATAAAATGGTTTACGAATATATACAAATATTTAACTTAATTTTGTTATTTTCTCCTTAAACCCAATCCAAAATTTCTAAGTTATTTAATTCTTGTTTTCCTTGATCCCAAAATTAAAGTTGGGTTATAAATATAACAACCATTGCATAATGGTTGTTGTTGTATACTGATTTCTTATTAACTATTTATTTGTTTACCTGATTCTTTGTTATCAGTTTTATTTTAACTTTTTTTCCTTGTTTTGATTTTACAGTTTTTCTTATCAATATATAACTAAAAATCCAAGAATTCGAAAGTGGGAACACATGTCCTTCATACAAGCTGAGATTTTATGGAACAAGTTGTTATCTATGAAAACCATCCCAAACTGTTTAGATTTCATACAAGCTGCGAGTTTCAAAAACTATGTTATTTATGAATATATCAAGCAGTTTTGGATATGAATATATAACTGACAACCCAAAACACAAGCTGGATAAAATATATCAAGCAGTTTTGGATATAAATATAACTGTTTCATCATCCAAGAACATGACCTAACCTGTATAAAATAACAGAGAACTAGGATTTGTATAGGAACTTAAATCTGGGAAATTAAAATTAATAGCAAAAGAGACAACATTTAAATCTGGGAAATTACAATTAATAGCAAAACACAAGCTTGCATATCTTTGAATGCTTCCCATTTTGCTTCCCATTTTTGCAGTCTCCTTCGTCACAGACCAATCTCAATACTGCAGAAAACCTGTTATTGCATCAGAAATCTCTTCAATTGAAAAATGATATTGCAAATTGTGATACAAACAAACCTTTGATGTAACCTTGCACTTCATCTGAGTTTTGAAAGAAAATATTGCTTGCTTGGCATGGCTGAGGAAGTAGCAATAGCAACAATGTGGAGCACTTTCATTGGCACAAGTTGCATTTTTAAAACCAACCGAAAGTATAAGATACAAGGTGGCTGCAATGGTGGCACACTGTACCTCCTGATTGCCTCGCCACACTTGTATATAATCTCAGTGGGAAAACAATTCTAAGGTTGCAAAAACAAAAACATGCAGAAAACAAACGAATACAGAAGACATTGCACATTTTTAAAAATGCATACAAACACGAATTTAATGCTACCTCGACATTGAACCCAAACAGATGCGCAATGGCTGCAAAAGAGTGACATCGAAATGCCCCCTATATTGCCCCACCAGCGTTCCAATTTGGAGTTGTCTGTCAGATTATAGGATTGTGCCTCAGTGCATTGTCACTGATTGCCCTTCATCATTGCCATCCTACTCGGACCCTGCAATCCAAACAAAATAGAAAAAAATCAAGAAAACAATGTCAGTCATAGTGAGACATACATCCAAACCTAGCAAAACAACATAAAGCATAACAACTAGTACATCCAGACAAACATACGCATGGCAACAAGTTCTTAACACACACATGCGCATGACACCAAAAGATGCAGAAGACAGAACATAAAGAAATAAAGCTAAGATTCAGTCAAGATGCATGCAAATGCACAAACATGCAGTAAAATAAACATGGTCGTAGAAGTAGGGCTCAGTTAAGTATGGCCGATGCCTGGTCCTTGCTAAATCAAACCATCCTGGACAATAAAACGTCAATCCAATCCTTTCAAAGATCTATATCCTTCGCTATGAACCCTCTTGCCTCAATCTCACGAAACTGCAGAAAATCAAACACCTGAACTAGTTCCTTCTTTTCAAACCCATCGACCTCCATGACCTTGGCATACAAAATCTCTGTCCAGTGGGTGGGGTTCTTAATGGCAGATGCCATTTCCCCTACCACAACAATGAGATCACCCATCATTGAAGGATTTTTTTGAACCCCTACTGGAACGTTGTGACCTTGGGGCTGATGAAGTGGCAGGGCTGCTCATAACAGGTGGGGCAGAGTTGGCATCGGCGTCATCATCACTTGGCTGTTCTACTGGGCTATCGTTGAAGTTATTCATATTGTTGCCTTCATTTTCTGAGTTATTATCCCCCAGTTCGGCGAACACAGAAGTTGCATACGCGCCCATTGCATTATCATCGCCACAAATAACCCGCAATGCCTCATAATGCTCAATTGGTTTGTTTATATAAGGCTTCGCTGCCGGGTGGGCCTATTTTATAGTGACATACAAAAAAAGTACAGGTAATGACATTGCTTTCAACATACTACTAGTAGCAGAAAAGTTAGAACACTTTACCTTGACGTATGTCAGAGCAACCATGGGATCAAGGGTGATGGTTTTCGTGGCATCATCCCAACCTGCACCACTGAGATCTCTCACTTTCTTTATCTCATTGTATCGTGATTTCAAAGTTCGATAGTGATTCTCAACGTTCTCAGCACTGAACTCAGTATCAAACCTAGAGTTGACAGAGACAGCAGCAAAGACAAATGTTACTCGTTTGAATGATTTGTCGCATTTCAGCCCTTTTCGTACTTGTTCCACCAGAAGTGGGATCAAGAAACTATCGTATTCAAACTTCCATCTCTTGTTAGGTGTACCATGTTTGCTGTCGGAGGCCCTTGATGCCGACTTAGAAGTTGCACGCTCAATACCCTCCATCGTTGATGGAATTCTATTGCAAAATTGTAAGCTTGTAAGATTCTTATGTTTATGAATTATAAGTGCTACTTCTGGACAATAACAGACAACAAAAGGCAGGCAACCATGGAAAAACAAACTATGAAACATTTGAATCATGGACAAAGGGAAGGAAGTGTCCTGACTGAAACTAACTAATGGAATTAAGAATTCAGAAACCCTAAGCAACATGGACAAACACTTCAGTCTATGATACAAGATATATATGAAATGAAATACAGAGGCCTGAAGAAAATTTTGACCTTGATGGCACAAAACATCTGGGAAACTTGTAGAAAACACACAAAAAAAATGAAACTTAATTGCATGGAAAAAAAAGTCCAGTAAATGTAACATAGAAGACAGGTAAAGATTCCAGAAAATAATTTAATCATGTGAAAAAAAAGAAAGGAAAGTAAAACTGAATTGCATGGAAAAAGAACAGTAAATGTAAAATAGCACACATGTAAAGATTCCAGCAAAGAAGATAGTCATGTGAAAAAAACATGACAAAAGATGGGAATTTGTAATTATTATCACAAGACACAAAAATGAAAATAGCACAAGGCAAGGAGTTATGCAGAATGTTAAAAAATGAAGATGGAACTGATAGCACAGGAGACAAATTGTGAAATAGGAGACATCTATTATTCCATAAAACAAGTTATTCATGTGCAAAAAGAAACTAAAGTGACACTGCCAAGCATGGAAAAAATATAACTGTTTCATCATCCAAGAGCATGACCTGTATAAAATAGCAGAGAACTAGGACTTCTACAGGAACTTAAATATGGGAAATTAAATTAGTAGCAAAAGAGACAACATTTAAATTACCACGCCGGGATTACTTATGCAGAATATTAAACAATAAATGTGGAATTGATAGAACATGAGAGAAAATGTGAAATAGCAGACAGCCAAAGATAAAAGCTAACAAGTAAGTCATGTGCAAAAAGAAAGCAAAGTGTCAAGTGGCAAGTTGGGCAATTAACAGAGTACTGGGTCTTCAAACGAAGTCAAAATCTAGGTAATTAAAATTAGAAGCACAAGAGACTGCATTTAAAATAGCATTGTCCAGGTAGTTATGCAAAATATTAAACAAGAAAGATGGAACTAATAGCACAGGAGATAGAATGTGAAATAGCAGACATCTAATATTCCACTAGAAAATACTTGTACAATAGCATGGAAATGATGGAAATGATAACAATGGTCATACAAGCATAGAATCGACATGAAACACCAAGGGATACATGGAAACAATAACATGTAGTAAACAGTTGGCAGTCTAACGAAACAAATACATGAACGGAAATTAATCAGACAAAGCAAATAGTGGCAGAAGTAAACATGCTCGCAGTGCTGCATTTAACAAACCAGACTGGTGGTAATCAAAGAAAACTAGTATAACTCATCCACATGTTGTTCGCTATCTTGTCCCTAAGTTAAATCCATTGCCGATTCTCTTCAAGTTGTTCTCACTGTGATCAGGGCTGTGATGACATGATTTGGTCATCATAACATGTGTTTCCGTCATGCAAGAACATATCGTTGGGGTCGACACCTGCTATATAGTTATGCAATATGCAACATGCAAGAACTAACTTAACCTGTGTTCGGAAAGGGAAGAAAGGGTGTGATGTAAGAATCTTGAAATGATTTTTCAAGATTCCGAATTCTACACGAGAGCGTAGCATCGAGTGTCGAAGGTTGAATAATTCCTTCGGATTTGTTGGTGCCCTTCCACTATGTTCTTTCAGGTGATACCTAACACCTCGATAAGATGCTATGAACCCTTGCATAGTGGTATAACCGGCATCTACAAGATAGTATTTCCCTACAACAATGACACGTGTCAAGTGCTCGATCTTGTAATATTTTAATTAACATAATAGTAGGTTTCCTACCTTCTACCAATTTTAATCCTTCAGGTTGTGGCCTCGCTAGCGCATCTTTTAGTACAGTGAAGTCATTCGCGGATCCCTCCCAACCGGCCAACACGTATGTGAACTGCAAATCAGGGTTCACGACAGCCAACACATTCTGTGTTGGCCCTTTCAACCACGAAACCGAGGTATTTCTTGAGGGGGAACGGACGCATCAATATGCGTACCATCTAACAAACCTATACAATCCTACAAAGGAAATTATATGAAACAACATGGAACGAATGTGTACGGTGGAAATTATTAAATCTATGTTACATCCCAATGTTACTTACTTTGAAATATGGGTACCAATTTGGATTACTTTCAATTTTTGAATGACAATTGGAACTAGGGGGATGTACGAAATCATCTCGAATGGCACAAACAGCTGTCAGCACGCAATTAAAATATCGGCTGATTGTTTCCCCGGAACGAAGAAATTCAATTCTCATAGTTCTATTTTTAGTGTTATGACCAACAATGTGCAAAAACATGGCTAACTGTTCCTCGATAGATGTATGTCGCGTGTCCTGAAAGAGTTGCTTATCATGCATGATCGATGCTAGATGCATAAAAGGACCTACATCCATACTTAGGTAGCTCACGCAATAGTCACGACCACTCCTTAAAATACGCTCCATATGTTTTTTCCTAGTTAAGTCCCGAAACATGGATGGTTCCTTACTTCTCCCTTACCTAGAGACATGCATATCCTCAAGTAGGAAGGCAACAACAACAACGACAGTAGTGAATGCGGCCACCAACGGCCTTACGCGGTCATTTACAATCCAGTTATCCATCTACATAATTAAGGATAACGTTAATCATATGAACTACCAACCACTAACTTAATTCAGTACGCACCACTAAAGAATTGACGGCTCCTAACACGTTATTGATAACGACATAGATGTTTACCTAACGAAGATGTATAATGGAACAGAACACTACAGATTTGACCATCAAGCAAAGGAACAATAGAAGGCTACCAGTAATGAAAAGAAAAGAATAATGTCAAAATACAATAGAGTAGATAAAACATGACGATAACATGAAATCATTAATAAATCACCCAATGAATTGGAGAAACTGCTATGAACATGTGTATAAGCAAATATAAAGAATAACATACTACGGCAGAAATTATGTAATTGCATATTATCATAACAAATAAAGCAGTGATAAGACAAATCTGCCTAAACAAATTGCAAAACAGAAGAACCGAATAATGAAGACCACAAGTTTTTATGGAACATGATGATAACAACACTAGAGACTAATAGAGAACAACTAAGATTAAAAGGATCCTAGAACATGTAAACTTAAAATGTTAGCAATGAACAAAACAATAAAATGGCAGAGCAATTTGAAATTTAAAAACAACAAAACAAAGTAAACAATATGCTGTTGAAAGTGTTTAAAACCAACAGAACATGATAACCAATATGTAAAACAGAACAGAATAATAAAAGAGAATTACATAAGGAATATAATAACTAACAGGATATTGTAAGCAACATGAAGTTCATAACATGATTTGAACACATGTAATGAAAAGAAAACAAGAATATCGAAACACAACAGAATAGCTATAACATAAGGAAATGTTTAAAACCAATAGAGCATGATAATTCATACTTATTACAGAACTGAATAATAAATCAGAGTCACATAACTAATATAATAACCAGCAGAATATGAAAGCAACAGGAATATCAAAATACGATAGGAAGACATGTAATGAAAAAAAAGGGAATGTCAGAACATAACAGAATATTAAAGCATAAGGAAATCAGTAAGAAAACACCCAATCAATTGGAGAACATGATATGAACATGTGTATAAGCAAAAAAAATATAAAGAATAACATACTACGGCAAGGATCACGTAATTGCATATTATCATAACAAGTAAATCACTAATAAGACAAATCTGCATGAACAGATTGCAAAACACAAGAACCAAATAATGAAAACCACAAGTTTTTATGGAACATGATGATAACAACACTAGAGACTAATAGAGAACAACTAAGATTAAAAGGATTCTAGAACATGTAAACTTAAAATGTTAGCAGTGAGTAGAACAATAAAATGGCAGAGCAATTTGAAATTTAAAAACAACAAAACAAAGTAAACAATATGCTGTTGAAAGTATTTAAAACCAACAGAACATGATAACCGATATGTAAAACAGAACAGAATAATAAAAGAGAATTACATAAGGAATATAATAACTAACAGGATATTGTAAGCAACAGGAAGTTCATAACATGATTTGAACACATGTAATGAAGAGAAAACAAGAATATCGAAACACAACAAAATAGCTATAACATAAAGAAACGTTTAAAACCAATAGAACATGATAATTCATACTTATTACAGAATTGAATAATAAATTAGAGTTACATAATTAATATAATAACCAGCACAATATGAAAGCAACAGGAATAAGAAAACCCATTTTTGCATATTTGGAAGAAAATACAAGATTGTGAGTGGGAAACAACATAAAATAGTAGCCACTATGATATCATCAGGGATGCTTGTAATGACAAACAAAATGAAAATATGGGGAAAAACTGGGCAGACTACAACGATTAAAAAACATGGGCAAAAACGAAAAACAAAAATACAACCAAAATAGCAACACTCACACCATCGGAGGAGAGAAACCATAAACGGGGGAGCCAACAAGCACATGAAAACCCAAACACGAGAAAGGCCAAAGTGGCCTGGTAAATTGGGAAAAATATACATGGCTTCAAGAACATCAACAAAGTATAACACAAAATTTATATAGAAAATAATTACAGCATAATACGATGATAACAAACATCATACTGAAAAATAAACCAGATAACAAACCCGAGATAAATACAAAAACCAAGAAAAACCAGATCTGCAAGAAATAATAAATCGAATCGAAAGACAACTACGACAGCAAGAAGGTTTTCTTGCTGATCTGCAAGAAAAATCAGATCAGGAAACGAAAACCCATGGAAAACATAATACCATCATAATAGCATCTTAAAAACTCGAGGAAACAATAGAATAAAAAATTACAAAGACAAATAACAACAAACGCCGATAACAAAATGGGAAAAACAAAATGAAAATAAAATAGCATGGTTGTCAACCATTTCTCGGAGGAAAGATGTCTACCGAGATCTGGACGGTTGGCAAACAACAAAAAACAGAATGACACACGACAGAGGAAGGGATGATGCTCGGGAGAAGACGAGGGAGAGACGGGAGTGGAGGAGCCGTGAGAGAGAGGTGGAGAACCCTAGATGAGAATGGTGAGTGAAAACCAGAGGGAGAGACGGGAATGGAAGAGAGGAGAGATGGTGGAGAACCCTAGAAGACCTTTCTCGAAAGTGGGTTTGGAAGTGGGCTTCGCACGTGACCCCACGTGAAGGAAGTCAGGCGCTTCAAAACCCACTTCGGGGTTTTTTAATCCGAAGTGAAAGGGGTGAAGTCACGGGTTTTAGAAGTTGTCAAATCATCACTTCCGAGTCCATTTCGGCGAACCAAACAGCACAAACTCATTTGGAAGTAACCGATTCAGCCACTTCGGACTCCACTTCGCCGAACCAAACACGCCCTTAGTGGGTGCGACACTCGGGAGAGGAGCTTGCTAAGATGAATTGAGAAAGGAAGCAGTTATATGCAGGAGGAGCTCGAGACAAGTCAACTGCTACAAAGCGAATTGAAAGAACCGAGAGGGTTGAAGATGTCACAAGTTTGGTTGCAACTGGGCTATAACTCAGTCAAGTTCAGCAAGGTGGCCAATATTGCAAATCCGGTTGCAACCAGTGTTGCAACATCTAACTTTGGAAAGTGTCCAAGTTAGGAAGCTGCGGAGAAGTCTAAAACAGGAAGATCTCTTAGGACGTAGGTGTGTCTATATAAGATATCCTGCTTGAAAATTTAGGATTAGCCAATGAGAGACCCTAGGGTGTGTGGGTGAGTAAATTTTTTGAGACATTACTCAACTTTGCATTTGTTTTGGTTAGGTAACTGGACTTTAATTTGTTTTTTAAAAGTTACCCTAGATTAATTTGAATGCACTAACAGGTCACTCTAGCAATTCTAAGCGTTGGAGGCTAATGTGGAGTGCCAGAATACACACTCAGCCCTAGGGATCACCAAACTTATGCCATATTGGAGTGTCCACATTGCAAGCACCTTCCTCATCAGCCAAGGCAGATTGGTCAAGTAGGCACAAAGTTCTTCTTCCTTTCTCGCCTGTTAGGCATTTCGTCTGACAATCCTAGGGCAAAGAAGGATGGCGCGCATGACCGACATAGGGAGGAGGATGAGTAGCATGGCTAAGAATGAGCACTTGTAAGCAAAGAATGGTCGTGGAATTCACTGGTGAGGATTTGCTGGCAAGGGAGTCAAGGGTGATGTTTTGCTGGGTATGTGTTTGTGCTTGTGATTGAGATTGAAACTTTAATGTTGTGTGGGTTTTGTGATTAATGAAATTAATGAATGAATGAATGAGAATGGGGGCTTTGTGTATTTTTCTTGATAAAATGGAATGACTGCACATTGATGTTGCCATGCTTGATGGGATGAAAACATTTTGATAGGAACACAGGATTTTGAAATTTGGATCAAGTAAACCTGCAAAATTAAAAAATTCCACACAGCAGGTTATTCTTCTAGAATTTAAAAAATTGGATCAAGTAACCTTTTGATAGGAACCAGATGCTATCATTCCTATATAAGTATTTTTTTTTTTTTCCAAACAACATATTCAATACAACCTATATAATTAGCCAAAACCTATGTAATTGGAACAAAACATTCCTAATACTAGTATTATGGTCAATTCGTTTTCTCACATGTATTGTTTCCGGAATAGACCAAAAATGTATTCTCATTAATTCCTTTGCTTTCCCATAAGTATTGAAATGAAATCTGCATGCATCATCCTAGCATACATCAACAATTTATTGCCATCTTCACCGGGATGCACTCACTCTCTTCAACGGGCTCCAAGATCATCAGCTACCACAATCCTCTTGTCAGACACTCTGGCAAAGGACTCCAGCCAACACTCTCCCAGAGAAGTTCACCCAAGACTCTCGATGAGGAGTATACCAAAACCCTCTTCTTCATCCCTATCTCCAATTTAGACCGGAAAAACAAAGGCCATTATCTTTTCTCCCTCGGTCTTTCTCAAGATGATGGGGTTTTTTGAACACATGGCAGAGGAAGCTTGCAAGCAACTTTACCGCTATTTTTTAGACTCCAATGTGGCATAAGTTTAGTAACCCCTAGAGCTGACTGTGTATTCTGAGACTCCACATCAGCCTCCAACGCTCGAAATTTCAGAGTGACCTCCCGGTGCACTCGAATTAATCTAGGATAACCTTTTAAAAACAAATTAAAGTTTAGTTACCTAAATAAAACAAAGGCAAAGTTGGGTAACCTCTTAAAAAATTTACTCATGTGTGGGTTAAGTAAAATGGGCATCAAGCAATCTTAAGAAGGTTTTCTTTGTCATTGTGTGAGTGAGAGAGTGAGTTGTACTCTTCATTCTTTTACCTCTTTTAATGGATTGTTTTCTCCAGAATCGGTCACTAAACATAAGCAAAGTTGTGCCAAACTGGGTATCCAAATTGTGTCTCTTTTCTCTTGCTTGATTGTTTGTGTGTGAGTTCATTACTTGTGAGGTTGAGAGAAAAATTATCACCCACCTACCCCTCCAGAACTAACACATGTAAATTTTAAAAAATACAAAAAAGAAAAAGAAAAAGAAAGGCAACACAAAAGTAAGAGATATTTAAAAAAATAAATAAATAAATAAAGGAAAAACATTTTATAATTTAGTTATACCTCGGGGAACTTTATTATTACATCAATATAATAATTTTTTATACAAATAATTCTTTTTGGTTTAATGAAACCTTTTGATTTACCGAAAGTGAGAAGCAAGGCTATACGTAAGTAGTAAGCTTGAACATTTGTAAATTTACCTCATAGTAATAATAAGTAAATCACAGGCTTGTTGCTTAAGTAATTAAATTATATTATCAGGGAAAACAAATTTGGAACAAAAGATATATATATATATATATATATATATATATATATATATATAATCAAACTAAACTACCATATAGTTTAGCCCTTTATCAATTTAGGAATTGTGATTTTAACTCTTAACACTTTACTACCATGTACTTTGAGCAGTTTGTAAAAATATATCAAAACTCTTAACCTCTTTAGCATTTTGACCTGGCATAAAATATACATGAGTTTACCTTTTTACCATTAAAGTTATTTTTATCAAATGAGGGTTTGTGATTAGAAGTTTTGGCATTTTAGTATCCGATAGTTTAAATCATTTACAAAATTTGTGCCAAAATGCCTAATCCTTTTTTTTTTTTTTTTTTGTTGCATCACACTAATTTACAATTTACCTAATTCACAAGCAATGTCATTCTATTTTGAAGAACATAAAAGTAAATATAATTTTTATAACATATATATTAATAATTATTAATTTTGATGTGGTAACTACAAGTCTTTTATGTTCTTCAAAAATTATATTTACTTTTATGTTTTTTCAAATAGAATAACTTATGAATTAGGTAAAATAAAAATTAGTGTGGCGTAAAAAAAAAATTAGACATTTCGGCACAAATTTTGCAAATGATTTAAACTATAGGGTACAAAAGTGTCAAAAACTCTAATCACAAACCATCATTTGATAAAGATAACTTTAATTGCAAAAAGGTTAACTCATGTGTATTTTTATAACACTTCAGCAAATATTAACGGAGTTAAGAGTTTTGGCATGTTTTTGTAAACTTCTTAAAGTATAGGTACTAAAGTGCTAAAATTTAAACCATAAGTCCTAAATTAATAAATGGCTAAACCACAGAGTACTTTAGTGAAATTCCCCTATATAATATATATAATATAATATCTTGTTAATTATAAAATAAATAATTTAAAGCGAAACAAAACAAATTGTTAATTACTTAATTGTAACTATGAATTTAAAACACAGACTAAAAAAGAAAAGCTTGAACATAATTATTTAAAAAAAGAAAATAGCTAAGCACTATTTTTTTAACAAATTTTTAATTTAATGAAAATTACCCATTATTTTTCTTTTAACATAAATATAATAAAAGAATGAAAATTTATTTCAGAAAAGAAAATTCTGCTCCCTCGAGTTATAGTAATCCTAGTGATTCAATGGGTATGGCTTGTTAAAGGTGGTCAAGATAAGTTACACTGCGTTAACTACATAAGTGATCCAAATCAAATATCTAAATTGATTTAGGTACCAAGTCACCCAGTCGAACGGTTTGGATTTAATAATTATATGGAAAAAAAGACATCGGAGTTTGTAGGTTGTATATTTTCATTAATAGTGGACATTGATTATTTTTGAGTTTTATGGAAAATGGATAGGATTATAGTTGAAATTTTGAAAATGTCGAAACAATCTAGAAGAATTGAAAAGACCGAAGGATGGGTAATCAAATGGTACAATGTGTTGGAATTTCATAAACAAATGAGTTTCTCAACAAAATGTATTAGCAAAAATATAATGAAGAAAAACAATATAATTTAGAGCCGATTCCGTTGATCATGTGATTTAATACTCAAAATAATAATTATCTTGGTTTTGATTATTTTAATGTGGTATAAAAAAAGTTATGAAATATATTATTACTTAATTACATTTATTTTACCCTTTTATTTCTCTTCTAAATATTATTTTCATTTTACTTTTGGGTTGTTGTTCTACCAAGAATTGTTTCATTTATGGTTACTTTGTTAGTTTTCTTCTACATATTCTAGGTCTAATATTAAATTTTAATTAATTAAATTATTTTATTTATAATTTGAATTATGTGTCTATATGCAATATTGCCATAATTGTATGTTAATTTTGTTTAGTTTTAACTTGTTTTGTTACTATATACTTGCATCATTTTATGAAATTGTTAATTAAAAAATTTAGAGCTAATAATATGAATAAAATTCTATTAAAATTTGTGTTATAAATAAAAATACATATCCCAAAACTATTACAACTGCAAAAATCCCCACTCATAATGCTTGAATTTATCTAGTATACTATTAAAATAGATGCACAATCTACACCCACAATGTTTCAAAACAAAAATATTTTTTTATTACACTTAACTTTTTGTTTATATTAAATGTGATATTAATAATTGAAAAATAAATTAAATATACCTATTTGTTTGTGCAATAAATGTCCATGAGACCTTTCAAAAACATTATAATAATTTTATGCTAATCTAACATGTTTTTATTTACAACTTTTTAAAATGTATAACAGCTAGTGTATCCAAATATGTTTTTGTTTTCAAAAAATTGAAAATAAAACTGAAACAAAATAAAAACAATACAAAAGTGAAACAAAACAAAATACAAGAAAACAGAAACGATGTCAAACGACTCCTTAAGTTATAATGTTAGAGTTTCCACTGTCAATATTGCCTCAAAATTCTAAATTTAAAAAGCCTTCGATGATGAGTGAGAAATAATAATAATAATAATAATAATAATAATAATAATAATAATAATAATAATAAGTTTTATTTTAAATTAAACTTTGGTTTATTAAATTTCTTTATCTTGTAAAAGTCACAATGGTTCTTCTTGAGATTATGTTCCAGACAAACAAAAAGTTGCATTCTCTTCTGGTTCCTTCTTTTTCACTGTTCTCAGAAAACACTAGAATAGTTTATTGAAAAAACTTTATTGAATTAAGTCGATCTTGGTCAAATTTTATAAGTGCACTAGGCTTGACCAATTAATTTTAGTAAAAATAGGTCCTAGGCAAATTTGTAACAAGTTTTTAATTATTTTCATTAAATAATAATTATATAATAGAAAAATATATCTATATAGATCTCCATTAATAATTACAAAAAAATAAAATAAAATATTAAACTTTAAACAAAAAACAAGAGCGTTGACATCTTTCTCCGGTCCATTTTTTTTGTTGATCATTTTACTTGCAATATATCCAAAAACTCAACTAAAACTCACTTTCCTTACCATTTGAGATGCAAAATGATCTATTATTTAATATTTTTTGTGACATAATTAATTATAAAAATAATTTTTCTTAACTTCGATTTCAAAAAATCTCTTCCTACTGCAATATAATAAAAAAAAAATCAACTAACACTTGATATAGTAAAAATAAAAGATGGATATATATTTAATAATTAAAATAAAATGATAGTGAAACCATATCTTTTTGTTCTCTTACAAGTACATACTTGAGATTGATTACAATTAATGAAAAATATTGATTGAGATTGATAGTAATTAAAAAATAGTATTGAGGTAATATGTGAATTTTACAAAAAAGAGAAGAAATATTTTTTTATTAAAAAAATAAAATATCATGATATACCTTTAAATAGAGGTATAAAGGTTATTATTTTTATTTTAGAATTCAAACATTACAATGACCTTTATTTAGCATTGGATATTTAATGCTATGACAAAAGTGACAAAGAAAAATTCATGTAATTTAATGTCATCACAAATTTATCAAACAAGGTAAATTTATATTTTAGAAAAGAAAACAAAATATGATTATGGACCTCATACCTACTATATCTTAACCATTGGATCTCCTTTTGATTAAGCCATTTTATCTTATCTTTTTTAGCAATCATAAATCGGCCCTTTGAATTTAATCTTATCCCATCGGTTAGTCATAATTCTTGCAACCTCGCATCTATGTTATCAAATCATATTTCCATAGAAAGCCAAGGATTGAGCCTCGCTCTCCTCGATACCAATCTCGGTGGTGTTGGCGGTGATGCCCGAAAAGTGTTCATTAGGATTTCATATAGCAAGCATGAATGGTGGGAGTTTAGAACCTTATGCAAGGAATTGATTCTTTGGTGTTGCTTGGTTTACCTTTGATTGGGGGTTCATGCAAAACTATGTTACATGCACTATTATTAATATGGTATTCTTTCAAAGCTAGTGTTGTAGAGATTTTTGTTGTGGTGTCTAATGGTTTAAACTATTGAGATAATGATGTTTATTTTAGTTTAGTTAGGATATTTTTGATTTAAATATTTAAATTAATTGTGGGAATTCAAATTAGTAGAAGATTATCTTTTCAGAACTTTGCATTTATAAAGGCTCAGTGTTTATGAATAATGTGTGCAGATTGTCTCATCCCTTCTTTTAAGTTATTAGTGGTATCAAGAGCCTGGTTTTCAATAAAAGAGAGAGTTCTTTGTAGTGAAGAAATTCACAATGTCTGCAGACAACTTTGTGCAACCATCAATTCCACATTTTGATGGTCACTACGATTATTGGAATATGTTGATGGAAATTTTTTTAAAATCCTAAGAGTATTGGAATATTGTTGAATTTAGAGTTGCAACCCCGGATGTTGGAGTGGTATCTACAGAAGCACAACGAAAGGAACTTGAGGCATCAAAGTTGAAAGATTTGAAGACGAAGAATTATTTATTTCAAGCCATTGATCGATCAATCTTAGAGACGATTCTTTACAAAGAAACCTCCAAAGATATATAGGATTCGATGAAGAGATAATATCAAGGCTCTTCAAGAGTGAAGCGTGCACAACTTCAAGCCTTGAGAAGGGATTTTTGAAATCTTTAAATGAAGGATGGAGAATCTGTTAACAACTATTTTGCAAGAACCATGGGGTTAGCCAATAATATGTGTTTTCATGAAGAGAAGATGAACGATGTTGCTATTGTTGAAAAGATATTGCGATCTTTGACAGCAAAATTTGACTATATAGTCTGCTCAATTGAACAATCAAAGGATATAGATGCACTCTCCATTGATGAACTTCAAAGCTCTTTATTAGTTCATGAACAGAAGATAAATCGTAATTTTACAGCTGAGGAGCAAGCTTTGAATGCCTCTACAACCAACAACTTCTCAATATTACAAGATAAAGGTCGAGATGGAAGTAGAGAAAGAGGAAGAGCAAATAGAGGCTATTGAAGTAGCAACAAAAATACTAATGATGGTTATCAACAAAGTAAAGGAAGAGGACAAGGTCAACAGTTTGATAAATCTAAGATTGAATGTTTTAGATGTCATCGATTTGGTCATTACCGTTCTGAATGTTACACTAAGCTACCTAATGACAGACAAAGGAGAAAAGTCAAATTTTGTAGAAAATAAAGAAGCGGAGACTTTGCTAATGGCAATTCAAGATAGTCAGGAATCTAACAAGTTAGATATTTGGTTTATGGACACTGGTTGTAGCAATCATATGTGTGGAAGTAAGTCTTTTTTTTCTTACTTAAATGAAGATTTTCACTCTACTGTTAGTTTTGGAGATTGCTCTATAGTGAATGTGATGGGAAAGGGTGATATTAATATAAAAACCAAGAATGGTTTTATAGAAAAATTTTCAAACATTTTTTATGTTCCTGACTTGAAAAATAACTTGTTGAGTGCTGGTCAGTTACAAGAGAAAGAATATACAATTACTATTCAAAAAGGTACTTGTGAAATATATGATCCTTGTAGAGGTGCAATTGTAATTGTGCCTATAAATTCAAATAGGTTGTTTCCTATAAATATTGAATGTGCTCAACCTTGTTTGATGGCTAAAACAAAAGACTCTTCATGGCTATGGCAATATCGGTATGGTCACTTGAGCTTTGGTGGATTGAAGACATTCCAAGAAAAAGATAGGATGATAGGGCTTCCTAAGATTACTGTTCCCTCCCAAGTTTGTGAAAAGTGTATTGTTGGCAAACAAGATCGTACTCCTTTCCCTCAAGGAAAGTTTTGGAGAGCAAAAGATGTTCTAGAACTTGTTCACTCTGATATTTGTGGACCAATAAATCCTACTTCTAATGGAGGTAAAAGTTATTTTATTACTTTCACTGATGATTATTCTCAGAAAACTTGGGTTTATTTTTTACATGAGAAATCAGAAGCTTTTAGTGCATTTAAAAGCTTCAAGGTATATGCTGAAAGTGAAACTGAGAAACCTATAAAAACAATTCGCACTGATCGTGGAGGAGAGTACTGCCCAAAAAAATTTGAAAGTTTTTGTAATGATCATGGCATCCGAAGAGAGCTCACAACTTCCTATCCCTACAACAGAATGGTGTATCATAAAGAAAAAATAGAACCATCCTCAATATGATGCAAACCTTGTTAATAAAGGGCAGAATTTCGAAGAATTTTTGGCTTGAAGCACTGAATTAAAGCATTCACATCTTGAATAGAAGTCCTACTTTTGTTATTCAAATCAAAACATCAAAAGAAGCATGGAGTGGAAGAAGACCAGCAATAGATCACTTCAGAATTTTTGGTTGCATTGCATATGCACATATTCCAGATGAGAAAAGAAAGAAACTCGATGATAAGGGGCAAAAGTGTGTTTTTCTTATAATTAGTGAAATATCCCAAGCTTTTAAATTGTATGATCCATTGACAAAGAAAATTGTGGTGAGTAGGGATGTTATTTTTTATGAGGAGAGCACTTATATCATAATTGTATGCACTTGTTTATGGTAAATTGAGTAGTTTTGGTATTTAATTTGTTTCTATTTCATGTGCAAGCCCAAAATTATGCATTTGAACTAAAATTGGAGCAATTTTGAGTCAATTTAGATCAAATATTAAAGCTCTTGGGATCTGCATGGGTAGAAAAGGCCATTGACACACTGTTTGCATGAGTGTTCCGTTAGTGCACGGGTCGTCGCAGTAATAAAATATACCCTGGTGAGTGGGTAGTCGTATCCACAGGGAATAGTTGCTTAGAAACAAAAGATATCGCTATTTAGCTAAGATGAAAATTTGTGATGAGTGAAATCAATATAAGAGTGCAAAAAAATTAAAAGAAAAGAAGAAAGCAAGCAAGAGTAAATAGAGAGGATAAGCAATGATAAGATGGGGCACCCGGACAACACTCACCCTAGGACTATTGTTTCAAGTGCAAGATTAATATTATGCCTCCTAACTGATGTTTAATGTGTTGTGGAAATCCAAAGATACACAGTCCCAAACCGAAGGTCAACCGTGACTAGCCCTCTATACTATGCCCAGGCGAAAATGAGTACTCTTAACACCTCACACTGTGTGGGACTGTTTGAGGTTCTAGGTGTTTATATATTAAAAAAAAATAATAATAATAATAATAATAATAATAATAATAATAATACATATCCTAATTTAAATCAAAATCAAAATTATAAAATATTTATACCTCAAGATCAGCTGAGAGCACATATCTCGAGGCGATCAAAATATAAAAATCCTAAAATCAGCCGAGAGCATAGATCTCGAGGCGATCAAAATATTTAAATCTCACGATCAGCCAAGAGCACAGATCTCTAGGCGATCTAAAATACACAAATTTTGAGATTAGCCGAGAGCACAGATCTCGAGGCGATCAAAATTTAAAAATCCTAAAATCAGCCGAGAGCGCAGACCTCAAGGCAATTAAAATATTTAAATCTCACGATCAACCAAGAGCACAGATCTCAAGGCGATCTAAAAATATCTAAATATCACGATCAGCCAAGAGCACAGATCTCAAGGCGATAAGCCAAGAGCACAGATCTCGAGGCGATCTAAAAATATCCAAATATCAAGATCAGCCAAGAGCACAGATCTCGAGGTGATCTATAAAAAATTCTAAAATCAGCCGAGAGCACAGATCTCGAGGCGATCAAAATATTTAAATCCCAAGGCGATCCCTATTCCAAGATCAATCATGGATACAAAATCACGAGGCAAATATATATATAATAAATATAAAAAATTATTAATTAAAAATATATATATATTAATTAAATTAAAATAAAAAAATCAAGATAAAAGATAAAATAAAATAAATCAAAGTGGATATAAAATAAGATAAAATATAAAATAAACTAAAATCAAATAAAAAAATCGGATAAGAAATTATAAAGATAAAATAAATTAAAATAAAATAAATCAAATCAGATAAAAATATATAATAAAATAAATGAAAAGAAAAAAAATCTATATAATAATAATAATAATAATAATAATCAAATAAAATAGTAATAATAATAATAATAATGATAATAATATATAATATATATAAATATATATATAATAAAAATAATAATAAAATGAAATAAAAAATAATAATTAGATAATAATAATAACAACAAAATTAATAAATAAATAAATAATAACATTATAAAAAAATAAAAAAAATCAACTAAGATCAAATAAAAATTTTTAATTAAATTAAAAAAAACTTATTTTTGAAAAAAAATATAATAATAATAATAATAATAATAATAATAATAATAATAATAATAATAATAATAATAATAATTAAATTAGAAACATGTGTCCATACATATATGTAATAAAATAAATTAGAAAATAATAATAATAATGAAATTAAATTAAAAGTTCGTGGTGTAGGGTCGTGATCAACTTACGGTCAATATAAACTACCCATGGCCATGATCTGCATAACCACCCCCACGATCGTCCATGATGTGGGTGGTTTGTTTGTCTTTAAAAGGAGATCAGCTAGCCAAAGAACGGAGGAGGAACACGAAGGATTGAGAGAGGGAACAAAAAAAAAATTTGAAAAAAGAAGAAAGAGCTAAAAGAAATTCAAGGTCTGATATTTTCTCTCTGATATATATATATATACAGAATAAAAAAAAAAAGAGAAAGGGAGATCGATGTCGCTGTCTTTGCCGTTGACTGCCACTGCTGCCTATCGTTGCTGTCGCCATGCTAGCGAGGGTGGAATATCCCTCGCTGCTTGGTAGTCACGCCGCTGCCGCCATGTCAGCGAGGGTGGAATATCCCTCGTTGCTTGGCCGTCGACTCAAAGCCCCATCGTGTCATAGTCGCCACTGCCGCCATGTTTAGCGAGGGTGGAATATCCCTCGTTGCTTGGCTGTCGACTCAAAGCCCTGCTCCTTTCCCTTGCCGAAATACCCTAATAAGAACGACTTGAAGGTTGTGCTCGGAGTCCTCGAGAGCCTTTCGCCGATCGAAGAAAGTTCATGGTCTTGTTGTCAAAGCAGGGTTTGAGTCGGATGTCTCTGTGATGAATACTCTCATATCATTGTATTCCAAATGTGAAGATGTTGAAGCTGCCAGATATTGTTTTGAGAACATGTCAAAGAGAACACATGTTTCATGGATTTGCTCTGATTAAGGATTATGCGAGAAAAGGTGATATCATGGAGATTCTGTCCCTGTTTGGTGCTATGGAAGCTGCTCGAGAGATGCCGGATGATGTCACTGTTGTTGTTGCTTGCAGTCATACAAGATCTCTTGAGTTTTGGTAGATTGATAAATAGATATGCAATTGCAAATGGTTTTTTACAACGTGGTGTTTCTTAACGCCTTGATAGACATGTATGTAAAATGCGGATGTGTCGGCAATAACAGGAGACTCTTGGACGACTATGATTCCCGATCATGCCATGAATAGCATGCACTCATGGTAGTTTTCTAAAAAAAAAAGGAGGCTGGTATTATTTCAAGATGATAAACATGGTGCACCAGATAAAGCCTAGATTGAAGGTTGTCTAATGGCAAACAGACACTTTACTGGAAGCTGCAAGACATTGCATTTAGGAGCAACTGAGCGTTGTGACAGCATAGAGGGTGATACTCTCTACTAATGAGTATCTTGTTGTGCTTGCGAATGTGGCAAAATAATATAAACATGTACCATGGATGTCACCGAATGAGTGTCTGAGTTGGCAGAAGCATCACACGCAATGTATGGTTGTTGGTCGAGCCATAGACTACGAATCTTGAAGGTTATAATGAACCCATCATGCTGTTTGAAGAGATGGTCAATATCACAGGAGAGTTATGCAATCGGGATAAAGGGGAAATGATTTTTCTCGACAACAAAGGTGATATGATGTTCATTGGTGATGACCCATAGCCAGAATTCTACAAGACAGTGAAGGAAATATTTATCTATAGGAGCAAAGAGGTAAAAATAAAAATAAAATAAAAAATCTGGGAGCAAATTTCAGTTGCCATCATTGTGGAAGAAGGGTAATCAGTTTTAACAAAATAAATAAATATAGATCATGGTGGCAAGAATTAAAAAAAAAATCTCATTTGATGTTGCTTTTGCATGGGCCACGTAAAGCAAAGTGCATGCTTTGAAAAGAAATGTTTCAAAAAAAAAAAATGTGCATGCATATGTAATTAAGGAGTGTGAATAGTATATGGTTTTGTAATATATATTATCATATATGGAGGACCCACTACTGTTAAAAAAAAAAAATCTCTTTTAGGATTAAAAGTAATGGCTGTGGTAGAATATCATGTCGGCTTCCATTTTATATGAGAGTGTTATTAAGCCGTCTTGGTGAATCCAAAAGCATGGAAGACTGCAAGAAGATGATCAGAATCATGAAGTCTTATGTGATGTCAAAATACCCATCCCGAAGCAGCTATAAAAATGGTTATTCCAAAGCCACAACAAGAATTTTCATTTCGAGGCAGCTACCAGATTGGTATAAAATGAAATTTAAAAAAAAAATGCAAGGCAGCTAAGAGATATATATCTCAAACGGCAGTGAAGCAAGCAACATGGTTACAAGGCACAAGCAGCAATATATAATATATATATAAGTTATGTATTCACATATAAATGTTGTAATAAGAATATATATATATATATATATATATATATATATGTATGTATATGAAATAAACAAATAATGAAGTTTATTATTTGCAATTTCCTCGCCTTTACTTGTACTCCAGCCCTTAATCGGAGGTTCCCAAGATTTTAATCTGGGGTAATTAATAATAGAGGCTTGCCTCTATTAGGAATAGAAGAGTCCACAAAATAAAATAAAATTAACATTTGTGATTTGATATATCACCTGGTGTCTTTTTACCGACACGATGCCAGGGCGCGTATTTTAGATCCCACACTAGGGACTCCAAATGATAAACCATATTCCCTAATATAGACTTAACTCTTTGGTCCAAGCGAAAAACCCCTAGTCACAATTAAGCCCGAGCACTAAGATTCACTACAACACTTCACTTTGTTGCTTGCCCAACTAAGCCCAGTGGAGCTCATATCTTAGCACTTCACTCTATTATGACTACAAAGAACTCTTGGAATGTGGAGGTAGGATAAATCACGTCGGAAGGGAAAGGGGACGTTCTGCTACCTCTCGACTCATCCTCTCGACCATCTTCAATCTCGCTTAGTCTAATCATAATAAAGTTGTCACACCTTCAATGGATTACCTAGATGGATTCTCAACCCTAGTGTCACATCTAAGGGAAAATCAACATAATAAGCATTCCAGATTGAAACTCAATTAAATTAATAATTAAAGAAGCATAATAAAAATCAATGAAACAAAATCATCCTAGGGTTTACAAGTCCAAGCACCCACTAGGGGTTTAGCTCTCCATGGAGCAATACAAAATAAACAATGAAATCGAAATCATATGCATGTAAACTATAAAGATAACACCCTTGTAGTCCGTGTCGTTGGTCTTCAAGAGCCACCTCGTCTTCTCCAAGGACTCCTCCGTCGAGCCTAGGGCACACCTAGCCGAATCGATGTCGTCAAAAGCTCCCCCAATAACTCTCATTCGAAGGATGTCGATGTCGATGCCGTAGAACCACTCGTAAAGCCTCACAAAAACCTCTCCAAACCCTAGCCGCGCTCTCTCCAAAAGATGGGTGAAAGATAGGAAAAAGATCCTCAAATAAATCTCAAATTGCGGTACTTATAGGGCTAAAATTGGGCATCCACACGGCCGTGTGGAATTTTCACACGCCCGTGTGGATTCTCTGGAATTTGATTTCGTGTGCAATGTGAACAGTAACTGCTACAGTGGTCTCTCCAAAATTGATCCGGACTTCATTTTCATCATCGAGGCTGCCAAGTTGGGCATACAACTATGCGGTAGATCACGTCGCCTTTTGCTTTGAACACATTGATGAAGCTCTTCGATGTTACACAAGTTGAATTATATAAGTGTAACTGCCTTTGTGCCCCTCCAATTTGTATAATCACTTGAGCACTTTCGAGGTTGGCATACACTCATATGTCTACAACTTGTGCCTTGATCCTTGCTTAGTCCAAGAATCTCCTCAACAATTGCGTTCATGGTCTATTTTTGCTTCTTTTCTTCCAACTCATCTTCACAACCCTAAATGCACAAAAGAACACAAATACACGAATGAGTGATAAAATCTGAGAAAAGTGATGCTCAATGCAAGAAAAATATACTTCGTATTACTTATACACGAACACTTATCAGCCATATATTACAGTAAGCTACTATATCAAGCACTAATGTCGAGTATTGTAGCAAAATCACTATAACAATTCCTAGGAGTTACACAAGCATGTATATGGCCATGTTTAGGTAGTGTAAATCACAAGAAATCAATGCTTGCTAAAAAAACATCGAGAATTTTGCTCTAAGTTTCTTAGGGTTTAATTACACAGAATAAACACAGCTGTCTTTCGGCTATGTTTAACCCCAATATCTCCATGCATAAAAGATGGATTTGAAATCCTTCTAAAAGGGGATAGTTATGGTTTAAGGAAGTCACGGAAAAGATCTTAGGTGCCATCACCAGTATTGCTTAGACGTGATTGGATAAGGATTAGTCTCCTTGGAGGTACCTATCGACCTAGTATTGCTTCATTTGATTTTCTTTGTCTTTGTATTGAGAACTTCTCTAAGATAAGGAACTAGATTCCTTAGGTATCTAGATATCATAGAACCATAGGATGATGTAATCAAATACTTTAATATTGGTTTATATAGATTTGTTTAAGATTTTTCTATGCATGCTTTAATAGAGGAATGATATATATAGTAAGAGCTTTAATTCATATTTGATTTGCGCATAAAATTGAGAAATCATTGTCTTTAGATCTAGCATAGTTGAAGGGAGTTGTCAATATTAGATGTTATAACTCTTCAAGATTATGATTAGATATTCCTACATAAAAATCCTACGTAATATAATTGTATGAAATTTCTATTAGAAAGATATTTCAATTTATCTTTGTATGAAATTAGATGATAGTAGCCTTGAGAAAGGTATTACCATAATGTAGGAGTCCCCATTGTCCAAAATAATCTTTTAACCGATACAAAGTCATATTGCAATTTTAGTCCTATGAGGATCCATGTCTGAGTACCTCCTCTGTTGATTAATTGTTTTTTTCTTATTCTTCGATCACTTTGCTTTTGATTTAGTTTTATTTAATTTAGTTCTAGAAGCTCCGATTAATTGCTAGGCTTAATAATAAAAGACAAATCAATGTTACTACTTTCACTCATTGAGAAATCGACATCTTGTTTTAAAATCACTTCATTACTTGATACAAGTAGTTCACTTGCTAGACATATATAAGAAGCATCACCTAGCTTCCGGCAAAGAGAGAAAGAGGGTGAGATACTATATTCTTAAAAATGGGGGGAAACCAAATATGAATGAAGATAGGGGTAAAGAAGACACAATATATTGTCCATTTTGGGGGAATGTGAATAACCCATTGATGGAAATCAGGTTTCCCTCAAATTGGGTTTCATTCTGGCATTAGGCTTACCCAAATAAGGGGATGGACTAATAGAGATAATGATACACATTACATGGGCATACCACCCCATTCAAATGGTGCCTTAGAGTATTAGAGAATAGTTCTTATCATATATATGGCTGCAAACCACAAAAAAATTTAGAAGTAAATAAACAGTGAAATATTAAAAAATAAAATTTAAATAGGTCATTAACTTTATTTATAATATACAAAAATAAAATCTAATTTCAAACTCAATTTTTTTTTTCCTTCAAAAACATTAAACCAATCTTCATGGACTCCAAAGGATCCAATTACTTACCAATCCTACATTAATTAACAACATATTTGGATTAGAAGAATGATTCTCAAAAAATAGGAACCATTCTTTCTTTTGATGTATACAAATAAGGAATAAGGGAGAACTGTTGGGGAATAGATATTTAATATACTAAATGACTTTTTTGACATCCGATGGAGATTTAATTATAAAATTTATTAATTTAAATAATTATTTATAATAACAAAAGTGATAGTAATTAACATGAATTATTTAATTTAAATATTTATTACAATGATTAAGATGAATAATAATAAACGTAAAGTATTTAATCTTTATATTTAATTATAATCATTAAAGTGAAATGACAACTCTATCTAGTGGATATATAATTAAATAAATCATTACTCTATATGATTA